>OZ057408.1:8908563-9213386 GCA_964056735.1 Allodiplogaster pararmata | reverse complement strand
ATTTAAATTTTTGAAAACAGTTCTCAAATTCGTCTTCAAAAGTTTAAGCGGTTCGTTCTGTATGTTTGTCGTATATTGTACAGAGTTTTTTTCCTCCTCATCAATGTGTACCTCTATTGCAAGTTTTAGTGTAAAACTTTCTCAAAAACCTGGAATGGTCAATTTAAAAAGCATCAAAAATTTCTCAAATAGATATTTTTGAAGAAAGCGAAATTTGTTTCAAGCTGAAATGTGATTGAATTATAACGCAGATTGAGGTTATAATTCAATCACATTTCAGAAATTTTCTCTCTCTCTCAAAAACCTGGAATGGTCAATTACGAACCAAGATCGAACCAAACCTTTTAATTCTAACAGAAAGAAGTAAGTTGGCGCTACAATACCCAAGACAAATTGCTAATCATTGCGGAGAGGTTACATTAAAGGCTCAGTGGTATTGCTTTGAAAATAAGCAAGTTGAGGTCACGGTCCGGTAGTGGAAGATACTGAAGCTAAGGTGAATGAGTACATCAGTCATCGAATGGTCAGAGAGCAGGAGATTCTTGGCTACTTCCAGGAAGTCAAAGAAGCCTCTTCCATGGACGTTGTCAAACAAATTTACAAGGTTGCCTGAAAAAATAAGGAAAAACGAGAAAAAAGTTTAAAAGAATCATACGTCATCCGCGCTTGTCGAAAAAATTGAGATAAAGAAGAACAAAGTCTCATTCTCTCATTGTAGATGACGGCCTAGAGAAATGCGGAACGTGCGAGAGACAAAAGGCAAGAAATATAGAAAGATTAGGCGACAAAAATGGTCTGGAACTGAAAATGTTCAAGATGTTCATTGCTCTACTCCCTCTACTCAAATAAGCGGTTCCTTCTCATTTTTTTCTTCTGAAAATTACATGTGACTTATGAATAGAATTGAGATTATGTTTATAAAACTTGTGATGAGTCGCTTAAATTAGATTCTTCCTCATGATATAGACCTTGATATCAGTCCTGAATTGCGTAGTCTTCAAACTATGCGATACCTCATCCTTATCCAAAATACATTATAAATAATATAATTGTTCGTGAGGAAATGGTGATCAGGAAACTCCCTCCTGCCCGTCCCTTATCTCTCTCGCCAAACCCATCGCCGTGGTTGAGGGTTGAGTGCGATCGTTCAACAATTTAAACATCGACTGCAAGTATGTTCTAATTGAATCCAAATTTAAGGAGGCGCCCTTTTCGATTAGAATTGGAGCATTGGGAAACGTGAGACAGCATCTGAAGAAGTTGGTGAAGGATGGAAGGTTGAGAGAGAAGGAGTCAGAGTATTTCGAAGTTGTTGGGTAAATGAAAGAGTAGGTCAATATTGTTACTGAGAAGTGTTATACATTTGAGCAAAGAGACTTGAGAATTATAGATATTCGTTCATTCTTTTTTTTATGAGATGATAATATAAATAAATATAAATATCAAATCATTGTTTAATGCTTGTTACTATTTTAAGAATATCCCGTTTTGTACTTTAATATGTGGATCGAAGAATTTTCAAAAACCAGTAGATCAGATCAACAACAGGTGTTTTTTTTAAATTCCAGTAAATTCATCAATTAAATTATGCTCAATAATTACCTGAATGTTTTAAATTTTGAATTAAAAGCTATTGATGTTTTTCCTCACAACTTCTATTATCGATGTATTTGTGTTAGTGTGTTTTACTTTCGAATTTGAACATTTGGAAGTAAAACTAAAATTTATCCGCCGTTTCCGAGCACATCAAAAGTACATATAAGAAAACATTATCACAGTAGTACGAGAGGAACAGAAAAGAAGAAAGCGCACTAAAACCCGATCCACACTTTACACCGATCTTCATCAAGAGGGAAGAGTGGGTTGCCACGCCTGAATTATCGATAACTTCGATGAGTCAAGGATTTTTGCAATTTTGATTTTTTTTTCCTCAAAAACTTGAGAGAAGGATTCAACAGAGGTGTTTATCATTTGAAACAGAGCCGAAACTCTCAAGTTGGTCAAAACAAGTGATATGTCTTTACCTGAGCTTTGAA
Source organism: Allodiplogaster pararmata (assembly GCA_964056735.1). NCBI lineage: Eukaryota > Metazoa > Nematoda > Chromadorea > Rhabditida > Diplogasteridae > Allodiplogaster > Allodiplogaster pararmata. The sequence continues at coordinate 9,211,350 of OZ057408.1, read as the reverse complement.
AAACTAGAAAGAAAATGTATAATTTGTGAAGGGACGAAACCAAATTACAATGCCTTGGCCTCTATTGCAATTATGCCATTTCCGTGAAGATGAGAAGAGAGTCGTGTGTAGTTTCTATTTGAATATGCCATAAAATGTATATCATTCAATAAAATTCGGTCAATTTTAGTAGTTTACTATGTTTAGAGTGGTAAAAATATATTTTCTTTCCTTTATTTCGTTTATTCAAAGAGTTTCAATCCGGATCTTAACAGAAACAAGGCTTATGCAAGCCATATCCTCCAAACCAAACACCATTCTCACCTTACTTTTTTTTAAAAAATAAGATCGCTCCAAGAGACTTGAAATCGAGAGAAAGTATGTAAATTAGTTATTTCCGGTGTAGTTGGCTCTAGATAGAACGGCATAAAAATAATGACTGACTTGCAGTTAAAATCCCGACCAAACTCGGGTATATCTTGCATGACTTGATTGACTCTGCATGAGCTCGGGGCATGGGGATCAATAAGCAGCTGAAATGACTACGTTCATATCAGCCGAGTGACTTCGATAGTGACTACTTCGAGTTAACTTTTTCGAATTTAAAACTTTTTTAAAACTCGTATAAATAATTATTGAGATAGCAGAACCTGCTTCACGAGTCTGTCATCAGTAATCTTCATGCACCAAGAGAAGCCGTAGGTTATCCAGAAGATCTTGAAGCAGAACTTTAATTGAGATAAAATATATTATTAGTATTATTATTATTCTTTATTTTTTATCATCATCACTGCTATTACTACTATAATAGTATTAGAGTTGTTGATATTATTATTATTGTTGTTATAAATACCTAAGTAAAAAATTTCTTATCAAGTCCCATCCTTATTGATAGGATAAAGTATAAATAGGAAATCAATTGATGAACTGATGGATTTGGGGAGAGAAGTTAGAGATGTAGAGAACAGAGAGGGAAGGAAAGATATTGAAATAGCTAATAAGAGATAGAGATATAAATGAAGAGTGCGAGAGATAATGAGAAGAGACATAAGGAGATATATTTGTTAATTTGGTATTCAGTGCGCTGCATAATCGTAACTATGTATTCTTCTAAATGTTTGTCAATTCAAACGTTTTGTAGAAGATAATCGCAAGATTAGGTCACTATAGTTGTACATATGTATGTAGTAGAACATGAGAGTGTCACCTGATTGGGATTGTATTGTTCGAGTCCAGGCAGCAAATCTTCTCTTCCATTATGCTGCACGTACGCCTGATAGGCACGATATGCGGCAAGCTCTCCTGAGACAAATGTTTCCATTCATTCAATCATTCATTCTTTCATCTTGCGTGCGCCTCAATATACAAAAACCATAGACAAAATCAGTTTAATTTTTACATTTTTAGAAATTCTTTCTAGAAGAATTTTTTGATTAGTTGTTAGCAAATACTACTTAAAAAGCTACATAAGTTCTCAACTAAGAAGGCTCTCTTGTTGGAAAATACGTCTTACGCCTTAGACACATTCCTTGAGAGCCACTGAGAGTGCAAGTTTCTCATTTAGCAGATGCGTTGATTTATTCGCTCTCACCAAGTGTTTATTACAGAAGACTGAAGCGAAATGCAAAGAAATTTTTTCCTAAGAAGCTTGATTTGACAAAAAATGCTCTATTTATTTGTTATTTGAGAAAGAAGCACGTTTCAGATTCCGTAATCTTTACCTCACCCTAAGCACAAATTTCTTTGAAAAATGCATGGAAATATTTCGGTTGTGAAAGTTAGGGTATGAGTTGTCATGGGGCGAAATGTCGTGGTACTTTCGTTTCATATTTTTTAATGAACCTCGGTCAAAAAGTGATTTTTTCGGAGTTATATTCTAAACCTTATCCTAGATGAACAATTGCCGTTTCTACATATTATTTGAAGCAGAGTTCAATCAACTACTACAGTACCGTTCAAAAGTATATAAACTTTTGGTTTTTCAACACAACTTCTTTCAACCTCAACCAATCTTGATGAAACTTTCAGGTTTGATAGAACATGTTTTGTGCAAGTGTATTTGACATTCCGGCGCAGTTTACCAAACGTCTTTAACAATACACGACAAATTTCATCTTTTGCCGTTGTTGGCATTTTTTGCAACTTTTCTTTTTCTATACTTTTTTTGTTGGTTTTCGGTTGTAGTGTGAATAAATGTTATATACTAATGGGTAAACGTCTAGGAGCACGCGACATGTCGTTGCCAATCCAGGATGCCATCGTGAAGGGGCACCAGCAAGGCTTAACACAAGTACAGCTCGCCGGGCAGTTTTCCATCACAAAATCAGCCGTCTAAAAGCTATTGAAACGTGTAGGTATCCGAGCAGGTGAAACAAACCTTTTTTGAACTTAAGGTTGTCTATTTCGCACTTTCAAGCATTTCGAAGCCAGCAAGGACGAGCCACCCTCGCTTTACAATGCGCGTTATGGCCTTGAACATCATTCGGGCCTCTCGTGTTGACCCAAGGCAGACTACTGCCGACGTCACTAGGGTTGTATCATCTCCAGGAGTGCCCATGTCATCGCTGAGCACCATAAAACTCCGTCTACGGAAAGCTGGGTTAAATGGAAGGCGACCGGCGCGGAAGCCGTTTATTTCCGCGAAAAACAAAAAGGCGCGTGTAGCTTGGGCTAAGTCTTTTTTGGGCTAGGGGTAAGGCTAATTCAGGGTAGGATGTACGATGTACGCAGTCGCATACCGAGAAATCCTTGAGAACACGATGAGACCCTATGCGCTGCAGTCGAGGGGTCTTTCGTTCATTCTCCAACAGGACAACGACCCAAAACACTCTTCTCGACTCGTGTCGGAGTGGTTCGCTCGACGTCGAGTCGAGGTTCTTGACTGGCCCAGTCAGAGCCCCGATTTGAACATAATCGAGCACCTCTGGTACGAAGTCGAAAAGATGGTCAGGACCGTGCACGCATCGAATCTATCCGTCAAGTTCCAGCAGATTGAGGCTGTTTGGAAGAGCATCCCGATGCTCTTCCAAACAGCCTCAATCTGCTGGAACATAGACAACCTAATTGACTCGATGCCGCGTCGCTGTCAGGCAGTAATAGATGAGAAGGGATCTGCGACGAAATATTAGGCAGTTTGTTGTTGAAATTTGTCTGTTCTGGTTAGTTAGAAATTATTTAGTTGTTGCGGTAAAAATCGTGATTTTCGCAAATTTCGATAAATAAGTATTAAATCACTAATTGCAAACTTTTCCAACGCTATGAGCATGAAATTAAGTGTAAATTGAGTGCGAAAACCACCGCTGAAAGTTTTATAAATTTTAGTTGTCGCAAACTTGCAAACTTCGAAATGCTTAATCTAGAGTCACTTGAATACCGTCGCGTTGTTGCTGACCTAGTATTTATCCATAAAAGAGTACATTCGTGTTCTGAATTTGATTCTTCCAGACTATTCATTGTTAAACCACTTCTTAAGAATATTAGAAATGCTCACAAGTTGAGAATCGCATTGCCTTTCGCTATAAACAGCTCCCGGTTCTCTACATGTGCATCAAGAATTATCTCTATATGGAACTGCCTACCTTCTGAAATAGTATGCATTCATTCTGATATGATGTTTCTGACGAAACTGAAAGAACTTCCTAAACATACTATTTTACCTAGCCCTATTGTTTCTGACTAATCGCTTTAATACACTGCCACTGTATTACCTAACCTTCGTCTTTTTCATTTCTTAATTTTATCATATATAAAAATCCATGTTATATTGCTTTTATATTTCGATTCCACGTTAAACATATACATGTACATGGAAATAAAGAATGAATGAAAAAAACTTGTCCAACGCTATGAGCATGAAATTAAGTGTAAATTGAGTGCGAAAATCACTCCTGAAAGTTTCATAAATTTTGGTTGATGTTGAAAGAAGTTGTGTGGCCAAAACCAAAATTTGATATACATTTAAACGGTACTGTATGTATTAAATTTATAGTGATTCAAACAAGGACCTGAGCATTCGTTATACTGCGCACGTTTGTTGGTCATCCTTGCAAAATAATTCTAACGGAAGAAACTTTTTTGTGGGCCATCAATTGCCTAACCCTGTTTGGCGTGGGCCGCTCTTTGCTAAATCATTATTTGGCGGCGGAGCCAATCTTGAGATTTTTATCACAGTAACCGTTCGTGGTTAATGGTTGTCAAATTGGGATTGAACTATCAAAAGAACAAAAGCAAGTACACGGGGCGAGATTGAACTCAGTCATCCTTTGAATGATCTCCGTTCTCTATGAGTGGTGACCCTTCCCGAGCTCTGCCAATTGATGGCAAATCTCCTCCTAATCTTTGCAACCTCCCCATTCCCACAGTCTCTCTTCCGTTCATCGATAGTCTTGTACGAGAAACGCTGACAAAAGTTATGCAGCCGCTTCAACAGATGATACTTGCTCAGTCCCAACAGATTTCTGACATGAACAAAGTAATTCTGGACCAGTCACAGCAACTTCTACGGATTAGTGAAGAAATGAAATCCATAAAGTCATCTGTCTCTCCGGCCACACTTAGACCCCACTTGTATTCAGCTATCGTCGAATCCACTTATCGAGACAAGGATATGCTCATAGGAAAAGGTAAACGAGCTGTTATTATCGGACTTCCAGAAGGCAAGTCAGAGGATGATACGTGTTGCAAAGACAAAGATCTTATCTCACGTCTTATCATCAGACTCAATTCAGCGGACCTTATTGACGACCTAGAGAAGGGTAATATCAATCATCATCGTCACCCAATTGATCGCCCACGTTTCTCTGCTCCTCATGGCCGTCCCATGAAAATTGAGTTCTCTTCGCTTGGAAAGCGTAACCTTTTTCTGGAACTTTGCAGAAAGGCGAAACACCCTTTTCCTAAAGGATGTTACTCCCGAGCTGACCTCTCGCCGGCAGAGCTTCAAGCCGAGAGAGACTGCATCCGAATATCCACTAACCCATCTTTTCCCTCTGCCAAAGTGGTCGACGCTCACCTAATCCCTGCCTTTCCTCGTTTTGCCCAGTCTTACAAACGAGTACCCAATAAAGTGAACAATAAACCAACTACTATCCCCTTCGAACAAGCAACTCACTTCGCCGAGTACTTTGATAAGTTACAACCCTTACCAATCAGTGGACCCCTTCAAATCTCTCGCCCGAATTTCCACCTCGACCACATTAATGATATCTCCCCTTTTGAGGAGAACTCCATCCTGAAACGAATAGCTCCTAAACTGAACTCGTCCCCTGACTTTATTCCAAGTAGACTACTCAAAAATTGTCTGGACTCACTGGCCATACCTCTCTCCATCATCTTCACTAACTCACTAACCTTAGGGCACTACCCTCTGGCCTGGAAAAAAGGAATAACCAAACCAGTTCACAAAAAAGGGCCCCGCTCTCAGATCGAAAATTATCGTCCTATAAATATGGTGTACTCTATGTCAAAGGTATTCGAGAAACTGATCTTCAATATAGCTTATCAATATCTGGAAACCAATGGCATACTTCATCCCAAACAACATGGTTTCCGTCGGAGACGGTCCACGGTAACATCCCTGGTAGAGGCTCATTCCATTTACCTCACGCTTCAGAATAAAAAAAATAGACTTTGACATCTGTCTAGTCGACTTTTCACGGGCTTTCGACTCTGTAAACATAAGATTTCTTGTTCACAAACTTGAAAAAGTGGGAATAACGGGCAACCTCCTCTATCTTATCCGTTCTTTTCTCACGAGCAGGTCCTCGAAAGTCTCAATCGGAGATACATTATCAGGCCCTAAAGTATACAACAGTGGTGTTCCCCAGGGGAGTTGCCTTGGACCCCTCCTCTTTTCAAAATTCATAAATGATATCATGGAGCACATAGAGCCAGATGTCCATGGTTTTCTATATGCCGATGACCTCAAATTTTTTTCCAAAAATAGAGACTCTCTTCAGAAAAGTCTGGATTCCATTTCCGATTACTCACTGACCTGGGGACTTGTGATATCAACTCAAAAATGCTTTATCATGCACTGTGGTCCTAGGAATCCAAAAGTAACATATAACCTAGAAGACAATATCATACCAACTACCTCATTAGTGAAAGATCTTGGCATTACATTTCAGAAAGATATCACATTCTCTAAACATATTGAACTAACCTCCCTAAAGTCCCAAAAATGTATAAACATGATCTTTAGAGCCTTTAAAACCAAATCACTTTTAGTTCTGCTCAGAATATATAAGACTGCTCAGAATATATATAAGATAAGACATACATAAGACCCCTTATTGAATATGGGAGTGAGGTATGGTCCCCAGTAACTATCGGTCTCGTTAACTGCATAGAAAAAGTGCAAAGATCATTTACACGAAGGTTACTACAAAGGGCGGGATTAACCAAAATGAGTTATGTTGCTAGACTGAATTTTCTTTCCATCTTCTCGCTTGAGTATAGAAGAAATGTGGCCGATCTTGTGTTCATCCATAAATGTCTGCACGGAAATATTCAAGTAGATTACTCAAATATGTTTAAACTTTGCCCATCGCCTTATTCGCTGAGAGAATCGAATAACTACAGAATATGCTTGCCGTGTAAATATCAAAGCAGAACAAGCACTTGTGCCTCAAGAATGATTAATGTCTGGAATAAGTTACCTTGCTCTTTGGTTTCTACAAGCTCTTCTAGCATTTTTAGAAATGAACTTATCAAGCTTGATTGTGAGACCATTGTCACCAACTCTAGAATACATTTTTAATTCAAGTGCTTTGTTTCTTCAAATGTTTTGTTTTTGTTTCTCCTCTTTTTTTCCATTATGTTTTTGTTCTCGGTTAGCTCTCGAATGATAAAGAGTGAGTTGAATTTTTGGAATTTCAAGTTATTATTGCGGATGAATAGTTCTTAATTGCTGATGAATAGTTCATAACTGAAGATACAAGCTTTGCTTTTTTGTGTGCTTTCCTATTTTCCTAAAATGAAATGTTCCTCATTGTTCTTGTCATATTTAGATCTCACTTTCCATAACCTTCACTGAATTCACTTTTTCTTGTGACAGTGTCATCTGTTTCGTCACTTAACATTATGTTTTGTTTCAAGCGGAATAAAGAATTGAATTAGAATTGAATCTATTTTACTCTGACCGGAAGTGCGAGCGCGTTACCGAATACGCTGGGGGTTACCATGTAGTTGTACAGTCAAAGTTGGGTTACAGACCTCCAAGATCGGCTATGTTCTCTCCCTGAGTAGTCGCACCGTTGGCACACCGGACGTTGCCCTTCTTTAAGGGACAGCACTCACTCGTGTACTGGCTGACAACGCATCTGAATAACTCCTTTTGTTCCCTTCTCTCTCTTCCTCTTTCTAACTATTTTTTTCTCTCTCTTTCTTCCTCTTTCTCTCAATTTCTTCCTATGTATTGTATATAAGACGATGCTGGGAATAATTTTCGCCAAAATGCTCAAAATATTGTTCCTCAGCCAAAAACTTTATTTTGCCAAGATTTCGAGTATGTGAACTTGGGAGAAGGAAATTCCGATATTAGTCTTTTTTAGCTGCCAAAATAGGGACGAAGAATCGGCCACTATTTCGCAGTGCCAAATGATGAATGACTCTGTGGCCAAGTTTTGTTCCTGCCAAATCACGGACAATTTTGTTTTTCCTTTGTGACATGTTTTGGCACTGCCAAACTCGGCTCTTTTTTGAACACTTTTTGTCCGTTGAACACAGCTCTGCAACGACCACATATTAACAACATCTAGCGACGTACCCCAACCGAGTTTAGTAAACTCGGTTGGGGTACGAAGCTAGAAATGGTTGGTCTGTGGGCATTGTAGCTGCTGGTATCGCATCTCAGCCTTTTGGATGAGATCAAAGTCTAGTATTGGCACTCCCCAAAGAGTTCCTGATAGCGATCCTCCATCATCATAAGGCTAAGGGGTTTCAGGGGCTACAAAAAAAAAGCCCGATTGTGGCAGTGACAAAACAAGGACAAAAAAACCGATTATGGCAGTGACAAAACAAGGACAAAAAACCCTATTTTGGCAGTGACAAAACAAGGACAAACAAAAACCCGATTTTGACAGTGAAAAAACAAGGACAAACAAAAACCGGATTCTGGTAGTGACAAAAGCGGTGACAAAACGAAAACAAATTAGAAAGCTTGTTTTTTGACGGTTTTTCTTGGCAGGCAGGTCAAAACGCATGTTATTTGCTGCCATTTATCATGGCGCTTTTTTCCGTTTCTTGCCATGGAAAAGCTTGGTTTTTCAAGGGAAATCTGCCCGAGGAACAACATTTTGAGCATTTTGGCAAAAATTATTCCCAGCATATAAGACATATGTCATTACCTCTGCTTTTTCTTCTTTAACCCTCTCACTCTCACTATACCTTTCTCTTTTTGATTTTCTCTCTCAATTCAAAAAATGTATTTTGTTGCTTACTCTGATCGCCAAAGTCTAAATATAAGACGATGCTGGGGATAATTTTCGCCAAAATGCTCAAAATGTTGTCCCTCGAACAGATTTCGTTTGGAATTCCAAGCTTTTCCATGGCAAGAAACGGAAAAAAATGCGCCATGATAAATGGCAGCAAATACCATGCGTTTTGACGGGCCTGCCAAGAAAAACAGTTCAAAAACAAGCTTTCTAATTTGTACTCGTTTTGTCACCGCTAAAGAAGGGACAAAATTTTAAACTGCTTTCGTCATTGCCAAAATCGGTTTTTTTTGTCCTTGTTTTGTCACTGCCAAGATCAGGGGTTTTTTCCTCCTTGTTTTTTCACTGCCAAAATCGTTTTTTTTTTTGTAGCCCTGCAACCCCTTTGCCCTCATTCCCGGGATGATGGAGGATCTCTTTCAGGAACTCTTTGGGGAGTGCCAATATGTAATAGACTTTGATCTTAGCCAAAAGGCCGAGAAGCAATACCAGCAGCTACAAGAGCCACACACCAACCATTTCTAGCGACGTACGTACCCCAAAGTTTACTAAACTCGGTTGAGGTACGTCGCTAGAAGTGGTTGGTGTGTGGTTGTTGCAGCTGTTGGTATCGTTTCTCTTTTGCAATGCCTCCAGAAAAAATCTAACATATAAACTCGCTTAGGCTTACCAATTCCTATCCGGGCTTGGACCAAACAAACCTGAAACTTAGTAAGCTGTGTTCAACGGACAAAAGTAATAAAAAAAGAACCGAGTTTGGCAGTGCCAAAACATGTCACAAAGAAAAAATAAAACTGTCCGTGATATGGAAGTGACAAAAGGTGTCGGAATTTTCTTCTCCCAAGTTCACATACTCGAATTCTTGGCGAAATAATGTTTTTGGCTGAGGAACAACATTCTGAGCATTTTGACAAAAATTATTCCCAGCATCGTCTCATATAAACTATTAAAAACTTTATTGATTGCATAACGATTCATCAAAACCTCATAAATATGTTGATGATCTTGATCTTCTCCTCGTTGAACGAGAACGTGATGATCCAAATCAACTGACTGCGCCATGTCGACGAATCCCGCTCTGGATTTGTCATCCAAAATGCCGCAATGGGTGATGACTCCTGGGCCACACACAAGGTTTCCTTCCGGACCAAATTGCACACCTGCACAGTCAACGTACTTATAAATTAGTAATTTGTTTCTTCTTATTGAAAACTAATCTGAAAGGTTTAAGATGCCTGTGCAAGTCACACTATCATAATGAAAAATAAGAACAATGGATGAAATTCGTATTAACATTTTTCCTTGATAATTCTCGTTCTTTCCCTCTTCAGATCTGCGTATGTATCTCCCTGACCTTTTTTTTTCCTAGCGTTTATCTCGCCACCGGGCTGGGTCCGCTTTATAGACTGCACCACTCCATTTCGCCTGATGAGCTGCGTCTTCAGTCTTCAGCCCGGCCTTCACTATCTCTACTTTAATGCAATCTCGTAACCTAGTTTTTGGGTCTGCCTCTGATTCTTTTGGCCTCTACTTCGACAATCCAGGACGATTGAAAAATGGACTGAGGATTTGATCACATCACGTGCCTGTACCATCCCAGCCTTGATTCTCAGAGCTTATCCGATATGAGAGCGATGCCTAGACGATCGCGGATGGTTTCATTTCGATCTTTGTCTAGCCGAGTGAGTCCGATGCTCGATCTCAGCATTTTCATCTCCATAACATGCAGCATCTGTTGGGTCTTTGTCGTGTATGGAGAACTTCCGAGCCCGTACAACGCAACCGGCCTGGCAACTGATCGTTAAATTTTACTTTTCAGTCTGTCAGACATTCACTTGTCGCACAGTGCACCGGCTAACTCCATCCATTGGAGCAAGGCAGCATTGACTTTCGCATCAACTGTATTCTTAAAACTAGATCTGAGGTGATTTAGGATCCAAGGTAAATGAAGTCATCCACTTTCCGGAGTTTGATGCTCTTGATTTTGATAGTATTTGAAGTACAATTCTTAAATGTAAATGTAATAAATGTAATTCTTAAATGTAAATATAAATGTAATTCTTCCCAATCAAAAGTACTCGGTCTTTTGGAGGTTTAGTCGTAGAACATAGTCATTCAAACGTTCGTTCCACTCTCCTAGCTGTCTCCCAAAGTCCTCTGATGTGTTGGAACATAACACACCGTCGTCATCATACAGTAGAGTTCTCGGGGGACTTGTTTGTAGATCTCCGGTGATCGTGTTCATAATCACTGTGAAGAGGAGAGGGTAAATCGCGGAACCTTGATGAACTTCTACATAAACATTGAATGACTCCGATGTACCCGCTGGACTTCTTACGGTACGTATAGGATCAGCATACATCATTCGAATCTATCTTATTTACTCTTCTGCTCTCAAAGAAAAACAAACATATCAACTCTTCAGGCATGCGGTCGAAAACTTTCTCGAAGTCCATTTTAGCACGATAGACTGAAATATTTCTCTGACCATGCGTCCTAAGTAATTATTTACTAAATATAAAGTAAAAGCATTTCAAACTCTGCAAACTTTCTTGAAACTCAATATTCCTAAACGTTCAACAAAGAAATTTGGTTCTTAGATCTTTTTTATCTAAGAATTAAACTATAAGCAAAGAATAAGTCAGAGAAAAGAAGTGAGCTTAAACGCTCGCAGACCTTCATCGTCATAGCCGTGGGTGAGTTCATGACCACCAGTTCCGCCTTGCCCCGCGTAGTTGTAGGCTTGAGGGTAGGAGTAACTGGAATACTCCATTGGTCGGCACTCACAAGATAGGCTTGAGGGTAGGGGTAACTGGAATACTCCATTGGTCGGCACTTACAAGATAGGCTTGAGTTTAGGAGTAGCTGGAATACTATACTGGTCGGCAATTACAAAATAGGCTTGAGGGTAGGAGAGACTGGAATACTCCACTGGTCGGCACTTACAAGATAGGCTTGAGGAAAGGAGTAACTGTAATACTCCACTGGTCGGAACTTACAAGATAGGCTTGAAGGTAGGAGTAACTGGAATACTCCCCTGGTCGGCACTTACAAGATAGGCTTGAGGTTAGGAGTAACTGGAATACTCCCCTGGTCGGCACTTACAAGATAGGCTTGAGGGTAGGAGTAACTGGAATACTCCATTGGTCGGCACTTACAAGATAGGCTTGAGGGTAGGGGTAACTGGATTACTCCCCTGGTCGGCACTTACAAGATAGGCTTGAGGGTAGGGGTAACTGGAATACTCCCCTGGTTGACATTTACAAGATAGGCTTGAGTTTAGGAGTAGCTGGAATACTATACTGGTCGGCAATTACAAAATAGGCTTGAGGGTAGGAGAGACTGGAATACTCCACTGGTCGGCACTTACAAGATAGGCTTGAGGGAAGGAGTAACTGTAATACTCCACTGGTCGGAACTTACAAGATAGGCTTGAAGGTAGGAGTAACTGGAATACTCCCCTGGTCGGCACTTACAAGATAGGCTTGAGGTTAGGAGTAACTGGAATACTCCCCTGGTCGGCACTTACAAGATAGGCTTGAGGGTAGGAGAGACTGGAATACTCCCCTGGTCGGCACTTACAAGATAGGCTTGAGGGTAGGGGTAACTGGAATACTCCCCTGGTTGGCATTTACAAGATAGGCTTGAGTTTAGGAGTAGCTGGAATACTATACTGGTCGGCAATTACAAAATAGGCTTGAGGGTAGGAGAGACTGGAATACTCCACTGGTCGGCACTTACAAGATAGGCTTGAGGGAAGGAGTAACTGTAATACTCCACTGGTCGGAACTTACAAGATAGGCTTGAAGGTAGGAGTAACTGGAATACTCCCCTGGTCGACACTTACAAGATAGGCTTGAGGTTAGGAGTAACTGGAATACTCCACTGGTCGGCACTTACAAAATATGCTTGAGGGTAGGAGTGACTGGATTACTGCACTGGTCGGCACTTACAAGATTGGCTTGAGGGTAGGAGTAACTGGAATACTCCATTGGTCGGCACTTACAAGATAGGATTGAGAGTAGGGGTAACTGGAATACTCCCCTGGTCGGCACTTACAAGATAGGATTGAGGGTAGGGGTAACTGGAATACTCCACTGGTCGGCACTTAGAGGGTAGGAGTATTTGGAATACTCCACTGGTCCGCATTTACAAGATAGGCTTGAGTGTAGGAGTAACTGGAATACTCCACTGGTCGGCACTTACAAGATAGGCTTGAGGGTAGGAGTAACTGGAATACTCCACTGGTCGGCACTTACAAAATAGGCTTGAGAGTAGGAGTGACTGGAATACTACACTGGTCTTCACTTACAAGATTGGCTTGAGGGTAGGAGTAACTGGAATACTCCACTGGTCGGCACTTACAAGATAGGCTTGAGGGAAGGAGTGACTGGAATACTCCACTGGTCGACACTTACAAGATAGGCTTGAGGGTAGGAGTGACTGGAATACTCCACTGGTCGGCATTTACAAGATAGGCTTGAGGGTAGGAGAGACTGGAATACTCCACTGGTCGGCACTTACAAGATAGGCTTGAGGGTAGGAGTAACTGGAATACTCAACTGGTCGGCATTTACAAGATAGGCTTGAGGGAAGGAGTAACTGGAATACTCCACAGGTCGGCACTTACAAGATAGCTGAGACTGACAATTCCAACCGGATGGTCAGTCTCAGCGTAAAAGGAAACCGTGAAGTGAGTAGAACGATTATGTTTTTCCCCTTTCTTCGCTCACAACAAAAAAAAATTGATCTATAATAACAATTTTTACTTCTCATTTTGCGAAATTTCATAATATATCATCTGACTGATTTTGATGTAAACTTTTTCATTTTTTGTTTGTGCTTCACGCGAGATTTGAATGTAACAATGCTTCACGTATTGAATTCAATTGAGTTCGATTCTTGTTAGTGAACCGGAATAAATCAGAAATGGTTTTTAATTTGATAATCTTACAGCCACCCATTTCAAAAGCTGTGATGTCTCGTTGATATGATATCCGATTTATGGATAATAGAATTAATATGAGGAAGGGACAATGCTCACAAGAAGCCGTACAAAAGTTGTGCGACAAGTAGCAACCGAACATGCGTACTTGGCCTTTCCAAGCAAGGCTCTTCTCGCTCAGCTATGTATTGATTGATTCATAAAGTTTCTCGAACTTCAAAGGTCCGCTGAAGTTTATTGAAAGAGAAAGTTAGCTAACTCGTAGTAGGGTGGATTGAGAATGCCAAAGGGGAAAGTGATGGAGTTCTTTTCTGGCTGGTACCAAGCATTCACCAGGGCTGGTGACTGCAGGAAATTTAACCTGAACGTTTGAAACTCACTTTTCATTCACTTCTCAATGGGATCAACTCTGAGAAGGCCAATAAGTAAACACCAAAAACCATACAAATTGATAAATGTAAGTATTCTTCATCAAAAACTTGAAGGGGGGAACACGTTTCTGTCTGGGTGATAGTTTGATCAGATACTCAACTATCAAATGTGTAAATTTTCAGAGATAAAAGGTTACCTCGGTCCTCCGAAAGGTTTTGCATTATCTTCGAGAAGACGGAAGAACTCTCTGGTTTCCAGTCCGTACTTCATAGCTTTCAGCATCTCCCAATAGTTTTCAGCCTTCATGATGTTTTCGTAGTCCTGAAACGATAAGTTTTTTTGTCTGTTTCCTAGCTCGTAGTTCAAAGGAGAAAAAAGGTGTTATGCAGTGCAGTTACCCTCCTGTATCGTAATGAACGAGAAAAAAACGTAGTGATTGTTTTTTTCTCCATATAGCAAAATTACAGAAAATAACAAATGGTTCCGGGAAGCACTGCGAAAACGGGCTTCTGCTCTTGGTAAAAACGAGATGACTGGATTTGTTCCACTGCTTTAACGAGCTTCTTATCTTCTCAAAAATTTTTTTTCATAAGATACAACTTCTGAAAAAGTGAATAAAGTACCATGTGCCGCTGAAAAATTGTAGTAGAACTTTGTTAAACATTAACTCTTATATCCTAGGATCAGAAGTTATTATTTATCACCGCTAATTTCATAAAATGAATGTCTCGAAGAGAAGTTTACTGTATAAAATCCCTTCTCCTATTCCTATAGTTGTTTTGTGTACATAGAGGTTGAAATCGGGTCACTTGTAACGTTTCTCGACCGTCAGAAACTTGTTTCTAGTGTGTCTTCAGTGCAAACTTCATTGACAAATTTCACATATCTTATTCATGATTTGCCTCGCGAGCCTTCTGCCTTCTTCCAACCCTTATGAATGTTCTGATATAGTTATGGGTTTCAAGATCTTCCATGGACTGTGGATAATAGACAAAAGGCGATTTTTCAAAGAGTTTTTTCCAACGCGAACTAATATAAAAGGCTTTTTAGTTCAGGGTAGTAAGAATACAGCTAGAAAAAACTCTTATGGAATGCGAGTATCCCGCCTTTTCAGCAAGCTACCTCGAAACTTGATTAAAAGTATGAACCTGAATTATTTTAAGTAGCAGTTAAAATGTGATGTTCTATTTACTGTTCTCTACTCATGAGTTCAGAACTAATTTTTCCCCGTTCAATTCGCTATAAATAAGTCAAATCACTGTAATCGCTTTTTTAATCGAATTTTTTCACTTATTTGTTAAGCTAAGCTATTCTGTCCTCGTTTTCACTTGTAAGTAAATTTGTGCGTTTTTGCATCGAAAGATGTGTAGATTTTAGATTTATATATATATATATATATATATATATATATATATATATATATATATACATATATATATATATATATAATATATATTTTATCTACATCTTTCGATGCAATAAGGCACAAATTTAATTACAATTGAAAATGAGTAATGAATAGATCAGCTAAACAATTGTCAAATACGATAACAAAAGCGATACATCAATTTGACTTTAATATATCGAATTAAACGGGAAAAAAAAACAAACAAACAAAACTATATAAGTAGAACAAATTGAACGACAAAAAAATAAATAAAATAAATTAGTTCTGAATTCATGACGAGAGAAGAGTAGATAGAACACCACTTTTTAATTGGGATTTAAAATATTTCAGGTTCATACTATTAATCAAGTTTTGAGGTAGTTTGCTGAAAAGGCGGGATATTCGCATTCCATAAGAGTTGTTTCTAGCTGTATTCTTGCTACCCTGAACTAATAAGCCATTTATATTAGTTCGCGTTGGAATAGTCTCTTTGAAAAATCGCTTTTTATCTATTATCGACAGTCCATGGAAGATCTTGAAACCCATAACTAAGTCAGAAAATATCCTCCTCTTGGAGAGAGAAACGAATCCAAGGCGGGCAAGTCGATTGGGGTAAGAAGGAAGAGACCTCGTATTAACTTCATTTGCGAAACATCGATGATAAACTATGCGAGTGAATTTCCTTAAAACTTTCTCTATATCATCACAATCTCTTCCATAGTATGGATTCCATATATTCGAAGCATAGTCCAAGTGCGGCATTACATAAGTTTTAAAGCACTTGACCAGGATCATTAACAGTTACCGCACGGAGCATAGCATACATTGCTTTGGATGCCTTTTTAACTCGGACTGCTACACCCTCTTTCCTACGCAAAGAAGAAACTATTTGTATGCCCAGGTCACGTATCTGAGATACACATGAAATGGAAACATTATTTATACTGTATGAGGAATATAAAGATCGACCTCCAATGTGAATATGGAGAGACTTGGATGGAGAAAGAGATAGTTTGTTAACTAAACACCAATCGAATACGGAATCTAATGCTGATTGCAGCTCTCGAGTTCGTTCGCCGTATGAGTTCTTATCATAAGAAACATAAATCTTGAGATCGTCTGCGTATGCTTGATAACGAATATTAGGAAAGTTCTCTATATACAGAGTAAAAAGAAGTGGCCCCAGGACAGACCCTTGGGGCACACCCGATGTGGCATTCATTGGATCAGAAGTGACATCACCCATACGCACAGAGAAAGATCTATTTGTTAAAAAAGACTCAAGCCAAGAAAGGAGTGGGTCAGTAATTCCATAATGTGTGCATTTAGACAAAAGCTTACTTATACTAATGGTGTCAAATGCACGAGAGAAATCAAGGTAGATGACATCCGTTGAAAGACCTTTGGCTAACGAAGAGGTCCAATCATCTTCACATATTAATAAATTGGTAACTGTGGACGCTCCACGCCTAAACCCATGTTGATTGATAGGTATAATAGAGTGCTCGGATAGATGATTGATTATGAAAGCTCTAACAAGTCGCTCCATCGTTTTAGAACAGGGAGAAAGGATGGAAATCGGACGATAGGAGGATATATCACTTGTCTCCGCTATTTCAAAGCTCACATCGGTTCGGACCGAATAGGTCTTCAGAGAAAACATGGAGGGCATGGAATCGGAACGATCAATGTTGAAAATCAACGCCTACTGGACTTCTGCGCTCGGTGCGGTGAACTCCTTTTTTTCAAAAAAATTCTCGGTGTCACGTACTACTTACGAGAGCGAAGAAATCAAAGTCAAATTGATTTTCGTTTAATCCTGAGAGCAAAGCTGCGGAGCGCAAAAGAACCAAAGGTCTTTCCATCAGACTTTGTTGCATCTCATGACCACCCTCTCGTCATGGACTACAGCGTATCGAATTCGAACAAACAGCCTCCTCGTAATCCAGAATGCACACATGCCAAGTGGTGGCGCTCGAAGCAGAACGTCTTTCATGCACATCATCCATCGCAATCTGCTCCCTCATGCGCTTCAAGAGCAGTTTCCAGTGGACATATGTAGATGAACACTGGAACCTCCTTGAAAACAGCATCATAGCACCCGCGACAAAAAGGCTCGGAAAAAACGAAACCCGGAAAGCCAAGGATCGACAAAGACCCCTGGTTTTTCTCGTCTGAAGTTCAGGATGAGATCAAGGTGAATAAGAATGTGCTATTGATAGATGGAGGACGACGAATGAGGCTTAAACCCGCGCTGCATACAGCTCAGCGAATAAAGTCGCCAAAGAGCTGTCACAGTATCCAAAGCATCCTACTTCCGCGACCTCAATGAGTGGACCAACCAGGAAGTGATAAAGTCATTTATCTTTCTTGGCTCGACACCGCAACACCTTAGACATTCAGAGAGTAGCCACGATAATGGAAACAGGGAAAGCTCTTCACTCACTCTCAAAAAGTCAGAGACAGGTGGCGCGAAAATTTTTGAAAAAATAAGCGGCCAAGAACTTGATCCCGTCCTGACTTCTCATCCCGAACCCGTGAAGGAACTGAGCCAAGCATCTCGGTCGAGGAAGTCTAGAAGGTATTTCCCAAGATGAAGACTGAGCAAGCGGCTGGACCGGACGACATAGTCACCGAAGCCTGGAATCTTGCGGATGATGTTGGGCTAGCACAACTCTTGCATCTGTTCAACAGCATCACAAAGCAAGGCCGAATCATGAACTGCACATTTTCCCCACTCTTCAAAGGAAAAGGCGTCTCTAGATTTTTTTGTCTCATTCTGTCTCATTCTTCTGTCTGTGAACGGTCGCTTACGTACGCTCTCTGACTCCTGGCTGTTTCATTTCCACCTTCCTCTCTGCTAGAGCTGTTCCCGGACAGCAGGGCCGGGACTGTTCTTCCTAGCGGCGAGTTGATACTTAAGCTCTGCCGTTCGATCTTACCACCTGCGGAGCACACTCGACAAGCTGCTGGGAAAAGGCAGGGAGTAAGCCATCTCATCACTAGACAGTGAGGGATCAAAAGAACTAGTAAGCGGTCATTCCTTTTCTTTCTTCTCTCTCTCCCTTCTCTTTTTTCGCTGATCTCCATTGATTTTCTCGAAATGGCCAACGCGAGAAAAAAAGAAACAAGTGAAAAAGAAGCAGGCGTCTGCAGAGGAGACGTCAGATTCAGCTCGTCTATCGACTCCAGAAGTGAATAACGAGAAGAACGCTCAGAAGAACGAACTATCAACTGAAGGTGCGTACATTATGAATCAGATGCTCAATGTAATGAGAAACATTCAGAATTATAATACCAATTCAGTAAATGAAATTAAAGCTATAGTGGAAAACCAGGTTGCTTTGATGAATCATTTAATGACAGGTATAACATCTCTTCTCAGAACAGTTGAAGAGCTCATATCCGTGACGAAAACGACAAAACCTAGTATGAATTCACTCGAAATAGCGTCTGACAGAGATCCGAAAAGCACTTCCAACCACGTCCGACGTACGCCGAGATAGCCTCGGCTGTAGCTAATGTGGTTTACTCTGAGAGAAATGTATATGAAGAAAAATCATGCAGAGCCGTCCTCCTTAAACGGTTTCCAGAGCTCGGCACCAATGAAGAAACTGAGGAGAACGACATGAAGTTGATTGCCTCCATCATCCAAACGTCTGATAACGGACAACTGATTTCCTCTCCACACTCGGGTCAAATCAGTACTCGCAGACATGGGAACTCTGCAAGTAAAAATCCAGTTTACTTCCAACCCTCTCAGAGACATGTTTCTGGCGCAAGCTCGACGCAACAAACCGCTAGGTCTCAAACCGTTCCCTCATGCCTTCTTCCAGCGCGATCTGACGCCAGAGCAAATCATCCAAGAGACGGCCGCAAGAAAAAAAGCAGGGTGGCTGAATGTGGAAGCAGGTGGACTGAGATATGTTGTTAGAGATGAACGGGTCGTCCTGCTCAAAAATCCTCGTCCACTCCCCCAACGCTCAATCGACAATATCAAAAAGTTCAAAAACCATACTCCCAGCCCAGACGCAAACAGTACTCCCAGGATTTTCTTCAATTCTAGTCATCGGAAACGGCTACGGAAGTCCTCCATAAGCCTAACCAGCATACAGTACAGGCACAGAAAGGCACAACAATCGCCCAAAATGAGAAAGTTTTCAGAAATAAAAAGGTATCTACAGGTAAAAAGCCTCCAGTAATTATTAGAAGAGCTAAAAAAGTCGGAGCGACCATCCACAGGGAAAGAAGATCGTCCCACCTCGCCGTCGTTTCTGAAGAATGCCAAGAAAGTGACGAAGAATCGGAAAATGAGTCAGTTACAACGTTTAACACTGTTCAAAGGAACATTGGTAGCCATGACTCTGGCGAATTTCAAAAATAGGGTACTCCCGTTCAGGCAACATTCCCCTCTTACCAACAAGTTGCTTTGAAAACCTCTTGAGTCTTTCATGCATGCTAGTAAATTTTCGCCCGATTCAAAATAAAAGGGATTTGGTAGAACTTTCAATGTCGGAGCATAGTTTAGATATTATTTGCTGCACTGAAACATGGGCTAATGGTAACAAAACCCCAAATAGTATTTTATCTGTTAATGGCCATTTCAATGTGTTTCGTAGCGATAGAATCTCAGTTAGTCCAGGCGGCGGCGTCGCCCTAATGGTCTCTAAGAACCTCGATTCCACTCTTGTTTCTTCAGCATCTTTTTCTGAATTCTGTCAACTAGTAACTTGCAAAATTATAAGTAAACCTAGTTTTATATCAACTGTTGTCTACCGCAGCCCTAGGTGTTCATGTGTGGAATTTCAAAACTGTCTAAATTTCCTGGATTCTCAAATCATTGAACACAATTTACCTTTTGTTCTCTTAGGTGATTTTAATTGTAATCAAATATACTGGGATCTTACGACGACTAAAGTTTCTGATTCTCATCCAGCATCTCTTTTCCTGTCCTGCTTATCTGCTAGACTCACCCAACACGTTCACAGCCCTACTAGGTCAGACAAATGTTTGGATGTGGTACTATCTAGCCATGCCTCCCATATAATCAACTGCCACACTATTCCTCCACTACCTTCTTTAGACCACTGCCTGGTTTCCCACAAAATACTATCCTCAAAGCCCAAACCAACCACAAAACACTTTGAACTTTCAGAATGCCAATTTCACCCTCGCTGAAAAGTTGATAAGTGGGTTTGATTGGGTTGGTGTATTGAGTTTTAGCAATAACCCTGACGCTCTATATGAAGCTTTTTGTGGAATTGTGAAACAAATCATAGAGAAAACTGTGCCTTCGAAAGCATATAAAAGTTGTCCGAAACTAAAATACACTTCGAAAATTCGCGGGCTTCTTAGGAAGAGTAGAAGACTATACAAGAAAGCCCATTTAACAGGTTTGAATCCTTATAAACGGGTCTCTAGACTACTTCGAAAAGAAATTCGGCTCTATAACTCTAAACGAGAAGCTTCTATTGCTAAGGCTGGTCCCCGCCGCTTCTATTCTTTCGTAAATAGAAAACTGAAAACATATTATTCCATCTGTTCTATTAAAGACCCTCAATCAGAAGAAACTGTAACTGATGACTTTGAGAAAGCATCAGTCTTCAACCAAGTTTTATCTTCTTCTTTCAATCAATATCATTTAGATTGACGATTAATCTCAACAATAAGGACTACTACTTCTATTGATTTCGTTGATATTGACCCCTCAATTGTATACAGCTATTTAAAGAAACTTCCATCGCGAAACTCTACATCACCCGATGGTATTCCATATGCATTTCTAAAGGGCACTGCTTGTGCGATTTCTTTGCCTCTCTGTATTTTATTCAACAGCTTTCTTCTACATGGAGTTACACCATCACTCTGAAAACATGCCATTGTGAAACCAGTATACAAACGCAAGGGAAGTTTAAATGACCCTAACAATTATCGACCAATTTCTCTAACTTGTTGCACCAGCAAGGTATTTGAGAGAAGAATACGTCATTCACTGATTGATTATCTTGAAAATCACGAGCTACTTACACCTATTCAGCATGGATTTCGAAGCAAGCGCTCTTGCTCATCAGCCCTTCTTTCTACTCTCACGGAATTTATCGTAGCCTTAGATCAAAACAGTTACATAACAGCTGCTTTTGTTGACTACAAAAAAGCTTTTGATTCCATTCCAATAGAACTACTTTGTAAAAAGTTATCGTATTACGGTGCCTTCTTAGGTGGATCTCATCATTTTTGAATGAACGGTCACAAAGCGTTGTAATCAACAACAGTCATTCAGAACCTTCGGTAGTTGTTTCTGGAGTACCCCAAGGGTCTGTCTTATGTCCACTCTTTTTTCTTCTTTACATAAATGACCTACCGCAGTTCCTCCCTCCCGGTATTCATTGCTCTCTTTATGCTGATGATGCTAAGCTCTATTCAATTGGTGATCATCATCTTCTTCAGCAAGGCTTAGATGCTCTTGCCGACTGGTCTAAAAAGTCGGGACTCTCTATCTCGACCACTAAAACGGTATTCATGCGGATAGGACAATCCCATCCTTCTTGCAAGTTGACCCTATATGATTCTGAACTACCTGAGGTTTCTTATTTCCGTGACTTAGGCGTAGTATACGATTCTAAATTATGCTTCAAATATATATATATATATATATATATATATATATATATATATATATATATATATATATCTAACATTTTTAACAAAGCCAGATCTATAAGTTTTCTGATATTACGTTCTTTCCAAACACGAAACAAGCATCTTCTATTTAGTCTGTTCAATATATACGCCAGACCCATCCTAGAATTCGCCTCTGAGGTTTGGAGTCCTAGCAACATCTTTTCTATTAAAAAACTAGAAAAAATCCAAAAGCAGTTCACCCGCTTAATATTTAAACGTTCACAATACAATATACCATCTTATAAACAAAGACTTGAATTTCTGAACGGAAGGACTTTATATTCACGTAGAAAAGCAATAGATTTGCAGACTATTTAAAAATCTGTTTTTGGTAATCTAAAGACATCAGAGAGCTTTCTTAAATTCGCACCCAGGAATCGTTTCACCAGAGGTCATAGATTCAAATTGCTTTTGCCGGTCTGTAAAAAAATAAGCTCAAGAATTTTTTACCATATCGAGTCGAAACAATTTGGAATGAGCTACCCGAGTCATTTTTTAATTGCTCATATAATAAGTTTAAGTATTTGCTAGAAACCTCGATAATCAATTGACTCAGATTATTGGGCCACCTTCCATCGGAGGGGCCACCTTTCTCCCTATTTCCGAAATTGGCGGTCCATGTGACAGCCTCTCAATTCGTGTGCAATGGACAATACAACGCCAAATGAAGCAGTCCTATACCTCCCTTTGCCCTCACCTCACCTCTGCCACGATAAAGAAATTGAAATTGAAAAATTGAAATAGATTAGGCAGCAGCAACTTCCGTCCAATACTCCTTTTCAATCACACCATGAAAAGAATTGAGAGGATATTGGACTCGCAAATACGAGATATCCTCGAAGTTCCAGCTCAGCAATGAGGATTTCGGAAGAGGCACAACAGATGCAATATTTGTACTCGGGTCACTAGTTGAGAAGCACGCAGAGAAAATATTGCCCTTCCATCTGACCTATCTCGATCTGGAAAAATCATTCGACAGAGTTCCTGACGATCTCATTATCCATGCACTGTGAAACCATCTTGTTCTTGAAGAGTACATCCGATGGAAAATCGAGAGCTAGAAGCCGTACAGCGAACCCTACTCCGACCTCGGCCGGCGTGGAACAATGCTAAGAAGAAGAAGACTTCTCTCACCTAATAATTATTATTGTGGAGAAGGAATAAGGAGAATTTCAGAAAACAAAAACAAACAAACAAAAATACTAATTCATTGATTCTACGCTAACCACAGAAGTCTGTTTTACACGGGCTCTGAAAGACTTTTTGTTTTCTGGGTCGGGCTCATCAGTGAGTGACCAGTGACTTCTCTGGGTCGGGCTCATCAGTGAGTGACCAGAGACTTCTCTGGGTCGGGCTCATTAGTGAGTGACCAGAGACTTCTCTGGGTCGGGCTCATTAGTGAGTGACCAGAGACTTCTCTGGGTCGGGCTCATTAGTGAGTGACCAGAGACTTCTCTGGGTCGGGCTCATCAGTGAGTGACAGAGACTTCTCTGGGTCGGGCTCATTAGTGAGTGACCAAAGACTTCTCTGGGTCGGGCTCATCAGTGAGTGACCAGAGACTTCTCTGGGTCGGGCTCATCAGTGAGTGACCAGAGACTTCTCTGGGTCGGGCTCATCAGTGAGTGACCAGAGACTTCTCTGGGTCGGGCTCATCAGTGAGTGACCAGAGACTTCTCCGGGTCGGGCTCATTAGTGAGTGACCAGAGAGTTCTCTGGGTCGGGCTCATTAGTGAGTGACCAGAGACTTCTCTGGGTCGGGCTCATTAGTGAGTGACCAGAGACTTCTCTGGGTCGGGCTCATTAGTGAGTGACCAGAGACTTCTCTGGGTCGGGCTCATCAGTGAGTGACCAGAGACTTCTCTGGGTCGGGCTCATTAGTGAGTGACCAGAGACTTCTCTGGGTCGGGCTCATCAGTGAGTGACCAGAGACTTCTCTGGGTCGGGCTCATTAGTGAGTGACCAGAGACTTCTCTGGGTCGGGCTCATTAGTGAGTGATCAGAGACTTCTCTGGGTCGGGCTCATTAGTGAGTGACCAGAGACTTCTCTGGGTCGGGCTCATTAGTGAGTGACCAGAGACTTCTCTGGGTCGGGCTCATTAGTGAGTGACCAGAGACTTCTCTGGGTCGGGCTCATTAGTGAGTGACCAGAGACTTCTCTGGGTCGGGCTCATTAGTGAGTGACCAGAGACTTCTCTGGGTCGGGCTCATTAGTGAGTGACCAGAGACTTCTCTGGGTCGGGCTCATTAGTGAGTGACCAGAGACTTCTCTGGGTCGGGCTCATTAGTGAGTGACCAGAGACTTCTCTGGGTCGGGCTCATTAGTGAGTGACCAGAGACTTCTCTGGGTCGGGCTCATCAGTGAGTGACCAGAGACTTCATTTATTATAATTTTCCAGTTTACTTGGTTATGTGCAACGAGAAAAAAACACTAAGAGTTATACAATAAAAGAAAAAACATTTAGCAAACCGAAATAGCTATTTTCACCAAAACTGAAATCAAATATGCGAAAAAATATCTAGTAAATTCTAGTAATTTCTATTTAAAAAAAAAATAAATCTTGTAATTTCGATATAATGAAGAATGATAAATTTTAATTGAGAAAAAAAAATTGAGTAATTCAAGTTTTGTTGCAATATTAAATTGAATCAAGAAGGAAATGAAATACAAAGATACTTAAACGTTTATACAGAAATAATTCCAAAAAACAAAAAACTTCATCGTACTAGATTTAATTCTTCTCCTTTTTTCTTAGTATCGTCCCGTGACTGCGGTGTACAATTGGAACCAAGTGAAATATTAAAAACTGATATTTGAGAAAGATTTAAGTTTTCCGGGTGAGCTATTGGATTGTAATGAATGAGTGTTTAAGAAAGCATATTAACTTGTTTCATGTGTAAATGATCTTTCTTAAAGATATGATCTATTCAGTGATATGAATAATATATAACAAAATTGTTATTGTTTCGACAAACTAATGTACGCTGTTTTTCATTTCTCTTCTCTGGAAGCCTCAAAAGAGTAGTTTGAGAATCGCTATGCATATTTCAAATCCCTCTTAGCACTCAAATAACTAGAGATTTCATGAAAGGCGGAAACCTTATGGTAGGCGTCGATGGCCGTAGTGTCTTTGAAGTCGCCGAAAAGAGCTTCAGGGTAGAGATAATTCCGTATCAGCTTTTCCGCTGAAAGATTTCCGAAAGCATCGATATAAGCATTGTAGAGAGCTCATCCTTTCCAATAGCTTCCCTAGTTGTTAGGAACGGTTACAAAAGAACCAAACATTTTTATTTTTGAAGATTTATCATTTTTCTTAATTTTCATCGAATCTTCATCTATAAAAAATCAGAGCTGAAAAATTCAAACTTACGGGAAACTTTCACGTGAGATTTGAAAATTTCCAAACTCTTTCTGAATTGAAAAAATAAATGAATTTTAGATTTTGGAAAATAATTGTCTGGTAATCTTAACTTTTTGGATGAGTCTACTGCCTCAGAAAATAGTATATAAAATGATCGTTGTTCCGGAGGGATAACTAATAGCGATTGTCAGTGAAAAGCGATCGTAAATCCGGGTAACTCTCTAGGATTATTTTCACTATGAGTAAAATTATTTGAAAGAAAGATCCAGAAGTAAATAGGAACACTCTGATCTGTGTCTCACCTTGTTGATGCGTTGTTAAGAAGGATGAGACTTCGAACGTTTCGCTTTATAAAGGCATCGTCAGGGAATGGAATCACCAAGTAAAACCACATTTCAATTTTGTTCTATATCACAGCCACCTCTTCTGGCTGTATCACCATTACTTGGTGATTCAAATCGCTGACAATGCTTTTATAAAGCCAAACGTTCGAAGTCTCATCCTTCTTAAGAACGCATCAACAAGGCAAGACCAGATCAAAGTGTATCGTCTACTGGATTCTCAATCCAATGCGTTGAACTCAGCACAAATTCTTCGTAATAGGAACATTTGGCATGCGCTGCTTTCTTGCTGTCATCGGTCATCCATTGCAAGGTGTCGATTTGTTGCTAGAACAGCGGAAGATAACAATTTTTCGAATTCCAATTCATTTAATTCACGGAAGTTTCGGTTGGGTAGGGAAGAAGGCAGTGTGTTTTTCGAACCCGCACTACGGGAATCTATGCGCTTTTTGAGAAAGCTAGTAATAGTAATGCTCTGATCGTCTGCATCCTCTCTTTTTTATCACACCATTTACATCACACATGTTGAAACAGACGATTTTTCTGCGAGTCGGAATAAACAGGCTGGAGAAAGGATAGGGGTATAACCCGTCTAAGAAACCATCACTTATGTACATTGATGGATTTTACATGTAAATAGTTTATGGTTTTCTATCGCTGAACTTCTATTTGGTGGCTTGAAATTTTCTTTATTACTATCAAATCAAACAATTAATGCCAGATTCATCTTTGGATGATAAATTGATTCGATTAATGAAGCGTTAAAAACTTTTTTATAGTAGAATATTTTCTGAGAAGAAAATTCGGGCGCTTATTGGTTTTACTACTAATTTCGCGATTGAACTATGGCATTTGTTTTAACTTTTTTCAAGGACCTCCGATTGCGGGAGAGCGTAACAGCGTGATTTGTAAAATGCACCACACATAATACAAGTATCATTTGATTTGAACTTTTTCGAGAGCAGGGAAAAGAAAAAGAAAAACTGAAGCAGGGAGGGAAGGGGGATGGGAATAAAAAGGAGAGAGGGGAGCTTTATAAAGAAGGAAGGGGGAATTAATGAATAAAATTAATACAAGTTGTGAGCGGAAAATGTGGTCATGAACACTTCATTAGTTTTATGTGTGGTGCAAGTAGTGCATTTCACGAATCGCGCTTTTGGCGTCATCTTTTCCGGTCATCACCCTTTAACGCAAATAACTCGACTTCATTGATGAACACAAAGAAGCTTTAAAAACACCATGATCGAATGGCAGTTAAAGGCCATTCGTGGTAAGAAAAAACAAGTGCAGAACTTTCTTACTAAAAAAATCTCACTGGAAATCTCATTCATTGAATTTTAAACCTTTGAAACTAAGCCTCTCGAAAAGTGGGTTAATAATCCAAGTCACTCAAAAAGCATGTCGGAGGAAAGCGTTGCTAAAACAATTTTTGTCTTCGCGAAGTGAAGCAATAAAGTCTTAAGACTGCAGAGTATATCAAATATCTTCTCAGGAAGCATCTTGCTTAAAAGAAGAACTAGAGAACAGCTCCGACAAAATAGAATATCTTTTGATAGTCGAAAACCTTCTTATTTCATTTATGTACATGTTGACATAACATATGTTTCAGTAAGCACGGCTAAAAACGCTCAGTTGAAAAGGGCGGGGGAAAGTAGGAACATCTCAATGTATTGTATCTTTAAAACCGTAGATAAGATCGCATTTGACACCAGAAAGAAACTGGCTCCGAAGTTAAGCTATCATGGAATCATGAAGTCCCTTCGTGCACAAGAGAGCCCCTTCGTGCACAAGGAAGCCCCTTCGTGCAAAAGGGAGCTCCTTCGTGCACAAGGGAGCCCCTTCGTGCACAAGGGAGCCCCTTCGTGCACAAGGGAGCCCCTTCGTGCACAAGGCAGCCCCTTCGTGCACAAGGGAGCCCCTTCGTGCACAAGGGAGCCCCTTCGTGCACAAGGGATCCCCTTCGTGCACAAGAAAGCCCCTTCGTGCACAAGGGAGCCCCTTCGTGCACAAGGGAGCCCCTTCGTGCACAAGTGAGCCCCTCCATATACATAAAAGCCCCTTCGTGCACAAGGGAGCCCCTTCGTGCTTAAGGGAGCCCATTCGTGCACAAGGGAGCCCTTCGTGCACAAAGCCCCTTCGTGCACAAATCCCCTTCGTGCACAAAGCCCCTCCGTGCACAAGGGAGCCCTTTCGTGCACAAGGAAGCCCCTTCATGCACAAGGGAGCCCCGTCGTGCACAAGGGAGCCCCTTCGTGCACAAGGGAGCCCCTTCGTTCACAAGAGAGCCCCTTCGTGCACAAGGGAGCCCATTCGATGCGGGCTGCTCCTCGGGAGAAAAACCAAAACAATACGATAGAAGTCTGAATAACTGACAGAGAAAGCCGTAATGATTGCCTCCGTCTGCGTTTCAATGTCTGTCTTGATTTTGTCGCGGTCACCTCGGCTCGCCGTGTATGTGTAGCCTCAAAAACCATTTCATTTCATTTATTTATTACTTGAACATACATGAGTATGTATACGATAAAAATAGCTCAAAAACAACGCAAGCTAGAATTTGAGATGATAGTCTCCCGAGGAAGTGCTAGTAGTGCATTTTTGAAAGCGAGAGAGGAGAGCAACAATGCAACTTGAGCTGGAAGTGAGTTCCATAAATTGATACAACGTGTGACACAAGTGCTATGTGAGTTGTCAATCTTGAAAGGCAACACAATTCTCAAGAGATGTGAGTTACGTTTAACGTAGGGAGTGGGGAGGACTCTGTGTAGATTAACACTATCCATGGAAACGTTATTGGGGAGAATCTTGTGAACAAAACAAACATCAGCGATTCGGCCGCGTCATTAAAGGGTTGAGAGGGACAAGGTATTCAACCGAGTAAGGTAGTCGGCCGCGGGTAGTCCGGCGCGAATGAAGACTCTTGTAAAGACTCTCTGGACTTTCTCGAGTTCATGGATCTTGCCGATGGCTGTTTGGGACCATATTTCGCTGCCGTATTCAAAGAGAGGGATAATGTAGGCCTTGTAGGCACGAATATAGACCGCCATACATGAGGTTCGAAGAGAACGAAAAATCACATTCATCGCTCTAGTAGCTTTCAAAACAGTTCCGTCAATGTGATTAGTGAAAGAGAAAGCTGAATCAAAAAGTATTCCGAGGTCCCTAATTTCATCGACACACGGAAGAAGTACTGAGTTTATATGGTATGGGTTAAGCAAGTTGTTACGTCCACAGTGCATTATGAAAAATTTAGTGATGGATACTTGCAACGACCAGGATTGAGAAAACACGTAAACGGTGTCAATGGCTGTTTGTAAAATAGTTGAAGACTCAGAAAACAATTTCACAT
This sequence comes from Allodiplogaster pararmata, assembly GCA_964056735.1. Lineage (NCBI taxonomy): Eukaryota > Metazoa > Nematoda > Chromadorea > Rhabditida > Diplogasteridae > Allodiplogaster > Allodiplogaster pararmata. The sequence goes on along the minus strand of OZ057408.1, from coordinate 9,182,504 downwards.
CATCGGCGTATAAAAAGCAACGAGCCGGAGAGAGAAGTAAATCAACAAGATCTTTAATGAAAATTGAGAAAAAGAGGGGCCCTAGACAACTGCCTTGAGGGACGCCTACGTTAGTGATTTGAGGGTCGGAAAGGCAATCATCGATTTGAACACGATATGATCTACTGGAAAGAAATGATTGGATAAGCGACAACAGAGAGTATTGAACACCGGATCTACGCAATTCATGTAAGAGAAACCTGTGATCAACGACATCAAACGCCTTTGTAAAATCAATGAGACAGATATCAAACGGAATTTTTCTGGACAGAAAGGAAAGATATTCAGCATGTGATTGCACGAGCGAAGAGACGGTGCCCCTTTTCCGTCGAAAGCCGGATTGATTAGGTTTGAGTATGTCTGAGTGTTCAAAGTGAGTATACAACAAATTAAAAATGTGTTTCTCTAAAACTTTGGACATTGAGCAACCCAAAGTGATCGGACGATAGTTAATCAAGTCTGTTCGTTTGCCTTTATTATGGATTGGTTTAACAATACCTAATTTCCATGACGAGGGAAAGCATCCTAGCGTAAGGCAATTGGAAAAGATTATAGACAATGGTACTGCTAGAGAATCTTTGCATTGTCTGATAAAGATGTTAGGAAGCGAATCTGGAGAATTACTTATCTTAGGCTTGATGCGAGTTAAAAGATCACTGATGTCAGAGGGCGATACAATGGAAGTGTATTCAAGCGAATGACTAAATGAAGGTTCTGGGAGAGAACCGGACTGGCGCGAAACGATAACCGATGCAAAGTGTTCACCGAAAGCCTTAGCTATATGCAATGGTGACGTGATAGGAACTTTGTTAATGATGAGCGAAGATATAGTATGACTTGGCTTGGTTCTATTGGCGATGGTACGGAAAAATAGCTTGTAATTCCTAGGCATGACAAGGGAATTTTCTCGAATACATTCGAATTTGAGAACTTCGCGATGAAGCTTCTTAGACACACGGGCAGTTAAACAAGAAGTAGAAGAGCGTTTCTTACATCTCTGAAGAAAACTATACAATTTTCTGATTTTCACAGGATAATTGAGATGAAATTGTTTAGTTTTAGTTCGAGGAACAACATCGGCTATCAGGGTGTTCAAGAAGTTAGTTAGATAGTCAACGCATTGATCTATGCTGAGAGAGGAAAACAACATGGTCCAGTCGACGGAACATATAATAGAATTGATGTTTTCCCATGGAGCTTTCTTCCATCGAGGGCGAAGAGAACTATTACGAGTCGGCAGAATTTCGCATCCAGAGACGTTGAACAATATTGATTTGTGATCGCTAGTAGAGAATTGATGCGATGTTTCACAGTTGGAGATGATGTCCTGATTACAAAATACGTAGTCGAGGATGTTGTCTGCTCGAGTGGGTGAGAGAACGTATTGGGTTGAGTGATAGTCGCAAGTGAAGTCAAGAAAAGATTCAGTTGATTGATGGTTAGAAGTGGAGACTGCATTGGACCAGTTGACATTGGGAAAGTTGAGGTCGCCGCAAATGATGATTGGGTAAGGTAGGGAACATTGAGGTGCGAGATGTCTGATGAACTCATTGATCGCATCAGAAGAGGAGTTTGGAGATCGATAACAGGAAATCAGTCGAATACAGGGAAATGGTAGAGTACATATGTCGCTCGGAAATATATCGATCGAAATACATTCGACCGAATCTCCAGAGAAGGATGAAACAAATGTCGGAGAAAGAAGATTTCTGGTTAGTATAGCTGCTCCGCCCCCTCGGGTACCATCTTGACGGTCCGTTCTGAACACTTGATAAGGAAGACCATCACAAAGGAGAGCATCAGGTTCAGCTGAGGATAGCCAGGTTTCACAGATGAAGACTACATCAGGGTTGCTGGAGCGCAGGAGATGGTGGAGATCAAATAACTTATTCTTGATTGATCGCGCGTTGAAAGAAAAGCATTTGACCTCTTTTGATTTCCCACGCTTCCTGTCCTAGTTCGTGTTAGTTTTCCTCTTTCGATCCGTCAACTTCAGGATCCGTGCGCTACTTCTTAAAACAGGCGTCGATGTTGTTACGGAGATAGAAGCCGCTGTGGCTGAACCTGACGTCTTTGAAGAAGAACTAGCGCGTGACTGCAGGGAAGAAGAAACGGCTGGAGCATCGAGTGGAGCCCGGACCAGAACGCGCTTGCGAGTGTTGCGTCGGGTAATGGATGATTTCTCCGACTGAATGGTATTCGGACGGTTGCTGGGCTGAGTTGTCGAGCTTGAGGCGATGGAGACATGAGAAGAGGGAACAAAGTGAACTGGGCGAGGAATGAGTGAAAGGCGAGGATGAGCAGGGGATGGAATGGTTTGAGTTGAAGTGGATTTGTTGTTAACGTTACACGGAACTGTGGTTGGGGGTAGAAGAGGACGTTTTGGTGAAGAAGACACAGCTCTCTGTGCTCCAGCAAGGGCTTGACGCAGATAACTTATTTCGTCGGCTTGCTCAAATATAGCCTTTTGAAGAGGAAGAACAGCTTGTCTTATAATTTTTTGAAGTAAGGATTCAACGAACGGAAGCGGAACATTTGGAATGTCGAGGCTGAGCAGGCATGGTATTCTTTTGGCGCAACGAGGCATTATGTGAGATTTGCTGGTTTTAAAATCAATATGAGAGCTGTAGAGTGGGTCACCTCTTAGAGTGAGACTAGAGAGAGGGAAAGGAACCATCGGTTCAACCGTATATTTCTGGTTTTGAGGAGAAACTTATTCGGTAAGTAGCAAGAAGAGTACCATTAAGAAGAGCTAGAAGAGAATAGCATGTTTCAGAAGCATAAAAGAATTCTAGCGTAGCTTGTGCGTACTGCATGAATTAAGATAAGATCAGTTGAGGAAGAGCTGTTCGATATATTAATATATAGCGTTTTCCGGCTAATTCGTAATAAGATTTAAAGGTTAATTTGCCAAAAAATTGTGGGAACCCCTCTCCAGAGTGGAAAAGCGCGAAAAACTAACCGGGTGCGTAGGGGATGTAAACGATTTGATTGATAATACAAGCAGACTTCATTTCATCAGTTGCATCAAAGGTGGCATCTTCAGATGATTTGACAAGGGGCGGTATTTGTCGTGCGAGGTTGACGTGAGGGAGCTTGGTCTTACGGATGCCGAATCCCCGTCTCAGGACGTAGGGCTGTATAGGCTCGCCGGCGTCAGTGTGGAAGACAGAAGATATTCCGTAGTCAAGATTTGCAGACTAAAAGTTCAAAGTACAACTTCACTAAAACGCTTTAACGCTGAAAATAAATTAGAACTGCAGTAATTCTGCAACTGTCATGAATTTACGTAAACTGCTTAAAGTCGCATGATGAAACAAAGATTTTTTTCGACCACAAAGGATGACTAATTCGGAGGTTACTCATGAGTGTAAAAAAAGGGGGTCACGTTAAATGTTATAAAACTTTTTTTGAATAAACTGGGTATTTTGCTAGGGTTTGTATTGTTTTGCGATACTTTGTATATTTTGAGGCATAGTGATTCACATTAGTGACTGAACTAAGAATGATATCCGTAGTTTGAGACATGGAAGAATTCTCGTACCAGTAGAAATTGAACGGAAAGATAGTCGATGAAGTCAGTGAACGCCACTTCTCCACTCGCGATGATCCCGTCCATCCAAAGGAAATACGAGTCCTGTTGAATTATTACCTGAACACGACGAAGTTCTATACAATTGCTGTTCAATTTTCAGCAAAACGTGATCAAAACAGAAACGAATCATATATGTAGTTGTATGACCTGGACAAGATTGAAAGTGATGTTTCATCATGAACAAGCAAATATCGAGAAAGAAACAAGTCATGTGGTATGACCTGAGCAACTTCAAGACAAAGTCTTGCTTGATCATCATTGGAGGGAGCATGATTGAGATATGTATATGTACTTTTCCCGGTTTATCATTGAACAAGGTTGCCACCGCCGAAACTAACCTTGTAAGGTGGTTGAGGATTGATTCCTTCAGTTAGCCCCTCCAAGTAAGACTCCAGTTCCATGTTTGGAAACCGAGTTTTTAAGTCATCCATCTTAAACAACCCTTATTCCTTAGGAAATTTGGCAAAAGGTGTGCTAAATTTCGCTACGTCTTGCTCGCGGCTACGTCAACTTTACCATTTCAAATCAGAAATTTTTTAAACTTAATTTTCTTCTCCGAAGATAAAACTTATCTAAGAATTTTCAAATGCTCAGTTACACAGTTTTAAGGCAGTGACGCCTGGTAGAGAAGACAAATTGATCAAACCAAGGTTTGATCAATTTATGGGTTTGATCAATTTATCTAAGAATTGCGTTTTCTGCAGAAACACTTCGTGTTTTGGAGTCACTCAAGTCACTCAACAAGCAAGTTAGAGTCCATAAAAGTTAGATCGAAACGCTGATTCCATTCTGCATAGAAGAGTGTAGAAAGAGAGAGGACCGTGAAATCATTGTATAGCTGTTGGAAGTTGCGTTGTTCTGTATCTGGCCAACTGGCCATCGCAATTCTTCTCTCAAAATCGACCACAGCCTGTGCCAGCTGAAGCAAAAAGAGAAATCGACAGAGGAAGGGAGAGAGATAGAGTGAGAGAGAGATAATAGAGCGAGACAGTGCGAGAGAGAGTGATCGAGAGAATAAAACGAAAGAGAGACAGAAAGAGAAGCAGAGGGACGAGAGACAAAAAGAGAGAGAGAGAGAGAGAGAGAGAGAGAGAGAGAGAGAGAGAGAGAGAGAGAGAGAGAGAGAGAGAGAGAGAGAGAGAGAGAGAGAGAGAGAAAGAGAGAGGGAAAGAGCTAAAATGAAAAAAGTTTAAACCTCTATTACTATGTTACTGGGAAGATGTTGATCCCTAACTATGTAAGTTTTGGGTGTGAGGATTTAAAATATTAAATTTCACCTAAAAATAGCTTTTTTCTCCTTGCACTCGTAGCCTCATGTAATATATTATACAGGGTGCGGCAAAAGTCCAGGTGGACAACTTTGTCACTTTGCATCTTTTTTGTTTGGTGTAGCAGTCGTGTGATTTTTTGCTTGTATCTTATTCATGATGTTGCTAACATACCAAGAAAAAAGAAAGATAACTCTTTTTGTTTTCCGGTAATGCTCTCTGATATGGACCGAGGCTACATTCTGCGCTTGAGCCAGTCCGGGCACATTCAAAAGCACATCGCCAGAACCACTGGATTCTCCCGTAGGACCATTGAAAACACAATACGTCGCTTTCTTGAGACTGGTACAACAAATGACCGTCCCAGGAGTGGCAGGCCAGTGACCGCGACCACTTCCTTCAACATGAGAAGCATCCGAAAATTCCAAATTGAGTCTCAGAAAACTCGCGAAGGAGCTGCGTTATCTCGGCTAATTCTGTTCAGACGATCGTCAAATCCCGCATGGGACTTCTCCCCATCAAGCTGCAGAAGAATCACGCATTGAAGGACCAGATGAAGGCGACCCGTCTTCGGAGATGTCGTGAACTGTCAAAGCGGTTCAAGCCGGTGGACTGTTTGGATATTCTCTTCACCGATGAGAAGTTGTTCAATATTGAGCAGTCCTTCAACCACCAGAACGATAGGATTTGGTCGAAATCGGTCAAAGTTGCCAATAAGAGTGGCCGTTACGTCTCGAGAAAGGGCCATCCTGCTTCTGTCATGGTCTGGGCCGGGATTTGCGCGACTGGCAAGACTCCACTCGTTTTCGTCGAGCAGGGAGTCAAAGTGAATGACAATAACTACCTGAACGACATTCTCATGAAGGAAGTACTTCCCTGGAGCCAGGCTCACTTCGCGGGACGCAAATGGACGTTCCAGCAGGACTCTGCGCCCGCCCACAAGGCTAAAGTGGTGCAAGACTGGTGCAAGAGCAATTTCCCCTCTATGATCACATCCGCCGAATGGCCTCCGTACTCACCTGATTTGAATTCTCTGGACTTCTCTGTGTGGTCGGTCCTTGAGAGCAAGGCCTGTGCTTCCCTACACAAGAATTTGGAAAGTTTGAAGCGCGCCCTACAGAAGGCGTGGGATGATCTTGACGACGCTTACCTGTCCACCACGGTGGGTGCCTTCCACAAGCGACTCTGCGCCTGTGTCAAGGAGAAAGGAGGGCTGTTTGAAATTTGAAAAAGCAGTTATATCCCAAACTATTTGAATAAATTCTGATGAAAATTTTGTTTGATTTGCTCAATCCGTTAAGTTTTAATCGAAAAAAATTGTCCACCTGGACTTTTGCCGCACCCTGTATATGGTACCATTGTATAATACCAGTCGGTAATTACCATTGTTTAATCTTCATCCATTCATTGATCAAATCTCTTATTCATCAATTTAATCTTCATTATTCTTTTATATTTTATGAATGCATACGTGTTAATGATATCCAAAAAACTCAATTATACGCATATATGTATAATATAATAAATGAGATCATGAGTTCGGAAAGGAAGATAACTAGATCAAAAATAATTTGAAATAAGACTTTGTACTTTCCTATGTAGCAGTTCAATACTTTTTTTCGCAACTCAGAGTTCCAACCAATAAATTGCATGAGAAGGGTCCGCAGAAAGGTTTCAATCCAAGAATTTGCGTGGTTTCATTGAGCAGCCTCTCGATGGTCGTCTGATAGTCTTGCAGCTTGCTTATGAACTGTGGCAGCACGTAATAGTCACGGGGGTACATCAGGGATGGCTGCAAAAAACTAGAGGCTCATATAAACCAGGTAAATCAAAAGCTAGAAAACGATGACAATCAAGGAGTAGTTTTTTTTCTGAATGAGTTTTTTTAGACTACCTTGAAAGAAAACTGACTGTGAAAACAAAGACTGTGAGTAAAAAAAAATTCGAAGAAATACTAGGTATCAGAAGAGAAAGGTAAGAGCTAGAGAAGAAAATTATCATTTTCAATAGAATTGGGCCAAATGGCTGCGGGGGTGTAAAAGACATAAGAAGGGTCGCAAAAGAATTTTAGTTTCAAAAAATGTAGTCCTACACAATGCTCGTTGCGAATTCATAAAACTAATACCTGGCTTATGTAGAGCGCATGCGTGGTAGAGTTTTTGTAGTCTGAAGTTACGATGGATGAGAAGAGAGGCCCGATGAGAAACTAAAACCAAATTTATTCGCCCTTCACCGCATTTACTTCGATGAATAGTTTTTGAAAGTTAATCGACATTCAATCAATAAATATTCGATGATCATTCAATAAACTATGTGTTGATGTTCTATGTTGGAACTCGGGTATGGCATATAAATTGGCGTGTACAGGCTGGCCCATAAGTTCACTAATGTGCATTTCAGAAATTAATTAAGCACTAGTGTTCAAATTATTTTACTTATTATGTAACTGTCATAGAACATCTTTAAATGCTCAGTTACAAAGTTCAGAAGCAGTTACGCCTAGTTGAGACAACAATTAATAAAACATCGCACGAGAAAAAAAAGATCATTCAATAAACTATGCGTTGATGTTCTGTGTTGGAACTCGAGTATCGCATATGAATTCTCATGTACAGGGTGACCCAAAAGTATGCGTTCATGTTCACTAAAGTGCATACCAGAAATTAATTAAGCAATAGTGTTTAAATTATTTACTTATTATGTAACTGTCATAGAACATCTTCAAATGCTCAGTTACACCGTTCAAAAGCAGTGACGAGACGACAATTAAGAAACCATCGCACTTTTTTTAACCGGGCGGGATCGAACCCAGCCGTCTCTTAATAATCCGAGAGCAAGAGCGTTACCATTAGTACTTAGCAATGTGTCACCGTAGTGTAATGGTAACGCGCTTGCTCCCGGATCGAGAAGTGATGGCTGGGTTCAATCTCGCCCGGTGAAAGCAGCTTTTTACCGTGCGATGGTATTATCAATCTTCATAGAACATCGTGTCGAAAATGATTTGATTCTACCTTCACTGTAATTTTCGCCCATCTTCGACTACTCCCTCTGTAGGGCTTGCTTAAGAGACTCAGAATTTGATTGGGGATGGGCATTAGCTTTGCTTTCGATAATAGAACACACTAAAAGAGCCTAGCTGGTCGAGATCAAGCGAGGCCATCATTCACTGGAGATTAAGTCAGGCCGTTGAATCTTGCACCATGCTTGTGAAACATCGACTATGTGAATTGGCGCACAGATAACTGAAAAGCCTACAATGTTTTTTTCCCGTAATAAGACACTGACTCTTCTAAAAATAATTTTGCTTGCGGTAGTATTTATGGTCAACTTTGGCTCCTTGTTCGACGAAAACAAGTAGAGTTTACCCGGTGGAAGAAACTCTGACCGAAACTATGACTTGTACTGATTAAACTCAATAATCGGCTCCACTTGCTTGTCTAGGGTCCCAGAGGGTCTCCGGAGAGTACTCAGTACATACATTGTGGGCGTTGTTGACATATTCTTGTTATTCTAATTCTGATGTGAGTGTTATTGCGCGTCAAGAGAAGAAGAACACCACATATACTGAGTATTTACTGGTTGTCTTGAGATTGAGAAAACAGCCTTTCTTGTTGGATTCGGAATGAGCTTCAATCTTTAAAAAAAATTATTTGAAGAGTCGTGCGTAGTACGTACATATATCTCCAAGGCCATCTTTTTCATGTTCCGCCTAAAATTTTGACTCACTCGCTTCCTGACGATCTCGATACTGTTAGGAAGGAGTTTGCTACGAGCGAAGACGACCGTTCTGGGTGCTTTATCGTTAAACCGTTTGATTGTTTTCTAGACGAGACCACGAGAAAATTTCAGTTATTTATAATTGTAAGAATATACTAATTAAAATTAACTTTTGACCTGGAAGTATAAATTTTTGTAGAGATAGCACCCAATGAGTAAGTGCGATAAACTGTATTGATTTTTTAAAAAAAAACTTAGAAATTCATGTTTGCATAGTAATGGGCCGCTCTGTATGTAAACATGCATGTTTATAAAGCAAACCTGTCTCTCCAATTTACCGATTGCATTGAAGAGATCTGTGTAGCTATTATTTCTGATGGGACCTTTGATCCCCAGAGTTGGGGCACCGATGCTAAATCAAATTCTTAAATAAAAACCTGGTACTTCCATACGAGGTTTTTTACTCAAACTTCATAAGTGCATGTGTATGGTTGATTCTCATCCCGATCACCCAAAGAATCTTCTCTGGTCGGCAAGGTTTAAAATATTTCTGCCAGGCTTTGAAGAACATTAAATTACTGCTATACAAAATTAGCACATTTGGCGATGTCAAACTTATTCACCTCTTTTTCGACAAAAGCGAACACTTTGTCTTATTCTATCGACCTTCAATTCATTTTTGAAGCAATAGGACTGTCACACATCGAAGGTCCAAATCACATTCAACATTCGCATTTAGCGTTTTCACTCGAATCGGATCAAAAACGTGAGAAAAAAAACAGATCTCAACAAATGATGCCATTCAATGCTTCCTGACATCGGTTCAATCATTATTTAATTGAAAAATTCTCTGATTGCTGCAAAGACTGAACGTCGATGCACGAAAACTTAAGATGTCATTTGAGATGCTAATGTAAATACCATATGCTCTTAACAATGATGATGAAAAGATGTCGTCATAAAATGGCATAATGATAACGATTGTGGTGTCTATTGGAGCTCTAGGTGCGACTCTCTCTCGAAACAGATTCATCCACAGCAAGAAGTTTAGGTAGTGATTGCCAGATTCATGCTAAGAACTGTAAACAAACTGAGGGAAAAGATGTGTGTTCATTGCCACGAAGCGGAAAAAAACCGCTACTAAAATTTTTTCATTATAATTTCAACAAAAGTTAGAATTTAGAAAATCAATTGCTTCAATATCAAAGCGGACTAACTATTTAGCGATGTCTTCCTTGACATGAGCGAGTCTCGTAGGTATGTCGTCTGGATCAGTCATATCCTTGAGACAGGCTTGATAAGCCTGAAAGATTCTAGTGATGCACCATTTTACGAGTGAAATTCATGCTGTCTAATTATCTCATAGGAGCTCAAAAAATCTAAGCTTTTTGGTATAACGAAAAAGCAATTGTTCAAAAACAGAGAGAAACAGAGTGCAAGAGAAGAAGAAAGAAAAACAAGAATAAGAAATGTTTCTGTTTTAATTTGAGGATTCATTCTTCTAACTCTTAATTTTGTTCAGAAGACGGGCCAAGCACTTGGAATAACAGTAACAGAAGCAGCTAGTTGCACAAGTCCCTAGGTTTGACCATTTTCACTGACCGCGACTTGTATTTTTTGAGCGAAGACCGCTTGATCATCGTTTATTTTTTCGAGAGAAGCGGCGATCTGCTTGTTGATTTGATCTTGAGCCTCGTCATATGTACCTAATGAGCATCGAAATACCTCTTTCTCCTTTCTCTTTTCTCCTTAACTTTTATGGTGTCTTCTATATAGCTTTTCTGGTCTTTTTTAAAAAAGTTTTTGATTGCATCATAAGTGTGAAAAAGCCAGTCTCTAGCAGAAGTTGAGCTTGAGTCCATTAAAACTCACAGAATTTCCGGCGCTTTGACCATGAAAATTATTGCAAAAGAGCTTTAATGCCTTCCTCAGACATGAGAAAAACCTGCACTATATAAATTGTATACATAGATAGAGGAAGAGAGAAAAGTAATAGAAAATACGAAAATATATACATAGAGAGAACAAGTATGAAAAAGAGAAAGAAAGAAATTAAATGATGAAAATAAATCAGATATCGGACATTCAATCCGTAAAAACTGTGAGAAGATGATTAGTAGTAACCTAAAACCAATGCTTGATTGAGAATTTTGGTACAGGTACTTTTGGGCCGGAATCAGTCCTGAAGTTGAGTTATTCCGACTCAGTTATTTAGTTAATCTCCAAATCTAATGCCCTTTAAACTCTGTGTAATAGAAGGATTCAGATATGTACTCGCTCGTAGCTCATTTGGTCCCAACTGTGTGTCTCTGAGGTATTTTCCGCAGGTGAACTGATAGAAGTCGGTGCAGGGATCGACAGACATGTCGAGGCCCCGAAGCAGTGAATCAGCCGTTTCCTAATCAGTTCAAATTAGATATCTTAAGAAAAGCTCACTTGGAGTGATTTTCATGCTTTGCAGCCAAACTCGCAACCTCATGGTCTTGTTTTCGGTTCATAATGAAAATTAATATAACTATTTGTTGTTTTTTATTTGTGTGAGAGTTTGTCCCGGTCGCTCTTTGTGTTTTTTCGTTGTTTTTTCCATTATTATTTCGATACCAAACTTGCGAAAAAAACGTTATCATGATTTTTTAGTGAGGATCGTGGCTCTTGGACAATAAAAATACATGTATTTAGGTTTTTCCTATTCTTCATTCTTCGCTTTTTCATACTGGGGTTTCGGTTTTCTTAACTTTACTTGTCTTAACGATCAGATGCCGTGAATATTCCGGTATTCTGAAGTTCAAGCGTTGATCATAAAGAGACTTTTCATCGCGTCGCCGCATTTGCTTTTTTCTCTATGTTTTTCATGTTGTCGTTCTTTTTGAACGACAACTTGACCAAGTATTATTATTTACGCGCAATAAAAAGTTCAAAGTTCAAAGTTCAAAGTTAGAGCAAGTCTTGAAAGGCTTCTTATATGTATGTTTGTATATAATGAAGACTCACTGAAAAATGCAAGGAATGACTTTGAGCAATTAGTAATTTTCATGTTGCGATCTTATTGTTGGGACTGAACCTGAATACTTGGATGTGGTTGTACTCTTAAACTTCATTTTGTCTTGCCGATGAGTAGAAATCATTTTCACTTTTTGTTTATGTTGTCCAAATTGAAAGACTTCGGTGAGAAGCAGGGTTTGGACTGAATGAGTCCGTAGTCTCCAAATCACAATCCGACTTCCTGTCTCTGTGTTCTCGTAATTCCAACAGATACGAGAGAATGCGGAAGCACTTTAGTCAATCCATGTCCTATGACATTGATGATGATGCGTTTGAGTTTAATTGAATTGAAATGAACTCTGAAACCCGATGAGACTCACTCTCCAAGTCGCTTTTACTTTCCCAATCGCAGGACAAGATGTGTTAGACGGAGGTGTGGACGTTGTGGAACTGGACCAAGCGGGCGTTGTGGAGACGCCTTCCAAGACATGCTCTATCTTGCTCATGTTGTCGTTCACCTGAGCAGACAAGTCTTTTCGTTTTTGTGATCTATCACCCTTCCTCTCTCTACACTTCTCTTCTTCTCTCCATCTCTCTTACTCTTGGCGCATTCCTAACTCTCGATCTTCGTCTCTCACTCTCTTTGTATATATCTTTCTATCTTTGTCCTTTCATTGCTCTCACTCTCTCACTCTAAAGCCTCTGTTTTATGATGCATAACTCCGGTTAATTGAAATATTAACGCATTCTTTCAGTAATTGTTTTAAATCGTTTTTTTTGTTGGTAAGTTGTTCCCTCGGTGTTGAGAAAGATGCTATCAACCCGTAATTCAGAATTTAAAAACTGAATCATTTAATAATAAAAAAACTAAGTTCAGAGATGAATCTTAGAAAATCTTTTTTTTAAACCATTCTTCTCTCGCTCCTGAAATGTTTTGTCATAAAAGTTCTGAGACGGGTATGAAAAATGCTTTCCAGAAGGGTTAGTGATAACATAGAGATTCGCTTTGGTACTTATAAGAAGAGAGGTCGGAATAAGGAGAGAGCGTGAGAAATACACATTTAATTAGTTAGAATAAGCGAAGAAACAGTTCGAGTGGGAGGCAGTGTTTAAGTAGACAAAGATAAGGACAGAGAAGCGAATGAGTTGAAAAAGAAAGGCATGCGGTAGACAGCTACAGGTCAGATAAACGTGAGTCCGAATCAATTCTATAGAACTTGGGAATGGGGAATTCCAAACCTTATCACTCGATTATTTTAGTGTAGCGACTTATGATGTGACAGCTTGAAGACCTTACAGAAAGAAATAGTTGATGTTTTTCAAAAACTTTTCATTTTTTTCAGAGAATAAAACAAATATCGACTCCAATTCTTTTTTTATTATTGTAAAAGTTGCCACATATCTAAACCTTGAAACAAGTGAAAGAACATAAGTATGCATGACTGTTTTCGCTTTATCAAATTGAAGCGGGGTGGATAAAAGAAAAATTTGCATGCCGCACCTTATTCAATATCATGATATTGAGGATGAGAGACCCAATAGCGACTGCTGCACATAATATCACGAATCCTGTGAAAGCAGCATTAAATTTTCTAAAAAATGTTTTTTATATAAAAAAAAATGAATTATTGATAGAGTTAAGGCTGGTTCTATTGATTAAATGTTGGAAGAGCAATAGTTATTCTTCGGTAATGGACCATACACAAATGAGTCCTCAAACCCTATTTGTGGAGGTTTTTGCCTGATTTTTTGGAGAGCCCAATGCTTTGACCTTACTGACTTGCATCACGAAATCATTCACCAGGTTTTAGAGATAGAAGCTATGCAATTAATTTGAACATCTGCATTAAGATATGCCAAAAGCAAAATCCTGAAATTTTCCTAACTGAAATTGCCTGCTCAGGCCTGCTAACTACTCAAATTTTGTTCATTTTTTCAATGGAATGACCCCGTTCCTCACTCCAAATTCCCTTCTTTTTTCGTACGTCACTAGTAAGATATCCATTTATATCCGTTATGACTATTATTTTGGAATCATATCAAACAAATGGAAGCGATTTAAATAGAAAAGAGATCTGTTTGACATGTATTATTATTGTTTTTTTTTCGAATCATCCGAATATCAGGTATACGGTGCAACTTCTAAAGAAAAAAAAGGTTTGACATACGGTACACAGCTTATCCTTGTCTAAGTACTGTAACCTGCGGTGGTCCCAAGGAGTTTCGACATTGCCAAGCGATAAGCGACAGTTCTCGGAATGTAAGGAGATGGTTTTCCAAATTTTATTCCTCCAGACACTATCTATGCTTCTCCCCCATTCTCAATTTCACACAGCTCATATCACTCGTAATCTTTTCTTTCTCTCATCCTCTTTCTCCTTATCTCTTTCGTTCTCTGATTCTCTATCTCCTTATCTCTCTCTCTTGTCTGCTCCACTCTCCATATCTTTCATAGCTTTATGTTTGACGGAAACCTTTTTTCAAGATTCTAGGTTAACAATTTTTATTGGTCTCTCCCTCTCTGATTTTGCCTCTCCTCTCTCGCTCTCTGATTCTCCCTCTCCTTCTCTCTCTCTCGCTCTCTGATTCTCCCTCTCGCTCTCTGATTCTCTCTCTCTCTCTCTCTCGATCTCTTATTCTCCCTCTCCTTCTCTCTCTCGCTCTCTGATTCTCCCTCTCCTTCTCTCTCTCTCTCTCGCTCTCTGATTCTACCTCTCCTTCTCTCTCTCGCTCTCTGATTCTCCCTCTCCTCCTTTCTCTCGCTCTCTGATTCTCCCTCTCCTTCTTCCTCTCGCTCTCTTCTGATTCTCCTTCTCCTTCTCTCTCGCTCTCTGACTCTCACTCTCCTTCTCTGTCTCGCTCTCTAGTGATTCTCTTTCTCTCTCTCGCTCTCTGACTCTCACTCTCCTTCTCCCTCTCGCTCTCTGATTCTCCCTCTTCTTCTCTCTCGCTCTATGATTCTCCCTCTCATCCTCTCTCGTTTCTTGTTATTCTCTCTGTCTCTCATCCTTGGTTTCACACTTTGAAAAGAAAAAAACTTGTTCTGTGACTCACTGAACGCCTGTACGAAGCATTTGTGCTGAGTTAAACGCATTGGATTGAGAATCCAGTAGACGATACACTTTGATCTGTGTCTTGCCTTGTTGATGCGTTGTTAAGAAGAATAGGATTTCGAACGTTTCGCTTTATAAAAGCATCGTCACACTTTGATCTGTGTCTTTGTAGAGATTGAGAATCCAGTAGACGATGACATATTTCTGCTGTGCTCACCAATGTGTTTAGGTGATTCCATTCGCTGACGATGCTTTTATAAAGCGAAACGTCCGAAATCCTATTCTTCTTAACAACGCATCAACAAGGCAAGACACAGATGTTGTTGTTGTTGCCGGAAAGCATCCCGCATCGAAGACTTGGTTGTAAACACTCTCTTTAATGAGAGATGTTCTCGTGTTCTTCGGACAATATGCGTCCGGAGAAGGGTTTTGATGTCCTTTGCAGTCCTGAGACTGTCATGCTGCACCTTGTGAAGGCGGACATCGTTGTAGCAACCTGTTCATGCTATAGGCCTTGTGAGTGGGTGATCAAGCCGGCCTAGCATCGTTTTGGGTGAGAGTAGAGACGTCTCGCCTGTCGTTGACCGGAGATAGGCAAGAGGCTATTTGACTGGAGCCTCGACTCGCCATTGAAAAATATAGCGGAGAAGTGTTTCGAGGCAAAACACAGATCAATGTGTATGCTGTACGAAGCATTTCGCTACAATTAGTTCACTGCTCTATTAGACTGATCTTTCTTTGAATTTATACATTCTCTATAAAGAAGAACAAGCTTTGTTCCTGTCATACTCGTTATCAGTGAAGCTTCTGTGTTTTATCAATGTCTCGAAATTGGCACTTTTAATCATTATCTCATTTATTAACTCATTCTTAAATGAAGTTCTACATAAACCGAGGTTCCTATTTATCATGAACGCAGAAAACAGCTTAACACGCGAGAAAAACAATAAAACACATATGTACTATACACAGCATTGCTCCTCAAAATCTATATATGTATATTCACTTCCTCTTCGGAATTGTAAAAAAAATGCAAGAATCCAAAAAGCCATTCGTTGTAACGATGAGTTCTTTGAATAATCCAAAAAAAATTTAAAACAGGTATTGTAACCTAATTTACATATTTCCCAACTAGTTGTATTTCGATTTTATAGTTGTAAAAATTGTCAGCATAAACTATTGAAGTTTCTCCCTTACCTATTTCATTTATACAGCCAATCTAGGGATAAAATATTAGAATGTAAAGTGATTGAATCTGTGAACAACTGTTTTATCATAATCTTCCGATTCTCATGCAAAAAGTGGCTAGGCGATGCCCGTAACTTTGACTATTCCATAATAATGAATCATTTGAGTTTTCGTCATGGAAGCGACGGTGAATTGGGCCAGAGTAGCAACGAAATGAGTGGCAATGAACGGAGGAGGGCGGCTTGGGAGGCGGAAGAGACTGCGCTTAGATCGACGGAGCAGTCGAGTTTATCCAGCAGCACTTCTAGCAGCGGTGATCCAGAAAGCGCACGCGGAGATGCGCGGTCGCACAGCAGGAAGCCCTTCTCTCGCACCTAAAACAGCATAAAAATTCCTTTCAAGAGCATTAGCCTTTCTACAAAGCATTGTCGCACTGAATAACAATCTTAACTCGGTGGTGTGTTGTTGAGGTGCTTCCTCCCAATAAGAGAGAGAGAGACGGCAGAATTTGATATTCCCCGTGCAGTACCTTTTCATTTTATTTTTAAGATAAAATTTTCTATCAAAACTCTATTTTATCAAAATAAACTTTGTGAGTAATAAAAAAGTAAGGTAATTCTTGTACTATTCTTATCTTTACCGATTTCTGCAGTTTTGAATCGTATACTACTTCTGCTACAGGCTAATCTCGTATAGATTAAAAGCGCGGCAGATCACTATCGATAAAAATAGCAGCACCATATATTATATGCTTTAAAACCTATGTTCTGCCGGTGCTAGACTTTGCTTCCGTTGTTTGGTCTCCCCACAAAATTACCTTGATCAGAAAATTAGAGAATGTTCAACATGTGTTCACAAAATTACTACAGTTACGTTGTGTTGCACTCACGGAGTGATGCAATTATGAAAGTAGATTGATAAGATTTAACCTGACATCTCTCTATGCAAGAAGATTAGAAGCTGATATTCTTTTGGCTTTCAAAATTCTCAAAGGTTACACTGACGTTCCAGATTGTAAATTTTACACTTTCAAACAGTGTAACGGTCGCACCTCCTTTTATGCTTTCCATATAGGGTACACAAACCGAAACTCACTTTTTCACTCTTTCGCTTATCGGACATCTCGATTTTTCATGAAATTACCGGTCAGTCTTCTCAGGAATCAAACCATTCTGAGTTTTCGGATAAATTTGTCATTGCTGGATGTTCCAGAGGTCTTAAACATCGATTTAAGTTTATAATAGTCGTTCATTCTCGTTCTCGTTGTTTGTTTTTTCTGTTTTTTTAATTATCTTTACTTTTGTCAGCAGAGTCTTCCTCGTGTTGTTACATTGCAAAATGTATTTCAATAAAATAAATATACCTTTTACAACGGGAAATACCAGTCTGATTCTGAACTATAGTCTGATTCGAATATAGCTGAACTCACATCCGTGACAGCGATCCAAGTTCATCAATGCATGTAAGTATGTGCTATTCTATCATGTGAATTGGAATGAATGATTGATTGATTGATTCACTTTTCTCTTTTTTACACATTTTTTTACAATTTAGTATGTATATCAATAACTTCTTGAGATGTTCAACACATCTCAGTAAATAAGCAAGAAAAATAATGAGTTAAATGAGTGAAGTGATAGGGCGCTTCATTGAAAGCGTTAAAAGTGATAAGAATTTTCAAGAGTTTGGCTCTAAGGGCTGCAAGAGTCTTAAGAGGAAATAACTGACAACATTAGTAGTTCGAATCCATTGTATGTACTCCTTGCTGTTGCAGTCGCATTGAAATGCGTTCTTGAGGAGAAAAGTGTTAGGAGGGAGGGAATTCGCCAGGGATCGGAACGACGGATCCAGACTGTGCATCTGGTTCCTAAAAATGAAAGTCGTACGTTAGATATATCATTTAGAAAAGATACGTGGGCACAGTTCGAGGGGGCTGCAAAGTCTGGGCGTGGCCAGACCGTTTAGTGGGTCGTGAGCACGACCACCACTAACCCAACTGATCCGCGCATACCACAAGAGTAAAGAAAGGTCGATCTGCTTTGCCCTTTCCTCATCAACTTTTTTTTAAACACACAGTTATGGGTTCTATAGAACTTCATCAAGACAATGTCTCGAAAAGTCTGAAACTTACCCTGCTTCGAAGTTGCATTAGGAACGAAAAATAAGAACATCATAAGATAAGAATAAGTAATGGGGTTTAAATAGTGGACAACTAGATTGTTGAATACAGTTGTGGTGAAGATAGGTACAGACTATGCTTTATTTTTGGAAAATTCGCAAAAATTTTCGCCGGTTCAACAACCTACATTCAATGTTCACCCTTTTTTTATTAATTTTTCTTTTCCGGACAGCTCTATCCTTGTCTAACATTTCTAACCACTTGCCATTAACCTCCCGCTTTAACATTTCTAACCACTTGCCATTAACCTCCCGCTTTAACATTTCTAACCACTTGCCATTAACCTCCCGCTTTAACATTTCTAACCACTTGCCATTAACTTTCCGCTTTTGATTTAGTATTTCTTTGTCGTGAGCCAACTCGTGCTGGTCGCTGTTTAGACTGGATTTTTAGTTCTTCACCAGAAATGTTCACAAATGTGAAAATAATTCCTGCATTTCCCTCTTGTGACCATAGTGGTATTTCTTTCCATATACAGTACCGCCCAAAATGTTATAATATATTGAATTATTGAACATAACTTTTTTCAAAAAAAAACTAATGAAGATCAAATTTTCAGATATTTTTTACAAGCCAAATTCACATGTTTCGAGTAATAGAACAAGTTTGGAAAATGCTTTATTAGGTTTATTCGTTAAAAAAATGGAAATAGTAAAAAGTGCTTATAGAGATGTTCAGTTTTTTCGAAGTAATAAAACAAATATTCTAGTATTTGGTGGCATATCCTTTTGAGTCAATGACTGCCTGACATCTACGAGGCAAAGAATCAATCAAAGAGTCAATGGTTGCCTGCGAAATCGCCTTCCATTCCTCCTCTAGCTGCTTAAACTTTTCATCAGCATTTCTGCATGTTTTTCCCGTCAATTTTCGTTGCAAATGTTCCCATAAATTTTCGATGATGTTCAAATCGGTAGACTGGCTCGGCCAGTCCAAAACATCCACATGCCGACGGCGAAACCAGTTCTGAACGTGCTGAGGTCGATGTTTCGGGTCGTTATCTTGTTGAAAGGTGAACCCACGACCGAATTTGGAGGGGGCCCAAGGGCGCATAGTGCTTCCCATTATGTTCTCATAACCGTAACGATCGAGATTTCCGACAATACGTCTCAGTGGACCCATGCCGCTGGCGGAAAAAAACAGCCCCAGACCATCACAGAACCACCGCCATGTTTGACTGTGAGCGACTGGTATTGCGGCAAGAAACGCTTGCCCGCTGGACGTCTTACCCACCTCAGACCGTCACTGCAGAACATATTAAACTTGGATTCATCGCTTTAAACAAACTGAAACCACTCACGGCGTGTCCAACTGAAGTGATCCTTAGCCCACTGAACTCGAACTTTACGATTTTTTCGCTGATGAAAGGCTTCTTTGCAGGCCGCCTTCCATTCAGTCCAGCGGCTTGCAAACGGCGTTTGATGGTAGTTATTGAAGGAGCAGAAGTCGCGGGCGTTGATATGACAGCTTGAATGTCTGTAGCAGTGCGTTTCGGGTCTTCGCGAGATGCGCGCAGGATGCTTCGGTCCATGTACCTCGAAGTTACGCGGGGTCTCCCCGAACTTGTCTTCACGATGACTCGTCCCTGAAATTTTTTTGTGTTCCAAAGTTATTCAGTTGTAGAAAATTCGTTTACCTGGGTTCGAAAACGCCGGAGGATACGGGAGATAGCGCTCTGAGTTACCCCGAACTGCTGAGCGAGCTCGCTCTGTGACCGGCCCTGTTTCGCCTCAGCAACAACAGCTTCTTGCATTCTTTTACTTGTATTTCGATGTCCAACAGTTCGAACCATGACTTGAAACAAAATTTTCATGAATGAAGTTCGGTAAACAAAAAAAATCAACTAAAAAAATCATGGAGAAAAACTGAAAAATGGAAGATATACCAATTTCGGTGTATTTCCTGGAGATAAATAATAAATCACTCAAAACGACGTCCGGTACGGTACAGACACCCAAAAAAACTTCTGTGAAAATTTGAGCTTTGAATTTTATCTTTGAAAAAAGTTATTTTCAATAACCCTATATATTATAACATTTTGGACGGTACTGTAGCTACATCCGCTTCGTCACCAATCTCTACACCCATTCGTGATTATTCAAGAGCAAACTACGACCTCATAAATCGATTTTTCAGTACCATCAACTGGGAGTACGAGTTCGATAGTTTTACCTCTTGTGATGATTTATACTCCCGTTTCACGACTATTGTTACCAGTGCTATATCTCGTTTCGTTCCTTTACGCACCCCACGAGATTTTCATTGTTCTTATCCTCTGCATATCATGAAATTGATTGCTTATAGAAATAGACTGTTCGGTAAGATAGATAAACCAGCATCGCTGGCTCTTTATAAAAAGGCAAGTGTGAAACTCCTTCATAAGATGCGTAGATGGAAACATTATTCCGAAAAAACCAAATTGAAGCGATCTCGTGATCTTTATAGACATATTTCATCTCTCACTAAACCGAAGCCAAGACCACCGAGATTTTTAACCGATATTACTGGTACTATGGTAACGGATACAATTGAAAAGTGTGATATGCTTGCAAGTGAATTTGCCTCTTCTTTCATAACGGCTGACACAGTTACTCCTTCTTTCCCTGATAGGCCTTCCCCTCCTCTTTCGAATTTAGAAGTTTTCTTACCGCATGTTGTTCTTAGGCAACTTATGAAACTTAAATCTACTGGTAGTACAGGTAGTGATGATATTCCTCAGATAATGTTTAAGAAATGTGCCTCATCACTGTGTCTCCCCCTGACGCACATTTATAACATGTGCATCATGCTCCAATCTACTCCCAAAATATGGAAGCATTCCTTCATTTCTGCAATTCCGAAACCTGGTAAAGATCCTAGTTTTTCTTCATCTTATCGTCCCATTTCCATTCTTTCTCCAGCCTCTAAAACTATGGAACGCCTAGTTCGAGACATTCTTGTTGATCATTGCACGAAAAACAACATAATCCCTAGTAACCAACATGGATTCAGAGTAGGTGCGGTGCATCTGTTGTCACTAATCTCTTAGTTTGTGACGATGATTGGACTAATGCTTTATCAATCGGCCAGTGTACGGATGTTATTTATTTAGACTTTTCTAGGGCATTCGATTCCATAAGTATTCCGAAACTCCTCCACAAATGCAAATATTACGGCATCAACGATCCATTGCTTTCCTGGTTACAATCATTTCTGACGGAGTGTAGTTTTTCGGTTCGAATAGGTAAATCGTTTTCGAAGTCACTGCCAGTGAACTCCGGAGTTCCTCAAGGCTCTGTACTAGGTCCTCTTCTGTTTACTTTATATATCGCCGACATTAATGATGTTCTCGATTGTTTTCCGAATGTGAAGTACCAGGCTTATGCCGATGATATTAAATTATATGTCTCTTATAACAAGGGAGATATGAACGAGAAAAAAGAAGAACTACAAGAAGCTCTTGACTGTGTTCATAACTGGTGCCTTTCCAATCAGTTGACTCTTTCACCGTCTAAGTCCTTCCATTTACATATTGGTTCCAGTAATCCGTCTACTACATATGTCATCAATCAGATATCGATCGACAGAGTACCACAAGTGCGTGATTTGGGCATCCAATTGGCCGCATCCCTACGTCGTAATGACACTGTACTTGATAGGGTGGCCAAAGCTCGAAAGGCTATGTTCTCATTTCTTAGAGCCATCTCTGTCCATGATTCATCTATATTGGTCAAATGTTTTAAAATTTATGTAATGCCTCACCTAGACTTTGCTTCGACGCTTTGGAATCCTCACTACTCGAAAGATTCGACAACGGTAGAAAATGTTCAGAGAATTTTTACACGCATTGTATATTATCGTTGTTTTCCGAACAAAATGTACCCTCAGGCTCTTCCGTCTTATGAAACTAGGCTAAGATGTCTTGGCCTAACAAACTTGGCCGATAGGAGATATCAAAACGACGTTGTCATGGGTTGGAAGATTATGCAGAACCAGTCCATAATTGATAGAAACCGCATATTTAAAGAAGGACGTTGTACAAGAACTAATCCTAGTGGTATTCAAGTTGAAAAAACTCGTAACACTGCTAGGTACTACAGCTTCTCTTTGCGAGTTTCTCGAATATTTAGCAAGTTACCTATTGATCTTCTTCGGGAAAAGTCTCTCAAAGCTTTCCGTAAAAAATTGTCTGTAAATAGAATAGTGTTTCGCATTTAATGAAGTATCTAGCCTTCATATGCAATAGCTCTCAATTGTCTTTTTTTTTCAAACAAATTTATTGCCTATGATGTTTGATTACCAATGCGCATTCTCGGATGCAGATAAAATATATATATTAACCTCCCGCTTTAACATTTCTAACCACTTGCCATTAACCTCCCGCCCGCTTACTCCTTTTTTTACCCCACCGGTATAAACGATTGGATTTTTGTTTATAATTAGGCTTAGAATGCTAAAACCACTCGTTTCGCTTGCCACATCTCGTTCATTGCGATGAAAAAATAAAAAAGGCAAAACGCTTATAGAAATCACCTGCTGAGATCGATGGACCGCAGACCGAAGAGGCAGGTCTCGTTGAGGACGAAGGTTTTCAGGAAGTTTTGCC
This sequence comes from Allodiplogaster pararmata, assembly GCA_964056735.1. Taxonomy (NCBI): domain Eukaryota; kingdom Metazoa; phylum Nematoda; class Chromadorea; order Rhabditida; family Diplogasteridae; genus Allodiplogaster; species Allodiplogaster pararmata. The sequence goes on along the minus strand of OZ057408.1, from coordinate 9,159,901 downwards.
GCAGGTCGAGACGCGTGAGCGAGGGAAACGGGCATGTCAAGTCGAACGGAAGACTCGAGAAGTAGTTGTACGACAAGTCTAGCACCTGCAGCCAATTCGGGTATCGAGTTTTGATTTCTGTAAAAGCCGTCCAAGCTCTTATAATTCTCAGGGGGTTTCGGTGTCCTTAAGCTATTCGTTCGCTCTTCCCTTGATCAATTTGAAGGTTTTACGCCACTCTCTTGGTCTTTGCATAGGCGTTTTTGATGCTTTACATGTATTAATACGATGCTCCTCGATTCGCTTATTAGAGGCCTATCTGCTGTCCGGGTTCCTTGATAAGAGCTTCGGCTACTTCTCGATTCTCTCCATAGGGGCCTTCTCTGCTCCCATGAACTCGGGCTTCCACTGTATGCCAGAAAAAAGGGTCTGCACTACTCAAATTGCCCTAATTCCAAAGTTCCTGAATATATCGATTGAAGAGCTTTTGAGTGTATACAGCACCTTAATCTCTCGACTGTAGAGATATAACATTTTCGAAAAAAAAAACAATGACTAGGCTTCTCGAATCGCTTCAAACAAACCTGTAGCTTTTCCACAACTCCTCTTCGGAAGACCCTCATCATATAATCGAACTGGACAGTTCGATTTATAGTGGATGTAAATGCTCTTCGCAAGTATAACTGAAAGTATCTCTGTAGCAGACGATCAATGCACTCGAGAAGTTGAGAACCCAGTTTATCTACTAATTTATATTGAGATACAGGCATGGAAAAAACTGATCTTACTCAATAAATTTTTAATTTTCGCGTTTTTGTTGACCACCTCAAAAGTTTCTATAGCTTTTCGAAATTGAGAACTGTGAAAATAAGCTGAATTAATTAGAGATGAACTAATTGAACATGTTTGTTTGACCAACCCGTGGAAGAAATCAAGATAATTGATTAAATTAAACAATGAATATAAGTGGAAAATGCATAAAAATAACAAACCCCACTGGAACAAAAAATAATTTCCGAACATTCAACTCAATATAAAAGCTAGAACGATCAATGTTATTTAAAACATGTATAGTAATTGAAAAGAAACACTAAAACATCGAAAACATAAAGAAAACTTATAATCAGCAAAATAAGAGGGAAAAAGTATAAATGAATTCAAACAAACCTCTGTAAGACGCGGAGTGTGAGACAGGAAACCCAAGTCAGCTTCTTTTAGTACAATTTCGTTGTTGCTCAAATCCAGAACTTTCAAATTTGATAGGCCCTGTAATGACCAGTAATCTAAAATTTCTGTTACATTTTTTTGTGTTTTGTTCACAATGTAGTAAAAACTGAAGTTTTTTTCTTCTGCTTTTTTCATCCTGCAAATATGTATGTAGGTGTATGGTATTTTGATGAAATAATTCATTGACTTAATCAAGGTATACGAAGCTTAAATAAATCCGCGCATCGCAAAAAGCCGGTCTTTGAGACGGGATCAAACTCAGTCTTATCTTTTTTTACCCAGTGAATTTCACGACGATACTGCTGAGGAAACATTGCGTTTCAAAGCGACAAACAAAGTTTTGAGAACTTATTTTTAATGTCAATAATATCTTTGTTTAATGTGGCCTTGCCCTATCTGGTTTATTTACTAGCATTTACTCCTTGTATCTAAATCGCTCATGTCAAAAGAAATAATTTGTCTCTTATCTGTCTTTTGTTACCAGAAACTTGCGCTTCTGAGTGACGAAGAATCATTAAATCGTACAGTGCCTCATGTAACCTCTTGATATTGCAAAATATGTATATCCCCAAACAAAATAAAATTTGAAGGTCTTTCAACATGGCACTTTATAATTTTTTGCTTCACTGAGATATACACGGAAATAAAACTTGTGGAAATTTTTTATATCGGAAGAAATCATTGTTTTAAGAAGAACCTCGAGAGCATTCGAGTTCAAGTTGACAATATAATTGGCGGAGATGTTGAGGTAGATCAAATTGGAGTAGACATTACTCGAGCCGAATAGAGAGCCAGAGGGCAGGTCTTGGAAGTTGTTACCATGGAACGTTACACGGTTCAGATATCTCAAAGAGGTGATAGAAGCTTTAAATCACGATTAGTCAGAGAGAGAAGGAACGAGATAATAAGAGAGTAAGCGAGAGAAGGAGACGGAGAAGAAAAAGGAGATAAGGAGAACAGAGAGTGCAAGTATAGAGGAGGAAATGAAAAAAACGTTTAAAAAAGACAGTAAGCATTGAAAAGAGTGGAAATTATGGTCTGTTTCAAGCGCTAAATCGAAATATTAAGGAAATACAATCATTCAAAAATCGTACAAACCAAGCATTATGTACTACTCATATATTTATGTATTTATAGAAATACTGACTTGTAGAAGGTCGTAATGGTCATGAAAATACTCGCATCCACGAATTGCGCATTGATACAGGCAACCTGGGTAGATATATTTGTTAGAGGTAAAAACTAAGAAAAGAAAGTAAGAAAAGAAGGCGATTCACCTAGGCCCGGTTTTATTATTGGATCAGTCAATAAACAATAAGAGCGCACCTTCCCGGATATAAATAGACTTGCAGCCATGGCTTCATGGCCTCCAGATATTTGCTGCTTTGGTCCTAAAGTGAACCCCGATACTTTGAATACAACTTAGCTGTTTTCCTACTTCTTATTTCGCACGCTAAATTCCTCAGTTTTTAAAAAATTACTTTGAGTTTAATAAACCTTTCTCGGATTCATTCTTAGAGTTCTACCAGATTTATTAACTCTAATGTCTTTGTTAGAGGCCAATGTTTGGTATCTTTTTATTTTTCTTAAGATTTCTTAATTTAATTCATTCGTTGAAATTGATTCGATCAAAAAAGAGTAAGAACCTCTCCCTCGTCTTCCTTGCACTGGCATGCAGCATATTCTGCCAAAGGACCTTCGCACACAAAACGTGAATTTGGGTCCTGGAGTAATTCGATAAGATATCGACATGAATTTTAAGAATGTACCAACGATATCATATATAGAGTGTAATATAAGTACGCCTATGCGTTTTTCATCGTGTATTGTGAATTTAAAAAAGTTAACAGTTTGCCAAAAATTTTGAGTGATCGTTTGTCAATATTTCCTTATGACATGTGCAAAAATCAGCATGATTTTTAAAGTTCTCGCAAAATGGCGACTGCTCATCACACACGTAGTACGATTGACGTGATTCTTGTACGCAGATGATGTTAAGTTGTTTTCCGAAGACCCCATTCGTTTACAACTGGAACTTAATTCAATTGCTGATTATGCTTTCAAGTGGTCTCTCTCCATCTCAACACCTAAATGTCTTGTGATAGAACTAATCCTAAAAAGTCGTATTTCATTGAACAGACGCTATTGCCAGATAAGTTTGAAGCACTTGACATAGGTAAATCACTTCCATTTATCTCTTTCTTTCTCCAACAACATCGGTATCATGGTTGCTAAAGCGTACAAATGCATGAATATAATTTTTCGGTCTCTCAAAACTTCATTCATCCATGTACTGCTTAAAGCATTTAAAACCAATATTCTGCCTCTTCTTGAGTATGGTTCGGAAGTTTGGTCCCATGTGGCAATCGGTTATGTTAATGATATTGAAAGAATACAAAGATTGTTTACGAGGTGTTTATTCGTCAGAGCAGGTCTCTCTAAAACTGACTATTTGTCTAGACTTGCTTATTTGGATCTGAATACATTTGAATATAGACGTGCGATTGCTGATCTCTCTTTCCTTCATAAAGCTTTATATGTTCTTTACAGCTCATTTTATTTAAAATCTTGCCTGCGCCTCGTTACATTCACAGTTCTCATGCGCTCAGAATTACTCTTCCCTTCATGTTCCCTCCGGGTCACAGCACATGTGCACCCCGGGGTATTAATCTGTGGAACTCGCTTCCTTCCCAGCCTATTTTGAATTCTTCTCCATCCGCTTTCAAAAAGGCTATTTTAGAGCTTACACCTTTTGTGGTTGTTCCTGCTTCCAAATTAAGATTGTGATTGGTTTCTTTTACTGTGAATACTAATCGTTCTACATTGACTATTTTTCTTGCTTTACTGTGATTATTAGATTAACTGTGAGCATTGTTATTTTGATGTGAATGGATAGCGAATATGCTGTTAACCGATGACATACAATTTCAACTGAGATCGCAACTTGCGACAGATCTCCATTGCATGTCTTTTTTGTGTGCAAAGGAATAAAGAATTGAATTGAATTGAATTGAAACATTTCAATTGCCGCAATCTCCGAAAAATAAACGTATGCCGTTAGCGCGCCTGTAACACGATCAAACGCCGCATGAAGCTTGGTGCAGTTACTGAACCTGGTAAAATTGTTTTTTCTCGTACGATACGCACTTCTCAGATCAAAAACGAACACATAAACTAACTTCACTGGCGAATCTCGCAACGCCTGTGTTCCGTTCACGTGCTACCGTAGCTGAGATGGAAGTAGCGAATATGGTAGTGAAGAGAAAACGGTAGTACACTGTAGAGGAGAAGTAGGCGAAAGGGGCAGTCTTAGCAGCCTGTAGGGAAAAATTAAGAGCGAGGGTGAAATATTCATAGACAAAGTTCGAGAAAGCTAAAAAGGTCTGCGAATAGTTTAGTTGGTAGAGCGCAAGAATATCTGGAAGCTCTCGAGGGGTGAATTCGGTTCCCATGCTGACTCGGAAGAGAGCGGTAGTTTTAAGTTCTCCCTTCCAGTGTCTCTACGTTCACGCTATTGCGCTCCTATTAAATCGAGAGTGTAATTGATGGTGAAATTAAGTGTAATGAATGATTTATGGTACTTTATGCCTATGAAATTAATCAGAAAGTGAATCGAAATACAGAAAAAAGATCTGAGATCGAGAGAGAGAGAGAGAGAGAGAGAGAGAGAGAGAGAGAGAGAGAGAGAGAGAGAGAGAGAGAGAGAGAGAAAATAAGAAAAATGGAGGAAGAGAAAAAGGAAAAGCACAGAGGTTTTTGTCCTTTTAGTAATAAATTGATAAAAAAGGATATAATAATATTTTAATTCAAATATAGTAATGGAAAATTATTAGAGTAAACTAGTGAATAAGTTTTATGTATATTGAATATGGATAGAGAACTTTGGAAAAATCTAAATTATCTAAATAAGTGATATTTATTTATGAAAATATCAAGAACAGAGAAAATATCAAAAGGTTTGCAATCAAATTCTAAAAATCCGAGGAAGTAGAAGCGTATCAATCTTTCAAACATCTCACACATAAAAAGAGCATAACTATTGGGAAGTATGCTAAAAAGGATAAAGGCATTTCATGAATAAAAATACTTCGAGAGTATTCCTGGCAGCGACAATGCGATATCCCTTCAACAATATCAAAGTATGCTGAAGAGGCATACTTTGAACTTTTTAATACAATACTTTTGAAAGTATGCCTCATCGTAAAAATCGAAAGCGTGACCCGAAGTAACGTTAAAACTCAAGTACTGTATCAAAAAATTCTTCTTTTTCAAAGTTGAGACCGTTGAACTTTAACCTGTGTCTTGCATGGGGTCACACTCATGCTTTTATGGTGGAATTTTACAGAACTTTTGCACTTTGAGGCCCCCCTCCTCCCAGAGGTTCCATGAGTCAGTTTTTGGGTAAGTTTCTTGATACGGTCTCGTTAGCCTAAGCCGGACTGCCTCGTTAGCGTAAACTTTTACTAAGCCTAAGCGTTTTTTTTAAATGTAAAAACAGTTTTTTAATGTAAAAATAACTTTTTTGAAAATGTAAATGAGTCAGAAGTATGACCCATGGAACCTCTGGGAGGGGGGGAGGGCCTAAAGTGCAAAAGTGCCAATTTTACTTTAAATATTTTGCTCTTTTAATATCAAAAAGTGTTTTAACAGTGCAGTTTGCTTATGCTTAATAAAATTTCAAGCTAACGAGGCCGTACGGCTTAGTAATGAGACCGTATGAAACAATTAGTCACAGTATTAATGTTCTGCGAACTAGTATATAAAAAATTTTAAACCGTTTAAATTCGTTCTTGCTGTTGTTAATCTTACTCAGAAGACCATTAGTTGAAGAAATTAAGTTAAGAACTTGATCACTTGCTCATCTTGTTTTCTCTTCTTTTACGTAAACACGTTTGGTTTGTAAGGATCCGCCTCAAAAGATCGCCCTCAAAAAAGAAAGGATCGCTCTCAAAATTATTTCGCCAGTTCCTTGTTAATTTATGATGAAGTAGATTTTCGAAAAATTTCATGCTTGGTAGAAGGTAAAAATGTATTTGTTGTGCTGACTCTAATTTTTTTATTATAATAACAAAATTGTAATATATTACAATTTTTTGCTGGTTGATTGTGATTATAACATTGTTTGCTGTTACTGAATAAAAATTTGTTGATTCAATAATAAAAAAATTGACTCCAGAAAAAAACAAACAAAAAAGAATCTCGACACAAAAATCAAGGAAAAAAGAAAGGGCAGGCATTGATTGTGATTATATTTTTTTGTGATTTTGATTGTGATTTTTTTTGTGATTCAAAGTATGGTCTGCAATACTTTGATTTCATGAGAAAAAAAACTTTCGAGGTATGAAAAAGAATACTTTTGCGTAGTATCCCGACAAACAGTATACCTAGAATACTTTGATTCCATGAAAAACCATGTTTTCGCGGTATGAAAGACAATACTTTGAGAAAGTATTCCTCGGAATACTTTCAAACGTATCGTTACGCTTCCCATGCTTTGCTGGTATGAATTTTCATGTAAAAATTTTTTTGTGAGATGTGTTTTTCGTCTTACGAGGGACTTAGCTAGAAGATACTTGATTTTATTTTTTTCATTTTTGAATTGATCAGCCCTGTGTTTTCTCAGTTCAAATGATCATTTTATCACGTCATTTGTGATTATGTGATCTCAAAGATTAAGATATCCGAATACATCAATACATAAGGTATGAATACATGAATTAATAATGTATGGAAACATGAATGAATCGGTGATTTATTCCTTTTATAAATAGCTCAATGAATAAATGAAAGTACACACCATTTTGTGATCCGTTGCATTCCGCTTCTGCGGCCTTATTTCTTCTCTAACGGTGTTCACCGCTTTCCTGAATTCTCCCACGAAGTTGCCTGTAGATCCCAGGACCTTCTGTAACGGATGAAATAGATTGAATTGAAATTTATTAACTCACAAAATATATCTCATAAAATTTTGGAATTTTATAAAACAAAATAGAAAGGAATTATTTAATCATTAATTTTTTTCGAAAGATCTTCCCGTGGTTCTTGTGTGGACAAGCTCACTCGAAGAAGGTAAGTGAAAAGAACTTTAAGCGCAGGTCAATAAGTTTTTTGTGCGTATAAACTCAACATTCGAATAAGTAAAGTGCAAATTTCAAACCGCACAAAAATCACATTGCAATATAATCAAGAACATAACTACACATATAATATAATGGATACACTATGTTACATAGTACATATGTATGAACACACAAGAAGAAGAAGATAATTTTAACAGTTTTTTGCTCTGATAATTGAACGAGTATTAACTGGAAAAATAATCGAGTTGAAAATGATTTTAATTTGGGCACATGCTTCCTAAATTCAACAATAGTGAAGGCCAATTTTCGCTTAAGCAAAAAGTATCTAACAATTTAAGTAGAAGAACTGTTGAATCTTTAATCATTTACTTAATCGAAAAGTTCCAGAAAAAAAGTTGCTTACTAGAAAGTGGAGTAAGAATGAATGAATGAATGAATGAATGAATGAATGAATGAATGAATGAATGAATGAATGAATGAATGAATGAATGAATGAATGAATGAATGAATGAATGAATGAATGAATGAATGAATGAATGAATGAATGAATGAATGAATGAATGAATGAGTACACTTCCCCTCCCAAAGATTAACGAAATTGAGCTATTCCTTCTCGTACATAACAGCAAGGACAAATGTCTATAATGTTCCTATTCATACTCTCACCGTCACGCTTCCAAACTTTCTGTCTTTTTCAGAGTCTTCCTATCTACTCCGTATCTTTCATTTCTTCTGTTTTACCAAAATAATCTAAAGATGAAAAAAATATTAGGATAACATATGTGCATAACGGAAAAATTAGGACAAAAAATGGAAAAGAGAGAGGAGAATAGGAATTATAGAGAAGAGAGAACATGAAGCAGTCAGCTTTCATTGATTTAGCAGATGAGAAATAGTTAGGAAAAGCAGAGACACGGAAACGATGCTGAGATGAAAAGAAGAGAGAGAGAGAGAGACACAGAGAGAGAGAGATATTCAGGTATAGAGAGACAGAGAGAGATAGAGACAGAATGTCGAGAAATCAGAATGAAAGAGAGATAGAAAGATAGGCAGAGAGCGAAGATGAGAGAGAAAGAGAGGCAGGGAGCGAAGATTAGAGAGAAAGAGAGGCAGAGAGCGAAGATGAGAGAGAAAGAGAGGCAGAGAGCGAAGATGAGAGAGAAAGAGAGGCAGAGAGCGAAGATGAGAGAGAAAGAGAGGCAGAGAGCGAAGATGAGAGAGAAAGAGAGGCAGAGAGCGAAGATGAGAGAGAAAGAGAGGCAGAGAGCGAAGATGAGAGAGAAAGAAAGACAGAGAAGAAGAATGAGAAAGTAGTATACAATTGCTGTTTTGGATAGATAGCAGACTTAGTATCAACGGTAGGAATTAGGATTGCAAAATAGTGGAAAATGAATTCTTTAAAAACAGCGTAACTAAGAAAAAAAGAAAAGCGAAATCTAAAAATTGGAGAGAATCACATTTCTGAAGAGTTGGTGGAAGAAAAAAAACTGCTAATAAATTCTAAATCTATGTCATAGTTCTTTGTTGATTTTTGCTAAATCGTTCGTTAAATGAAAAAGAATCAGATTTCGCCTTTTTTTTTCTTACTTTCTTTTGCACTGCTGCGGTGTGAATTTGTAGTGATCTGGATATGATTCTGAATGAAACCTTCTTTTTTTTTCTACCTTATTCACTTTATCAACGACATTTTAACGATGAAGCTTTAAAAAATTAGAAAAACAGGAGGCACGAGAGTCAGAGAGAGAAAAAGAGTTAGAGAAAGAGAGAGAAGGAGAAAGAGAGAGAGAGACAGAGAGAGAGAGAGAGAGTAAGAGAGGGGAAGATAGAGAGAGATTGCGAGACATAACCGAGAAAAGAACTGACAACAAGATTTAGAGCGCACTGATTGAAATGTTAAAAACACATGAAATATCATGAGAGAAGAAGATAGCGTGTGAAGAATGGAGGAAAATTAAGAAAATGTAGAAGGAGATGAAAATCGAATATAAAAATAGCGAAAGCGAGCTTTATCCCATACAGGCCCATGGGAATATGTAGAAACATTTTTTGTAGTTGTATTATCTTAAAAGTTTGATTTACTTATTCATATTATTTTTAATTCTTTTTTACCTCCTATCTTTTTTACCAAACGCCTTTTTTCATTTTATGCGAAATTTTGGAAGAAAATTATCGCATGGGCTACAAATGTAGAATAAACAAGGCTGGATAGCATCCAGCAATCTCTCCCTTTCTCTGTCTTCTTCTTCTCTCTCTCTCTCTCTCTCTCTCTCTCTCTCTCTCTCTCTTTCTCTCTCTGTTTCTCTTTCTTTCTCTATATCTCTTTTCTCTCTATCTCTTTTTCTCTAAATCTTATTTTCTCTTCCTCCCTCTCTCAATCTCTCTTTATTTATCACTCTCTCTTTCTCAGCTATCTCATATTAAACAGAAAAAAAGTAACCATCTACTGAAGGTAGTTAAAATAGATCCTGGCTGATAAGACATGGAATAACAGGCTGGAAGTGTTCTCTGTTGGCTTCTTCGTTTTCTGAATAGCGTTCTAATACACAATAAGGAGTAAATAAAAAAGTAGACTGAAAGCAAAACCGGAACAATTTTTTTTGATAAAAACAGTTATACAACAGGAAAATGTGAGCCAGTGTGGTTTATTCGGTAGAGCGAGTAGTTGCGGGTTCGTTTCTTAGGCTGAGTGGCAAAACAGCTTACAATAATCATTTCGCTTAATTCCTCTCGCCTTAGGATCAGCGCTTCTCTGAGATAAGATGCACCCTGAATTGTTAAAAGCCGTGGCTGCTATTTCATTCGCTCCTAGTGTGTCGGAAGAAACTACCAAAATTTCTTAACTTTCTTGGTTTAATGAAATGATTTGCGGTAAAGTTAAAATTTTAACTCACCGCAAAACATTTATTGCTACATGCCACAACTACATGTATTATGCCACAACCGGAACCCTCAGATATAATCCAAGCCAAAGAAGATCTGTACTGTGTGCTTGTATAATTGTATAATCATGTATCGATTACAAAAAAATTATTATTATTATTATTATCTTGAGCAAAACAAAGTTCTTTAGCATGCGAAGCCTGCCACTAACACACTAGAATTGTAGAATAACGAATGGCCATTGGAGAACAATAGATGGCAATTATAAATAATAAATCGCCCCTTCCTCCAACCAGTCAGCAGTCTCTGCTGAGTACATACAGTCTCATCATAATTTGCAATTCCCCCACCCCTTCCCTTATTATGCACCTAATTCCCTGTCAACCGCCTCAGGGAATAGTGCGACGGGCAGAAGCTGAAAGCATCGTGAGAAACTCATTTCTTCTAATTCCTATTCTCTCTCTTTCACTTGGACGTTTATCCTATGCTCTCTGATCCTATCTCTCACTCTCACTCTCTCTCTCTTTCTCTCGCGTTTTTACGCATTATCACTAAATTTTCTGAAACGGTGTCATTTCCAATTCTGCCATCTCGACAGATGGCTGCATGGGTCATGCGGCTGTCTTACTATTTCAAAGGGCTGCATGGGTCATGCGGCTGTCTTACTATTTCAAAGGGCTGTATGGGTCATGCGGCTGTCTTACTATTTCAAAGGTCTGCATGGGTCATGCGGCTGTCTTACTATTTCAAAGGGCTGCATGGGTCATGCGGCTGTCTTACTATTTCAAAGGGCTGCATGGGTCATGCGGCTGTCTTACTATTTCAAAGGGCTGCATGGGTCATGCGGCTGTCTTACTATTTCAAAGGGCTGCATGGGTCATGCGGCTGTCTTACTATTTCAAAGGGCTGTATGGGTCATGCGGCTGTCTTACTATTTCAAAGGGCTGCATGGGTCATGCGGCTGTCTTACTATTTCAAAGGGCTGCATGGGTCATGCGGCTGTCTTACTATTTCAAAGACCCATACAAAAATCAAGATTGGTTGAGGTTTTAGTAGAAACAAGCAGAAGATGCGATAAGGATGTTATGAAGAGAGAGTGCAAGAGAGAGGAGACAGAGGAAAGATGGAGGGAAGAGTGAGAGTATGAGAAAAGAGAAAGAGAGATAAAGAGAAAAGCAAAAGCCACTAGCTTGAATCTGTCAAAATGCGCATGAATGGAATGAGATACAGAGAAACAAATTGCAAATGAATTTGGCAGCAGGAGAAGACTACCAATGAAGGAGTGAAAAGAGGGAAAGAGTCATTGAAAAGACAAGAGAGAGCAAGAGAGAAAAAGGGAAAGGTTCAGAGTGAAGTAGAGTTAGAGAGAGAGAAAGAGAGATTTAAAAAAAAGTGAGAGAAAGGGTTGAAGAAAGTCATTAAAGGCTAAATTGCAACAAAGAATGGACATGTGACGGATTTGACAAGTAACTGCAAAGAGAGTAAAGAAATAGAAAGTTAAGAGCAGTATAGAGGGAGAGGGCTAATATAGAGGGAGAGGGCTTTCACAAAATTTCGGGCTATAGTAACGCATTGTGTTCCCGCCCATTTTTCATTTTTTCTCGTCGAATTACGGGTTTTCCGGAATCTTCTAAGTCCATTAGGAATAATATCGATAGCAAGAGCGAATTGAATCGGTTTAAAACAACTTTTTTTTGGAGTAAATTTTTTTTTGAAAAAAATTCAAAGTGTTATTGTTCGCTCGTTTTTCGCTTATTAGTCATGGATGAAACTTTTATTGCTTGTTACACAGTTTTGAAGGAAAAAATAAAAACCATTAGATCAATCTATACCGGTTTAACTGTTTTGGAAATAAGCAAGATACAAGCACACGAGCATTAGTTTGATCCAGCGCTAGACACAACTGGAATGTGTCGTGCACTGGGTCACATTTGGAAAGGTATGACAGGCTTTTAAGTAATTTTTTTACTGTTTTTCTCGCTTAGGCTCAGGTCAAGGTTACGCTGACGAGGCCGTACGGCTTAGGAACGAAACTGCTTCAGAAATTTCACTTTCTATAAAAAAAAATTTGCTGGTTTGATTCACTGAACTTGTCTGAATTTTAAAAAATAAGAGAAAAAAGCTGTTTCAAACCGAGTAAGTTTCATCTTTCTGTCGATATTCGTAATCAGACGATCACAAGGATTGGAAAAAATTTTATTCGACGAGAAAAGATTAAAATTGAGTGGGACCACACTGCGTTACTATCGCCGAGGGTTGAAATAAAATGAAGTATAGAGTTTGGATAAAGATATTCGAAGAAAGAGAGACAGATAAGAAGAGAGATAGAGAGAGCAAAAGTTAGAAAAAAAGAAAAAGAGATAAAACGGAAAAGAGAAAAAAAGAGAAAGAAAGAGAGAGAAAAAGAGAGAGAGAGAGAGTGACAGAGATGGAAAAGACAGATGAAGATGTAAACATACATAGTGTTTCCAGTGTTCAACTACGAAACGACTGTCTTTCGTAAGCATCAAAACATTTGGTATTAGAGTAAAATCACCTATGTGAAAACAGTTTTCTCTTGAAAGATAGATGACCAAGGCTAGGGAGTAAACTTTATTCTAAAATGAATTGCACTTCTAAGACTTGACAAATGACTTTGACATTTACAAAGCAATCATAGCTTTTATATTCCACGAATGAAGAAAAAAAAGAATGTAGAATCAACTTTGAAGAACAAATTTTTAATGGCTCCGGAAAACATTTCTTGCAAATAAAAAATATCCTGATATTTCTTGGGGTTTTTAGTTTTCAATTTTCAATTTTATCCTCGTCCTACTCTTATAATGTATACTTTCAGAGGAAACATATGAAGAGCTACAGTTATAGAGAAAGTTTTACATTTTGAGATTCGAGACTCTCCAGAGCCTAATGAACTTGAAATGCTTCCTTGCTTACCATGATATAATCGCGGCTCTATCAACAAGCATCCTCTTTCAAATTGGAGCTATTCTTCTGAGGAGTGAGAGTGAGAAGCGATACGCTCAAGAAAAATAATTCAAAACTAGATAGAGAAAGAGAGATAGAGAGAGAGGACTGCATATAATACCGAGACAAGAATATTTAAAGCGGTCTTGTTCCCTCTTACGGAAGAGGAAGCCTAGATAGAAATGGATGAACAATTTGATTTCTCTGCTACCAATCTGTGTCTTCTACGCTCTATTTTTGTTCCTCTGCCAGTCTGTTACTCCTCTCCTGCCTTCTCTCTAGTTCCCTTCACTTTCCTGATTCTCTTACCTAAAAGTGGTCGGCGACACACTCAATTCGTCTCTACTAAACTTTGTTCCCCTGAGGCTAAGAACTAAGAGAGATGAAGGAAAGTGAAGGAAGAGAGAAAGAGAAAAAAGAGAGGAAAAAGAGTGAAAGAGAGAGAGAGAGAGAGCTGTATAGATAGAAGCTAAAACAGAGAGCTAAACAAAAAAAGAAAGACTGAGAGAGTGTTATTAGAAGAGAGAGATGGAGTTGTATAAACAAAAGTGTGAAGAACATATAAGATTTAAAAAAAATGAAACGGAAGAGAGAGAAAATTTCAGAGTATTGAAGAAATAAGGAATATAAGCCGTATTGCAACCCTCTCAAATTACTCCTTCATTGCGGACGGCAGCATCAGTATTGAATGAGAATGCCTCATATTCTGTGATACTTGTACCATGTGACGAGTACTCTTTGAATACATCAGACATTTTGATGCGAAGAGATGAGACCGACATCGCAATACAAGCTATGGGGATGCCAGTGATGGTGAAATGCCCGTGAGATTAACCAGAGACAGGATACATGGATACCGACAACCAAGACTATATCAAAAAGAAGCAAGGGAAAGAAGTTTTCAGAGAGCTAAGACCCCTTCCCACAACATCGGCAGGAGCAGAAAAACGCTAAAAAAAGAATAACTCTCAAAAATAACATTTTTCAACCACTGGCCATGGAAAAAACATACACATGTATAGATTTTTTTCCTCTTACAACGCCAGTAGAGCAAAAACTCATACGGACGACAAACTTTCTTATACTTAAAAGTTTAGTTTAGCGTTCAAAGAGAAGGAACAAAAGTACGACTATTTCTGAGGTAGGATAAGACTCGCGTAGCATCACAACACAAACATCGAGAGACACATTGGCGAAAAAGCAAGGTTAGTAATTTCCTCACGAGCAGAACACAAAGCCAGCTTTTTATTCCGATTTGTTGCATTATTCTTCTCGTAGAACAACTTGATATTGCTATCATGCTTTTGATATAAATCAAATATATGTATATTCATGTTTATGAAAATCAGACACGAAATTTGATAGTGAACGCAGCATAAATACACAAGAAAAATTGAAGTTTTGGAAGGGGCGAGTGATAAGGGAGAAGTGTGTGGGAACGGAGAGAGGGGATGTGAAGAGAAGGGTGGGGGGGGGGGTAGAAAATGTTGCTCCAGGGGTAATTACAGAGTGGAAGATGTAAAATGAATGAGTAGTGGACGAATTCGAGAGAACTTAGATGGATAAAGAGGGCAGCTGGCAGTCAGAGTGCATTCTAGAGAGAAATGAAAAGAGTAAGAAAGAAAAAATATAGAGATAGGTATAGAAAAATAGACACAGAAAATAAGTAGAAAGAAGGGAAGTAAACAAAGCTTAGGGTGAAAAAGCTGACGCAGAGGATGAAATGGATATTTAATGGAAAACAGAGAGAGAAAGAGGAAGAAAGAGCAGGAGAGAGAGGGGGAGAAAAGGACAGATAAAGAGAGAATGTCAGAGAGAGAGAGTTAGAGAGAAAATTAAGAGATATATATATATATAGAGAGAGAGAGAGAGAGAGAGAGTGAGAGAGAGAGGCGAAAGATAAAGCTCATGACTACTAAGAGATGCGCATCACAAATGAAGAAGACTTGAGAAAACAAAGAGAGTAATGTGCAAAATAGGTATTCATGGGAGTTAAAAAGAAACAGATAGAAATAGAGAGAAAGGTATAGAGAGTTAGGTGAAGAACAAAAATAATAATAAAGAGAAAAGGAATTAGAAAGAGTGAGGGAGAAAAATGAAGAGGAAAAAGCTATGCAAACTTTAAAGAAGAAAGAACAGAGGATGAGAAAAAGAAAAATAGAGAAAACAAGAAGATGGAAAAAAAGAAAGCAGATATGAGACTAGCGATCGGTCTGAGGATGACAGATATGGAAATGGAGTACTGAACGAAATGGGAAAATGAGAAAATTGGAAATTTAATTGGGTATTGAATATTACTGATATACGCATATTCATGGACGCACAAAAGGTCTATTTTCAATCGAAACATATACATGTATATATATATATATATATATATATATATATATATATATATATATATATATATATATATATCATGTAACTATTTCGATTTATCGAAAGAATACTTTGAAATAATACATGAATACATAAAATAATACTTTAAAAAATACACTACAGAAAAGAAATACTCTTGCTTAAAACTTCAGTTTGGTTCTCATGAGCATGTTCAAGAAAAAACGATGTGAAAAAAGTTAATTATTATATGTTAATATGTTAACTTTGAATAGTGTACATGGTAGCAGTCTCAGTCATTTGGACTACGCGTGAAGAAATATTGTGAACCTAGAGGAATTTCAAGAAAGTAAAGAAAATGTGTAAGAAAAAGAAACTAAGACAAACAACAAAGCAACATCAAGCGTTAAAATTGAGTAGAGAAAAACCTGAAGACATAAACGCCTCTGGGAAATTCGAGTAAAACTGATTAGAAGAGTGAACAAGAGAGAGAGAGAGAGAGAGAGAGAGAGAGAGAGAGAGAGAGAGAGAGAGAGAGAGAGAGAGAGAGAGAGAGAGAGAGAGAGAGAGAGAGATAGAGAGATATAGAGAGAGGTGGAGGGATGGATAGAGCTAAGGAGGGAGACAGAGAAATAGAGTGTGGTGAAGAGAAAAAAAGTTAAAACAGAACTAAAGCCTCTTTATACCAAGACTGAAAAATATGAAAATAAAAAAAAGAGAGAGGAAAAGAGTGACTGGACTTTATAATCCTGAGAATAAATTTGCTAAAGAAAAAAATAGAAGAAAAAGCTGCGATTGAAGAAAATTTAGGCTAGAAGTGTTGAGAAATTGAGTACAAAAGATTTAACGAAGGCTTGAACTTAGAGGAACAACTTCTATGTTCATATAGGCGAAGCAAAGAACGCGTCAGTGTTCGAAGAAAGTAATTAATCACATCGCTGGAACGAACTTTCTTTCTTGTTGGAACGGGATATAGGCTTTGCTGTCTTGAAACCCAATTTACTTTTTTTCCGATTTCAGCTTGCTAACTCTGAATCAGTTCTCTTCATTCAAAAACTCAGTTTAATTGAAAATACATCAAAGCTTTGTTATCAATATCTATACATAAATCTTCTTCACCGCATTCGACGAACGTCGTTCGGGTCTAGTGGAGCCGAAGGGTGCTCGCAGGTCTTCCACGATCATATCTACTCCTCTCTTAGAGATTACAGTCCACGGAAAGCCAGAACATCAGAGCATTTCTTGATGAATTCTACAAAACGGATAATCGAAGGCTGCTCATTTACAGAGGAGCTTCTTGCAGAAATCGTTATCATTTCAATTTATTTCGAGTAGCTTCAGTGAGGGAATGTTACGACGAAAGGGTCAATGACGGTTTGAAGGAGAAGGCCTTTGGTTTCACCCTTCCCAGAGACTTTTGAATTTGTTAAACTGAAGAACAGAAGTAGACACAATCGCTTCATGAGGGGACAGAAAAGGATAATTCTGAAACAAGCTATCTTGTAATGTCATAGGCTTTAAGCACGTACGATTTTCATCCTGGAAATTTTGCGTATTTCTCGAATATGGTTAAAACTGGTCTGCAGGTACCATTCCGCTTCTGAAGAAAACTTTTTTTCTCTAGTAAACAGTTTACCTACTTTAGGTGGAATCTGCATTTTCTTCGAAAAAAACTTTGAAATAAAGCTTTCTACTCACTTGTAGCTGAATACGAACTGAAACTGAATTGCTTTCCAGAACACTCTTCCTTCCATGCATTAAACTACTAATGACTTAGCTAAGCCTCACTAGGGATGAGATTACTCAGCGGCTCATGCTATAATCATACATATCATTAGCACGCTTGAGCACAACCATCACTTACTCTATTTATCGATTCCTCATCTGCCCGATCTTTTTCGTATCAGTCTCTACCATCAAGGTCTATTTCCCATTTGAAGTCTTTATAATTCTCTTCGTTAATCTTTTCAATGAGTATTGCAAGGTATCTAGGGATATCTCAGGGGCAATGCTGTAGAATAGCGGTCCCGTCGAATTCGCATTGAAACTTTTTCTAGGGTTACTTTATGAGCTAAAAACGTTTCTGAGAAGTGCGAAGCTGGATCTGAGGTGTTAGAGTATGTAAAAAACCATTTGAACCTGAGAAAAAGAAAAAAAAAGCTGTTTTCAGCTATTATTCACTGATTTTTTTTCTCTCGCTTAGGCTTAGGCCAAAAGTTTAGGCTAACAAGGCCGTACGGCTTAGGCTAACGAGACCGCATAAGAAAATTTCTAATGTTATTAATTTTTTGTCAAAGCAATGACTAAATTTGTTTAAAAAATAGAGAAATGGTGTAATGAAAACAGTAGTTTGAACACCCTAAAAACACACTAAAATTCGACGGGACCAAACTGGTTCCATGACATCTTGCAGAGCGACACCTTGCACCGCGCACTTTGCAGAGCGACACCTTGCAGAGCGACACCTTGCAGAGTGTCACTTTGCACCGCTCACTTTGCAGAGCGACACCTTGCAGAGCGACACCTTGCAGAGCCTTTAACAAAGTGTACACCCTTTGCCTTCACACCCTTTGCTCCCCTAAAACACGGCCTCAACTTAAAAACGGCCTGGCTCAATTTTTTCTTTCTTGTTCTCTTTCTTTCTTTTTAATTTTTTTCTTTTTCTTTTTTCTTAATTGTTCTCTTACTTTCTTTTTTCTCTTTCTTTTTTCTTTTCTTTTCCTTTAAAAAAATTATCTTTATAAATTTTGGGGAAAGGAAAGGGGGGAGGGGGGGTTTACCTAAGCAGGGAAGAAAGGGGGACCCTAAAGGGGGAAGGGGGGAGGAAGAGGGCCCTACCTAAGCAAAGGGAGGGGTAGGGGCCCTAGGGGGAGGGGGAGGGGGAAGGGGGACCCTAAAGGGGAAGGGGGCCCTAAGGAGAAAGGGGGGAAGGGAGTTTTCATGAATAAAATCTCTTTCTGAGAAAAAAATCTTTGAACGGCTAAAGTAGATTAAAGCCAACTTTTTACTAAGCCTAAGCGTTTTTTAATGTAAAAATAATTTTCTGATGTAAAAATAAAAATTTATAAAGATATCTTTTAAAAGAAAGTAAGAGAACAAGTAAGAAAAAAGAAAGAGAGAAAAATAAGTGTCGCTCTGCAAGGTGTCGCTCTGCAAAGTGACCGGTGCAAGGTGTCGCTCTGCAAGGTGTCGTGTTACCGACCAAACTTCTCCACTATTTTTTGACAAATTTAGTCACTGAATTGACAAAAATTAATAATATGAGAAGTTTTTTGTGCGGTCTCGTTAGCCTAAGCCGTACGGCCTCGATAGCGTAAACTTTTGACCTGAGCCCAAGCGTTTTTTAATGTAAATAGCTGAAAACAGATGATTATGATTTTATGTACATACTCAAACACTCCAGATCCAGCTTCGCACTTCTCAGAAACGTTTTCAGCTCGTAATGTAACCCTAATAAAGTTTCATGCAAAAAAGAGCGAATTCGACGGGACCGCTATACATCGCCTATCTCATGATTATGCCTCGTACAAACTTCTTTTTTTTCGAAACTAGTTTTTCACTAAATGTTTTTACTCCGCACCTCTACTAGTTCTATCTCACCTCTCGCGAAACCCTTAGCCCACCACTCTCTCTCTCTCTCCCTATTCCTCCCTTTCTCTTTTTTCTGTACTACTCTGCCAAACATGGTATCTCGCTAAGACCATCTCGCTGGATCTATACTTCATGATAAATGAGAACTCGAAACGGTAGAGTGGCTTGGCAGCATGAAGAAAACACACTTTTGGACACGGAAATGACATACTTCATTACTTCTCCCTCATATAATCCTCTTATGAGGGAAACTACCACACTCTCTCTGCTTCAATTTCCTTCTGTGTGAATCCCTTTCTTTCTCTCTCTTTCTCTCTCTCTCTCTCTCTCTCTCTCTCTCTCTCTCTCTCTCTCTCTCTCTTACCGTCTCCAATTTTGCTGTCTTGCTTTCTTTCTCTTCCTATATTTTTAATTTCTCCCTCTTTCTCTGTTCCTCTCTCCTGACACATCTCTTTCCTATAGCTCATGTTCTAATCCTTTCCTTTCCATCAAATGTACTCAGTCTGGGGGAACCTTCATGGAGCAAAAGAATTCGAAAAATCACACTAACATTCACTTTTTTGTGTGATTTCTCGAATTCCTAATCGCACAATCGAATAATTTTATATCACAAAAAGGCAACATTTTCTTGCTCTTCTTTCAATTTTTTTAATGTCCTCACACTTTCAAACTCAGCTAAGTTTCCTCCTTCTGAATTTCATTCCCCTAGTCCAGTAATTCTATTCCCTACACCTACTTCGAATTCCATCGAATTTTCCTCTGTTTTTTTCTCCACCAGTCGCGTTCTAAAACGCGTGAGATGCGAAGAAAAATTTCAGAAAATGAGGCGAAAATTTTCTTCAACGCTTTCTTGTCAAAAATTCCGCTATATAAACTTTTCACCAAAGTTTTAGGTCTGAATAAAGAATGAATGAATGAATGAATACAACTTCGACTAATAACATTTTTTAAAACTATGATTTCGAATGATACCTTCTTCCAATGTGAAAAAATTTTTTACAAAAAAAATAATTGTTAGAACCAAAAATAATTTTCACATTAAAAATTCATTTTTACATCAAAAAATTATTTTCACATTAAAAATTTATTTTTACATAAAAAAAGTTATTCTTACATTAAAAACGCTTAGGCTTAGTAAAAGTTTACGCTAACGAGGCTCTTTTCCAACTCCCCCCTCCCCCCTAGGTCCCCATTTCTTCTTCCCCCCTTTTGTTAGGTAGGGCTTTCTTTCCCCCTACCCCTTTAGGGCCCCCTTCCGAAGGCCTGCTTGGGTAAACCCCTCTCCCCCTCCTCCTCTCCTTACCCCTAAGTTCACGCTAACGAGATCGTACGGCTTAGGCTAACGAGACCGCATAAGAAAATGTCTCATATTATAAAAAAAATTGAAAAACATGAATTCAACAACATACAAAATGCTGCAAAAAAAATTCAACTTCAGCGCATTGAACTCACAGCCGAATCAGCCGAGCGAGCGCAGACTGCAAAATTTCACAAGTCTTTTAAAGTCAGAAAAAAACTATCTGAGGCCATATCCACAATCAACACCAAACTTTAGCTGTCTAACACATTAGATAATTCTAACGTTAGACAATTCTAACGTGTTAGACGTCTAACTGTTTTCCGATATCCACAATGTGTTTGTTAGACGTCTAACGTTAGCTGCTAACGGTTAGACGCCTAACGCTAAATGCTGATGTTTCACAGCTAAAAGCGAAGAAATCTGGTGTTTCACAGCTAAAAGCGAAGAAATCCTGTGGATTTCTTCTCTTTTAGCTGTCTTTCTTCGCTTTTAGATACTTTTAAATATTTTTCACGTTCTATTTTTCCTGTTGCCGTGTTTTAAAAGCTCAACAAATACGATTTCAGTACAATAATGGATGATCCACCGACAAAGAGACCCAAAATGCCGGACTTGTCCGGTGAAGTGGAAGACGGGAGGAGGAATAGCTAAGAAACTGGGAGCCATTACATCGCCCGGCCGACAACTACTCTACTCCAAACTACAAGGCTCAGTCTCTATCGGTGGCCTCAAGGAGGGATACGAAGGTATAGTTCATGAAAAGCAACTTTTCTCTAAAGTTAGAAAGCAAGTTTAGATTTAATTTCGTAGATTGATTTTCGTATAGCGTATAGAAGGCGATGGAGAAGCCGATTATGCATCGCCTGCAAACATCTTCGGTCAAGTGGAAGATGGGGTGGAGGCCACGAAATCGCCTTCAGCAAACAGCGTCGATCAAGCGCTTCTCGATGAGGAAATTAAAGAATCGGTACGTTTTATTGCTTGTATAAGACTATGAATTCTTGTTTTCACCAATATCCCATATCAACAATGCATCTCAGCGCCCTATTGATGTGCTATTTATAGATGGATTCGAACTACGAGGAGCTTATCGACGTTGTGTCAACGCCAAAGGATCAGGCAAAGACATCGAAGCGTATACGGTTTCGAGATCGCATCACCAATCCGCAACCAACGGTCAATGACGTTGTCTCTCTTCGACGGCAGCTACTCGAGAAGGAGCTCGAATTCGCGAATTGGCGCCAGAGTAGTAGCGAGGAAGCAGCACGGCGAAGTGAGGAGCTGCATTCGGTGCAATTGGAAACAGCCAAGTTGGAGAGAGCAAAGGCACAATTAGAATTCGATGAAGTTCATGCTAGATGTGCGGTGAAAGGCATAGAATACTTCGAAGAAGAGGATGGTTAAGATTGATGGTGTTGATTCGATTTGTTTTATTCATTCCCCGGTTTACTGATAATTTTGACACGTTTTCCTGTCGAATGTTGCCAACCTGTCATACCTTCTTACTGGTTTCATTGGTTTGTTACCGGCGGATCTCTCAAAAGTTGTACGGTTCTCAATAAAGTTTCTATAAAGCTCGAGGTCCAAATCGTTCATCGCCTGCACAATATGATTCATGTGAGAAGTAAATAAGAAATGAAGTTTGAAAAAAAGGAAAAAGTATGCAAAAAAGTGTGAAAAGAGATAATTAAAAAAAAGTGTAAAAGAGATAAAAAAATAAAGTGTTAAAAGAATTTGAAAAAAAATTTTTTAAAAATAAAAAAGAGAGAAAAAAAGAAGAATGAAAAATAGTGTGAAAATGAAATGAGAAAAATGAAACAGAAAACAAATTGTATGAAAGCCTCGAAAATTCGCCAAAACGAACAGAGATACATATGTATTAAAGCAAAAAATGGGTCTGTCTAACTGTTAGACAGCCAGTTAGGCAAGGTAAACCTCGTCTAACACTTTAGACACTTTCTAACCGTTAGTTGTCTAACTGTGGCATTGTGGATATGGAACTTGTTGTTAGACAAAAAACTTTAGGAATCTAACTGTTAGACAACCCGTTAGACAGTACATAAATTGCGATTGTGGATACGGCCTCTGTTCAAGTTGAAATTGTGCTCTTTTTAATGGCTCTTCGTAAATGAAATTACAATCAAACCTGTAGCAAAAAACTCTCAAAATTATATCTGATGTTGTTTTCAATGCTCATTCATGATTAGTTAAAAAGAGCAGAATGAAGTATTCAATCGGCAGTTATGAGAACGCAATCGGAGGTTTTGCTGGAGGCATGGCCAGCACATTGATTTGTCATCCGATGGACCTACTCAAGATCCGATTTTCTGGTACAAAAATTTTTATATTATAGACTTTCTGATTTACAACATAATAAATTTATCGTCTAACACTAATTCTTGTAAAATTTTGCTCTGAGAAAAAATTTAATAAAGTTAAAATTAATTTTGATACTGACAATTATGTTATGGATCTAGCTAGATAGGCTTGTCAAATACCACACATAATTTGTCAACAAATGCTGAATTATTTGTCAACAAATGCTGATTTATTAAAGCATGGATGAGTCATATGTGTTCAACAGTAACGAGCTCACTTTCGATAAGAAAATGGGTTCTTATACTTAATCCCGTCAAATACCGTATATGCTGATTGATCGGGCTGTAAATGATCTTTTGAATTTTAGTAGTTTGTTACATTTTTAGCGAATGAAGGAAGTCTGATAAGGCCTCAATACTCGAGCTATGCTGATGCTGTTGTGAAGGTTTGCCGATTATTTTTCATTTAACTAATTCTTGTAAAATTTTGCTCTGAGAAAAAATTTAATAAAGTTAAAATTAATTTTGATACTGACAATTATGTAGCTAGATAGGCTTGTCAAATACCACACATAATCCAGTTAATGATGTGCGAAGTACAACTATGGTGGAATTTTTTCGTTCAAAGTTGAGTTATTAAAAAAACAAACTTGAACCAGTTTCTTATCGAAATGAATAGAGCTTTGTCAACAAATGCTGAATTCTTAAATCATGGATGAACCATATGTGTTCAACAGTATTGTGGTAACGAGCGTGTTATACTTAATCCCGTCAAATACCGTCCGTGTTTGCGGTAGTTCACCCAAATCTGAAATTCGGCACATGTGTGTATTCCAAGAGTTCGGGCAGTTCAAAAGTCCCGAAGAGTGGAGAGCATAACCAAAGCCATAACCTCATCACAAGCTCTTATCAGGATTCAGCGAGGGAAAAGTGTGCCAGAAAAGGTCTGAGCTGTTTTGGATGAATCAATTCAAAACCATGCATTCATCTTCAGTTGGAAATCTTTTGCCCTATGCTTGGAAAAAGCGAACTAGATGGCATTGCTGACCAGAACTTTTAATTTTAAAAAAAAAATTACTGGTCATCCAAGCGGGGGGGGGGGGGCTTGGAATAACGAATATCCCATTTTACTGCCCATCGGCTCTTGCTTGCTTCTTATTATTCTAGGCACCTGCCTGGCCGAGCGGTCGTTTTTGAATAGTTTTGTCAAGTGCTTGCTGAGCTATGCTAGATAAACACTTGAATGAAAACGTAACAGAAATTTGAAATGAAAAGTTTCTTGGTATTCAGATAACTCGATCGCAAGGTTTCCGAGGTCTTTACCAAGGTCTCATGCCGAATCTGATCGGCGGTACGGTCGCTTGGGGAGCCTACTTTCAGATGTTATACTTTTTTATACAAAAATTAATATTTGATTTCTTTCTATTTTTTAGAAAGCTAATAACTAATGATAATATTCAAATGTGAAGACTTCTATTACTTCATCATTGTAATCTCTTTAATTTGTAGTTCTTCTCTTTCCCTCCTTTCAGTATTAGTGGCGGTAGACATTCCATTTATTCGACCAATGCTGATTTTCGATTCTTCGGATCTGACCCATGTTCTCATTTCACGGCCCTTGGATCTGACCGTATTGGCTTGCAGTTACCACTGGCTAAGGTCACAGGTCGCATCGGGTGCATGGGCCTTCTCCTCTCATCTCAATAGTTTCTCGTGTGCTTTTGCTTCTGGCGCTGCTGTCATGTGCGTGACGAACCCCATCTGGCTCACCAAAACGAGGTCACTCATTCAAGTAGTTTGGCAGGAATTACATTGTTTTAAGAAAATTTGGATAAAGGGCACCCAATATTTGAGTCGAGGATTTTGTATCTTCAACCTTATTTAACAAAACTATTGTACAAAAATATCATTCGGTGAAAAATTAGTGTGCTAACTTGACTTCTTGAGATTCATCCACTAAATTGATTCCGTTAGGCATTACAGTATCCGATTACTGTATAAAAGTCTGAAATCCCTTCATGTTTGACTAATTAGACAAGGAAATGATTCAAGATTGTGTCTGCAGTACGAGACACAGCAGAGTGCGCAACGGTACCGCGGCATGACGGACTGCATAGTGAAGATCGTGAGGGAGGAGGGATTCCGAGGGCTCTACAAGGTATGCGGGTTTTTAAAGATCAACTTCACTTTTTTTTAAATTTTCAAATTTACCGCTTATTCGAGCGGAGTGCACAGAACAATAAAAATGAACAAGGTGAAGGGCACAGAAAAGAGAGAAATTTAAGGAGAAGAAGAGCTTCAAAATGTTAGTACTATCTCGTTTCTCATTATTTCAAGCCACCCCATCGGATGAGCGGTTTTTTGTGTCCAGTTTAGCTGGCCTGTAATTTGGAATCTTTGGAAGCTCTGTCGCACGTTTAATCTATATGTAGTGACTTCACAAGTAACATCGAGAAAACATTTTAAAGCTCGATTGACTTCGAAAGGCAAATTTTCGCATTTTTAAGCACATTTGCTGTATGTCGATGTATTTTTTTCTCAATTGTACGTAATGCTACTCATTACGGACTCTTAGCATTTCGCCTTTTAGTCGTAACAAAAGTAGAATGGCATATGAAATTTCTACTTCTCCAACTTTGTGCAATATTTTTTGGCTTTCTGGCACTGCTCGTTGATTACCTCGCAGTTTTAGACTGAGTTCGTAAACGAAACAATGACCTCACGCTCTCCTGTGCGACCTTTTAATTTCTCCTGGGTTATTTACACTGAAAAAAGTTTATGTCGCAAACAACGAGCTAGGTGACCGGTCGACGACCGATCACCCAGTTAAAACAGAGATTGAACGTGCGGCTGGCTTTCGTGGGGGTGAGACATAACGGTTGTGTACGCTGACTATAACGTGATAGTTCTCAAGTTTGAACCCTATCCTTGACATTTTAACGCGAACTAAGGCATTGATAAATGCTGTAAATGCTTACCCAAATCTCAACATCCTCTGCTACACGCACTATCTGCCTCTGGTTATATCATTTTAGGAGTATATCTTGACTCAGAAAAATACAGACCGCATCCGGTAGAACCATTGAGTAGTATATATTATCCTGGCTTAGAAGAGGAAAAAATGCGCAAAAGAAAACATAATAAGCAGTGTGGAACAGTGTTCTTCATGTAAAGAGCGCATTCGCACCCAGGGGTTTTTTAGTGTGCAAGAAAAAGGTAAAGACGCCCGCTAAAAAAAATTGAAAAAACACTGGCCCGTGAATTTTTTTTTTTGTTGTTTTACATAAGGGTCCCCCCTTATGATTTGGAAAACAGAGGCAGAAACATAGGCCCGCCGACAGAAGGTCTGACATGACTATTAAACCCCTGTTCGCACCGCGAGTAAGCATTGATTATAGGTCACCAGCACTGTTGAGAATTCAGAAAAAAACTTCCGTTTTTTGAGCGATGGAGTATGGAATAATGACTAGCTCACTCATCTCCGCTCCTCAATTTCAGCTCGCTTCTAATTATTCTAGACTCCTCCGCTCGGATTTTTTAAATTTTCAATAGTTCTGGCAAAGTTCGATGAATTATGGCAAAGATCTCTCATTGTGACAGCCGCCCTTCTTATATTTTCTTGCGCTACTCTAATTTTTCTCGCAGGAGCTTTTCCTGGGTAAGGTGAAATTATATCCCTAAGGTTTTTAATTTGGGGCGAGTGTATGAGTTCTGTTGTTATTCAAATCAGTAGATTTCGTTTTCTTTATGCTAAACTACAGTCTAATCATCTTTTCATAATAAACGCCCTTGGGCGGAAGTCCTGAATTTATGAACAGTTTGTTGATGGAAACTACGAATAAACTGGGTACGATGTCAGGGTTTCGTGGCGGGAGTGGCCGGAGCGTCGCACGGTGCGCTTCAGATGATGCTCTACTCGCACTTTAAGGACACACGATGCCAACGCTTAGGACTGCCTCTCGATGCCAAATTGGTTGGTAGATACGGCAGCAACTTTGACAAGAATTTTTTCTATGCTGTAGATTCGGAGTATTCAAAAGTTCTCAAAACTTTTTTAATAGAAATAACTAGGTATTCAACGATTTAATATTTTCTTTTTTGTTCAGAAGTAAGATTTGAACATTCTAAAACCTTATAATTCAACTAATTTTTTGAACTTTGGGTAGTCTTTTTGCAGTTTTAATTAAGGTTATTTGCAGTCAAAAGCGGATTACAGTTTTAATTAAGGTTATTTGCAGTCAAAAGCGGATTACAGTTTTAATTAAGGTTATTTGCAGTCAAAAGCGGATTACAGTTTTAATTAAGGTTATTTGCAGTCAAAAGCGGATTACCTGCTCTTCTCGTTTGTTTCAAAAGTGATCGCCACTTCTCTTACTTTTCCCTACCAGGTCATACGCACGAGAATGCAGGTCTTGTTCGAAAGTTTCAAAAGCATTCTTGGTTTACTGAGTTATAGTTCCTCTGAAATTCTTTAGAAAATTCTTGATGTCCATTCCTTTATTAATATGAGAATTGATTGATGCGTATTTCGTCCCCCTTCCTTTTTTTGAAGACCTGATACTTTCCAAGTCTTCGAAATAACTTGATAGATATCGGAGCATCTTTTGTCATTCATTTTGGGTGTGTCATAATCTTGGTGGGGCTAACTACTGTGTCGAGGGCAGGGGTTTTTTTTTAGTGTGACAGATTACGGGACAGAGGCCCGCCAAAGGCGGTAAATTTTTTTTCACATAAGGGTCCCCCCTTATGATTTTTCAAACAGAGGCCCGCCGAAGGCGAAAAAATTTTTTTCACATAAGGGTCCCCCCTTACGATTTGGAAAAACAAAGGCCCGCCGAAAGCGGAAAAAAAATTTTTCACATAAGGGTCCCCTTAGGGGTAAAAAATTTTTTTCTTCTTTTTTTTCTTACATAAGGATCCCCCTTACCTTTTTTTCACATAAGGGTCCCCCCCTAAAGATTTGGAACACAGAGGGCCACCGACAGAGAATCTGTCATGACTAAATAACCCCTGGTCGAGGGTTTCAAGTTTGATTCTCGTCTTGAAGTACACCCGAACCTCGATGATTTATAAATTTTGTAAGCGCTTATATAAGCCTTACTTTCGCAGTTGTTGATATACACAAGCAATAACTTTCCTCGAGATTTGATGATAAATGCTAGGCTCGTATGGAAATAACTTTCAATCAAATTATTACTACAAAATGTTTTTATTACGCCTGCCACGTCTTAAAAACAGTGCGTTTATCTAACCCGCAAAGCGTACAAAATCTATCCGCCATCAAAAAAGGCTAGTGATACAAATGGCTGTGTTCGTCTGCATCCTCTCTTTACATCACACGCTCTCGCACTTACTTTTCCTTTCTCGAGGCCTGTCGTTCCCTCATGATTAGAGATATTGAAACATATATATTTATTTATTTATTTATTTATCTGCGGGTGGGCAGAAACAACTTGCTGAGAAATCAGTAGTCTGGACTTACCGAACTTCAACCGTTCATTGATATACCGAAGAAAACTGAGGGGAGGACCGAGCTGGAGAGAGTGAAAGAAATGAACTTAGAACAACTACGATTGAATAATAAATTGGTTCAATTGAAAGAGATAAGCAAACAGGCGAATTCTGTGATGTTGCAAAAAGTTAATTGGGTTAGGACAGGGACTGGTCTTCTCACGACCTCAATCTTGGGTTATTAGATCAAGTTTGAATATCTTAATTAAATTATAAGTAATAAAAGTCTTTTTTTTAAAAAACAAACTCATATAGATGCTAATGTTAGCAGATTTTACGTCAGATAAATTTAAAATCAACACTAAGATGCTATTCCATAAGAGATCGACGCGCGCATTCGAAATTCATTATTTAGGGTAGTTGGTGAACCACTATAAAATTCCAGAAAGCAGCTTTTAAAAAGTCAATTTTGTTTCTTATGAAAGGGAATCTGCCTCAAAAGGGGAACGATGGCGAGAAAATTTTTTTTTCTTTCGTTCCGTATATCAATTGAATACGTCTATAGAAACAGTTCTTGTTTTAACACACTCATAGAGAGGTTCTATGTTATGTTACATCATTCTATGGAAACACAATACTTCACCCGAAATAAACACGAATAACTTTGAGAGTTGAAGGATCACAACGCGAAATTCATTGGCGTATGGAAGACTCTGGAGAGAACTGTAAAAGGAGAGGGCATGAGAGGTCTCTATAAGGTTACACTCTTACATTCTCGTTCTGAAAATAATCATCTATCTACGGATGCCAAAATAATCAGCTATCTACAGATGCCAAAATAATCAGTTATCTACGGATGCCAAAATAATCAGCTATCTACGGGAATGGGTAAAGTCTGAGAAGTGTTCTTAATGCAAATTTATTCTTCTGTTGGATGAAAACCAAACATAAGTTTTCTGTTTCTCAAAGTGATGAGACAGTCTCAACCAGAAAGAATCTCCAAGTTTGCTAGAACTCAGCTCTATACGATAAATTATATGTATATAAACGACAAGTGGGAGCGGGGTGGCTTACATCGAATTTATATGTCTATGAAATTTATTCTAACCACCTTCGTTTTGTGACCGCTCAAGTCGGGTTAAGGTCCGCCATACGGCTTCTAGCTTCTCAAAAGCTTATTTGCATTGTTATTTGATGAGTCTCTGTTATCACTTTGGAAGCCTAGTCGATAAGAGTTTTCTGATAGGCTGAGATTTAATCTTTCTTGCTCAATGTTATTTGTCAAGAAGTTCTATGAAATGATTTGCTGTACTTGCGTAATTGTTTGAATCGCCACAGGGCCTACTAATTGCGAATGTTCGAACACTGCCTGCTACAGTAATCACGTTCATCACCTACGAAGAAGTGCGGTATCTGATTAGGAGTTTGGACAAGGAATGATCAGGGTTTTCTGCGTGGGAGAACATTTCAAATTTTCATTATCTGATTCAAACGTTCGAAATCTTCTATTTGAATCTTGCCAACTTTGTTTGCTTGTATTTCTTGAAGTCATACCGGTAAGTCTATGATAAGGGTATTTTGAACGTTTCGAAACCCGGCATTTTATTTCATGGTCATTTACATGCTTTTTCGCTAGTTTTTCTTAGTTGCTGACTTAGATTTTTCTCTTTTGCTTGTTTTTTTTATTATTGTCATATGAATTTCATCTTGATTATGGAAAAAATTTCCATTGTTAAAATCTCTCTTAATCAAGCCGTGTAATATGCTATAGAAAAGAGAAAATAGTTGAATGCAATTTGTTCAGTAAACTCATGATTTGAAACCACTGTTATTCACCAAATATGCAGTTAAAACAATGAAGAGTGTAAAAAAATGAATAGTCGTAATACTGGTATCTTTCACAGGTACCATAGCTCACCAAACTTGCTAAATTTCACTAGGTCGATCGCCCGATTCCCAGAAAAAAGTTTTTTTCAGCACATCCTGGTGAGCTATGACAGGTACAATACATTAAATTTTAAAGTTTTTAAAAACATAAATTTAAAAGAAAACTTTAAAAAAAACATTAAACTTTTTCAAAAAGGAAGTCAGGATTGCAATCGATCGGAGTTCTACTGGTGAGTAAGGAGTAGTGTGACGAAAATTTCGGACATTGTTTAGACGAAATGGCCTGAATGTGGCTCACCGCTGATGGGGGCCGGCTGTTAATGAAAATAAAACAGGTAGACAGTACTAGTACTGCTCAATACCGGGACAGAAAGGAAGAAGCTTTACAATTAAGGATAAAAAGCTATTCCATGAGCATCTCGATCTGTACATGCATTCATTCAATCATTCATTCATGCTCGTCTCATAATTGAGATGAAGCATCATTACCCAGAACTTGCAGGCATATTTGTGGAGAGGACGAAAAATATTGACGTTTTAGAAAACAGGCTTCTACATTTTTGATTTGTGCTACAATCCAGGTTCAGGCTAGTCTATCAGAACGCTTTGAGGAAATAGAAGACAGGGTTCACTTTTGTAGACAATGAGATGGAATGAATAGAGGTCATTCAATGATGCCCCTTTGTTTGCAGAACAATAATGAAGTTATATATATATATATTTTATCGACATTTTGCAATGCAAAGTTATGGTGAGAGACATTGTAAATAATATTCAAGTGTGGCGAGAAGTAAGGCAAACATCTAAAGTAAGGCAAATATCTAAAAGTAAGGCAAATATCTAAAGTAAGGCAAATATCTAAAGTAAGGCAAATATCTAAAAGTAAGGCAAATATCTAAAGTAAGGCAAATATCTAAAAGTAAAGCAAGTATCTAAAAGTAAGGCAAATATCTAAATGCTACTAGTTATTCTCCAGGTCACATATCACATTCTCGTTACGGAGACGATTTATAAACTGCTCTACTGTTCTTGAATTCAGTATTTCACTCGGGATTACGTAAAACATTCTTGAAACACGTAAACCGAAACAATTGAATCTAGACGTCGAAGAAGTACATTCAATAGCAATACCATTCATATTAGTGCGGGTAGAGGAGGTGCTCTTGAAAATGCGTGATTTTTCAATAATAGACTTGTCATTGAAGATCTTCCAACCCATTTTAAGGTCGGCAATCACCCTTCTTTCGGCTAAAGTACTTAGGCCGATTAGATTCAGACGATCTCTGTAACATGGAAGGCTGAGAGGATAATCAGGCTGTGGGAAACATCGATAAAAGAGTATTCTAGAGAAAGATCTCAAAACCTTTTCTAGGAGATCAGAATCCTTCCGGTATATTGGATTCCATAGACAAGAGGCAAATTCTAGATGAGGTAGAACATATGTATTGAAACACTTAACAAGTACTTGGGAATCATTGATGCTTATAGAGCGGAGCATAGCATACATCGCTTTAGTAGCCTTCATAGTTCGTTCAAGAATCGCGTCATGTCTGCGAAGAGATGGTACTAGTTGGACTCCAAGGTCTCTCACTTGAGTAGATACTTTTAAAACACAGTTATTTAGGTGATAATTGAAAGGAGGAGAAGTTTTGCCTAAGCGTAGATGATAGGTCTTGTTCGAAGATAAAGAAAGATGGTTGGCTACGCACCAAAAGAACATTATCTAGACAATTCTGCATTTCGATAGTTCGTTCAGTTATATTGTGAGCACTGTGAGATACATATAACTTAATGTCATCAGCGTATGCTTGATAGCGTATATTCGGATAAGGGCTAAGCACATAATTCAATTCGCTAATGTATAGAGAAAACAGAAGTGGTCCTAATACGGAACCCTGTGGCACGCCAGATGTCACAGGTTGAGGAGCAGATATTGTCTTGCCCATTCGTACAGAAAAAATTCGACCGTCAAGAAAAGATTCTAGCCAAGACATCAAAGATAGGGACAAACCGAAACGTGCAAGTTTTGTCAATAACTTAGGTATACTTATCGTATCGAAAGCTTTGGTAAAGTCTAGATAAATCACATCGATAGATAAGCCTTTACTGATATCTTGTGTCCAGTCGTCTTCACAGACTAAAAGATTAGTAACAATAGAAGCACGGGAGCGAAAACCATGTTGATTTTGAGGTAATAATTCGAATTTCGCTAAATGTTCATCGATGATAGCTCTTATCAAACGTTCCATGACTTTAGAAGCAGGGGAGAGAATGGATATTGGTCTATACGAGGACGGTAGGGAAGAGTCTTTCGCTGACTTAGGGATAGCAGTAATCAGAGAATGTTTCCATACGGAAGGTGTCTTACCAAGCCATAAAGAGAAATTGAAAATGTGAGTGAGCGGAAGAGCGAGTGATTTCGCACACTTTTTGAAAACTATTTGAGGAATTCCATCCGCACCGACGCTACCAGTAGGTTTGAGCTTGGAGAGAACTCGGTAAACATTACATGGCAAGAACAAATGATCATCTGGTTGGGGAGGAATAGAATCACCGTAGATTGGAGGAGGAAAGCCATCGTCTTTAGTGAAAGAAGATGCAAACTCGGAAGCTAATAAATCACATTTCGAGAGAGAATCAACAACAGTACAACCAGTAGCAGTTTTCAAACAGCGTGGGGGAGCTGATTTAGGTTTGGTGAGGGAAGCAATATGGCGATAGAGGTCAGCTGCTCTCTTCAGTTTTTTCCTCTCACAATACTTATTCCATTTCTTAATTTGTTTGAGAAGGTCTGAACTAGCTTTCATATAAATAGTGCGAATGAAGGGTATTGTAATATCAAGAAAAAGTGAATTTCTGTATTTGATGAGTTTATGTATATAGGAAGGATAAGAGGCAAATGGAGAACGAGGGAGTCGTCTCGGAACATGTAATTCTATCGCATCATGCACTATTTTACAGAAACGATTATACAAATCATCAATATCATGAAAATAGTCAAAACGATTCTCCCATTCTATACTTGAAAAATATTCATTCAGTGCTTCAAAATCAGCTCTAGCGAAATCAAGAATAACATCGCTTTCAGGAAGTGCAAAGGAAAATTGCAAGGTGAACTGAATTCCAGAATGATCACACGAATGAAACGGTGGAATGATGCAAGGGCTAGATACAATATTCTTCTCAGTTGTCAAAAGCCAGTCTATACATTTGGTATGGCGAGTCGGATCATTAAGCATAAGATTATAGCCAGCAGTATCTACGAAAGACCGTAAAATCGTATCAGAAACAGTTGACGGATTAGTTAAAAAGTCGCTGTTGAAGTCTCCTACTACGATAGCTGGGAAGTTACAAGATGCTGTTAAGTCTACTAACAAATCGCATAATGTAGTAGTTAGTTCAGCATTGTAATTTGGAGGACGGTAGCAAACTATTATACGACAGAATGAGTTTGCTAAGAACAAATCAACCGCAACAACTTCACATGTATCACAAAATGATTGTCTAGCGAAAGTTAAATGATCCCGCATTATGAGAGCCACACCTCCTCCTCTAGAGTCTCTATCATTTCTAATAACATTGTAAGGAAGAAGACCGGTAATTTCTGAATCAGCTACTCTAGAGTTAAGCCAAGTTTCACTGAGAGCTACTACATCTGGTTGCTCTATTTCAAGAAAGGAACGGAACAATGAAAGTTTATTTTTAATTGAACGAATATTGGAATAGAAAGCTTTCAGACCGGTACATGATCTCAGTTTGACGTCTTCGGCGTAGGATTCGTCTGGCTTCGAATGAGGGCGCTGCTTGTTCGTGTCGACTTCGGAGCTCGTACTGTTATGTTCTGACTGCTTCGAGCATTTGGAAAGGCGGAGTAGCCAGGCTGTGCTGATCGTCGCTTTTGGTCTGCTTCATTCCGGGGCATCAATTCACCATCGAAGATGACGTAGTCTTTTCCTTCCGATAATAACTTACGTTTCTCTTGTCTTAGCAAGTACTCTCTCTCTCTTTGCTCTTTAGTAAGACTGGGTCGGACATTGATTCCTTGGAATTGATTATTCTTGCGTAGTAAGGCACTCTTTGAAAGAAACAGTCTTTGATGTCCTTTGTTGGGGAAGATTACTTTGAGGAGTCTAGACGAACTCGTTCCTGGCGTATTCGGCGGCTTTCCCATTCTGAAGTGAGAGATTCCACCGACGGCGATACCAGATGCGTCTAGAAGACTGGTAATGAGTTGAGAATCGTGCTGAGTCTGTGCGGAAGGACGAGCATCGGTGTTTTCAGGAGCCCTCTCGATGACGACGGAGCGAAGCCTTTTTTCCTCATCGATCTCCTTTCGGATGGTCTCTTGGCTGACGGAGCTTGTGTAGAACTTGTCGAAAAGAGCGTTGCAGGTTCTCAGGAGAAGTACGACGTGGAGTGGAAGAGAAGGTGTCTTCTCTTCCGCGTCAAGAAAGTCTTTCAGAGATTTTTGTAGGAGAGCTGCATCTTCATTTGTTGTCGAGGCTGACATAATTGCGAATAGGCAGTAGAAATGGAAATGAATTGGAGCAAGTAGAAAGGTCACCGCTCGATATTGAGAACAGAGTGGTGAGTGAGAACAGAGTGGTGAGTGAGAACAGAGTGGTGAGTCCATCTCTGTCAAAGTTGAACATAAACTTCATGGATATGCAGTTTAATTAAGAAAAAACTAGATCAACTCATGGAGTCTTCAATGTTATCATAATAGGTTTTATTGCACGACATTTGTTGGTAGGATGGTAATGTCCAATTTAGGAAAGATTTTAGCTCAACGTAGTCGAGGAGAACGCCTCAATGTATAGGATGACTTGTCTTCCATCTCTGTCAAAGTGGACCTTGAACCTGCGGAAAGTGCAAAAGAAATAAAGCTTTTTATGAGTATGAAGATGTTCTACTTGTGAACCTCGCTTAAAGTTATAGAAAATGAACGTAGGCGTTGAAGCTTGGTAAAATATTTTATTGTTGAAGCCTCCCTCACTTCGGGACTAGGATATTATGTGCATGTATTAACACCAAAGCCGTGTTGTTGCAGAACATCCAACTACCATACATTTTCGCAATTCCTCAGAAAAAGCCGTACACCGGGTTTAGCAAACATTGCTCATTCGACTCACTACCGAGAAGAGCTAACCGCTTCTGGCGGAGTGTAAACAGAAGCAGAGGTGCTTAGGAGGGGGTCCACTCTCAGAATCCTCTTCTGTCAGGCTGCATTCGTCTTCTGAAACCTGATGCACATCTCAAAAAGCAACTTTTAACTTTGATAGGAAGTATGTTCGTTAAACAAGAATTATCAAGTTTTTGCTCTGTGAACAAGAAATCGTGTGTTTAAGTTTACAAACATAAATTTTGTAAAGAATTGAAACAGAATTGGATCGAATTAAAAACATCAACTTCATGAATATGTAACAGGAAAATAAATTTTTGACATCATTCGTCTTAGCCTTCACCAACACAGAAACAATGTGAGAAAGAGATTGGAGCTACACTACGGTGAATTTGTTTACCAACATGAATCACCAAAGAATCAAGCAAGAGTTGCTCGACAAAAACTGAAAGTTGTCGGGAAAAGTTCAGCTACCAATAAGTCTCACTTTATTTAACTTGCATTTTAATAATAATTTCGGTTTAAAAAATTGTTACCGTTCGCGGGGCGGAAACCAACTCAGCACTGCCTCTTTTACCGGAAGCTACTTCTACCATTCAAGGTCACTATGCGAAAATCCTATGTGAAAGGCACAACGGCTGGTTCTAATAGTCAACATTCTTCGGTTTCTTATTTAAAGTTGGAAAAGTTCTGACCGATTGGTAGAATTTGAGAAGTGACGTTGGGATACTGGTTGCGTCTCTCGTCTTCTTTGCTGGGGGGTACATTCGGGACAATGCAGGCAATTGCAGTGTGTAAGAAATATCGAATGCGACCCTTGAGAAGAGTAAGAAGGCAGATACTGATAACTTTCTTAGTTCAATACGTTCTTGTATGCGATAGTCGAAGATGTTTCTGAGACACCCGTTAGCTTCGTGCATGTATGTAAATACATTGCGTATGTATAAATAATAGCTTTCACTCCATTTCACTGTTCGAGCTTTGAAAAGTCATGGTTGCTTGTTTTTTTTAAAAAAAACCCAGCTATAACTGGAAAAAGGAGAAAAAAAAACACGAGGTATCGTAATTCTAAGTTTGGTTTGATCAAAGATTATTGTTGCATGCGATGCAACAATTTATCGGATTTGAAAGTTTTTTTCTTCTAAAAACTTGTTTCTTTTAATGAAAAAAAGCAACTTTCAGGTAATTATCAGTTAGTTTGAGATTTTTCAAAAGTTGACTTACTTTTTTGTAAAATTTTTAAAAATTGAAAAAAACCTGTATGTAGTAGTGAGTCTGAGCAATGAGTGTCTCTCCAACCATGATGACAGGTGTTATCAGCACAAAGTGTTGCATCTGGAAAAAAAAAGCGAACGAGTTTTCGCCATCTTGACTTTTTGCCCATTTTCAGTCATTAAAGGACTCTCCCTTTCCTCTAATTCGCTTTTCATCATTCTAAGCCCTCCGCTCAAAATCACATGCAGGTGACCTTTGTCAGAGAGATCAATGGTTTCCAACCAATTTCTGTTTTTTTGAGTTCAAAGAATGTAATAATCTTCTCCGCACTTGTTCCGGCCTCGTCGCAGCTTTCCTATAACCTCTTATGAACTAATGGCTGCTATTTGGCTCAGCGGGAAGAGTCAAATTTGTAACGAGAACTATCAACATTTCTTAACTATTAAAAAATACTGACCTTATTCCTTGGTACATAGTCTCCAAAGCCCGTGAGAGTGACAGTCATGGAGGCATAATAAAAGCACTCTATCCAAGTCCATGTTTCAGTCTTCTGCAACGTTACTCTATTTATGTATGTATAACATTTGTGACTCCAACATCGTTAGATATAGAAGGTTTGAATTAATTGAAAAGAAATTCAATAATTATTATCAGTCATCACAAAAAAATTGTTAAGCAAGATGTTTTCGGAGAAGGTCGACGATCTTCTTTGCAGTCTTTGAACGGTCATGCTTCACCTTGTTAGATGCGCTCACACAACAGTACTTTTAAATAATTTATCAATTCCGGCCAACATTTTCTTGAGTAAAAGTCAAGGAACTTTGCCGTTTTTTTACAAAAAGAGAAGCGATATGCTGATTACCTGAGGCCCAAACTCTTCTTTAGAATTATAGATAACTATGTATCAGTTAATGTTTCATCAGATGGCTTGACTAGGCCTGCACTGGTAAAGTTTTACTACCGAAATTACGGTGAACTGACAGATTATTCATTCCCGCTACTTCCTATGCACTAGTATGCGTGCCATCTGCTTTCTCAACACGCGCTCGATTCTGCGCCGTTGAGCTGACTTTACTCTATGAAATGCTTCCTGTAGGCTGATGAGTCATGAAATGCGAGTTTCTACAATTCTTCAATGCGGGCTGCTTCAAGCAACAACATAAAAATCTATAGAAGTTCTCAAACTATTTTTATCCTAAACAAATAAACATATAAACTCCCTTCGAATATAAAAAATACTCGCCTTCGAATATGAAGCGACTGCGAAGATGACGAC
This sequence comes from Allodiplogaster pararmata, assembly GCA_964056735.1. NCBI lineage: Eukaryota > Metazoa > Nematoda > Chromadorea > Rhabditida > Diplogasteridae > Allodiplogaster > Allodiplogaster pararmata. The sequence continues at coordinate 9,122,274 of OZ057408.1, read as the reverse complement.
AAACAAGAGGATGTTGTGGATGAGGAATCTGGCGAGAGGAGACAACTCGGGAGTCTCAACACCTTTCCTACAATGACCCATTGTTAAGTAAAACTAAACGATTCAGCGAGCTTTTGTATATAAATACATACAGTCCATGTACTATAAGTATATAAATAAATAAATACATACAGTCCATGTACTATAAGTATTGTCACATCAAATTCGATGTCTAAAAAAGATTTTATTCCTTTCCGTGAACTCTCCGAAACCAAAATGTATTCTGTTTCTGTTATTTAAACTTACTTTTTCCGAAACTTTGCCCAAATCTTCCAAGAATACACGCCGACCATACTGACTATTCCTATGATAATTTGGCCGAATTCTGCCTGAAAGAAAAAGAGTTATCATTCATATTCTTGATCTCGGGTCTTTTTTTGTTGTTTATAACAACGACCACTTAACAAACTGGAACAACATAGTCAGAATCTACTTCTCTCATTTAATCTAATTGGTTTTCGAACGCTTGAGCTGTAATCAACAAACTTTCAGAGATATGTAGATTGGATTGCCAATTACACTGTAGAAGATTGTGAAAATCCGGCCGAAATCGCTTAACGGGCTCTGGAGATAGGTATGATGTCCTTTCGGATCTTAGATTTAGAAAAAGAACTATGAAAAAACAAGACTATGTAATCATATGTTTTTCGTGAATTGGTTCATATGTATCATGTTCTTCAATGTCTTAGATCAGTCGCAGTCAAGAAACCTTTTTTGAGGCGGAAAATTATAAAAGCTCTAACATTTATTGTTTTCAAAATCCTTTGAATATTACAAAAAGCTTACATACCCATCACATTATCAAAATGATTTTGTAGATTAAGGAAATTTTTTGAATGACGTAAGTAAGCAGTGTATATCATACGACGTCTCCATATCCAACAGTACTGTGAACTGTCCATGAAAAGTAGACAGCACTCGCGTAAGTCGACATCTTCTTTGCTCTTAAACAACCAAGTGAATCGATATGACTTATTGATTTGCAAGTCTCTGTTTTATCGTGTTGCTAGTCTAGAATGTTTCAAATCGTCAAATGTCATCGGATGATTCGTTGCCCTTACTTTCGCATTTTTGTCCGTTGTTTGTTTTTTGTTATATTCTTGAGAACGAAATCTTTGATCCTTTTAATGTGATCGGTAAGTTGATGTCGCCAATCAACACGTCAAATAGATCCATTATGAAGAGGTTTCATCACTATCAAATGTTCTAAGCGGTGTGACAAAAAACACCGCATAATGACTTTGCCTTCCACTTTTCATAAAAATAATTTTTCCGTTGAAATACTTTCGTTGGCAACTTATTACTTTTCTTATTTTTATATTACAATGCGGCAAATAATTTTATAGTTTCTCTTTACACCGCTTCATTCTCTTCACATTTCTAAATGTCTGGCAATTTTTCACACTTTACTTTTTCGCTATTCCAACTTTCTTCTAGTGTTTTTGAATGATTGTTTAGCCTCGCGTGATCACATAAACAGCCTACCAACCTATTGATGCAGAGCTGGTATGCCTTGATGCCGTAATGGTAGGTATCAAGATGGTCACCCGTCCAGTTTTTGCTTTTTTGAAACCAGTTCTTCTTACTGAATTACACGAGACTATTATATTCAGTAGTAACTCGCGGTAAGAGAGAGACTGCTGAGTTGAACGCCTCTTCGTGTAATATCTTTTGTCCTCGCGTCATGTTCCTCACATTCTAATCACAAATCAAAGAGCGAGTACTTAAGAACTGCACTTAAGAACTTGATTCGGTTTAACTTATGGGTATAAAAAGGTGATGTGATACTTATAAAAAGATAACTTGTGTTCAGACAAAGAAAGATTAATGGGTTCGATCTACGTGGACTAGCTTTTGTTCGTGAGATAGCTCAATAATATCTCACCGCAACTAGACATCCCTGCTTTCAAACTGGGTAACTGAACTTTCGCTGATTTCTTACTTAAACTGATGAAAATCATTGAAACCGCAATATGTAGTACCTATATAATAATTAGAATCTCCTTCGCAGCTATTCCCGCCTCGTCACAAGGTACGAACCTCTTAAAATGCGTTACATGTACTAATACTGCAAAAAACAAAGTGCTCATTATTGGGTACGGTATAAGAATGATAATACTAAGCCTTTGCATAATTTTTTGTTGACTCTTTTTAGTTTTTCACGATAATCGATGGTTTTTATGTGAATCATTTCAAAAATGGACGCCATGATGTGAACCGACTTTTCTCGAAGCCATTTGCCGACTTTACCGTGGGCTTCTTTGCGGCAGTCCGTTTCCTCCAGTGCCTCGCTCACCGGAACAGCTATGTCCTTCTCAATTGCCTGAGTTTTTAATTCATTCTTTCATCGACTGATTGAACCATTAATTTTTATTGTGTGTTAAAATTGCCTATGAGGTTAATATTAATTGCGGATTTTTTCCGGGTGTTGCATGATGATGGAGTTCATAGCTATTGAGATAAGTGTTCCCAATTGGGTCAATTTTACCGACAGCTTCAACTCAGAAAAAATAATTCATGTAGTGTTCGCACGAATTTCGCTTTACCTAGAAGTGTGCAGTCCTTAGTTTTACCAGGTTAGATCCGTCAAATAAAACGCGTTTCCTGCCACGAGGTGGGAAGCAATGCGTGTGAGATTATTATTATATTACTATGTTATCCTTCAATACTCAGATAAATACATCATTAGAGCGAATACTTCAGCTTCACTTTTGTTCGTTCACGTCGGCATAATTGTGATAGCTTGAATTCTAACGTTGTAGTTTATAAAACATTTATTGTTTCGGTCATTTATTCAATTGTAATCTCACTTCTTGCACTTGATGTTATATGTAACCAGTCGATACCGTTCTTCTATGAAAATGATATTTTTCTTGAAAAATTTTCGAAACCGATACTTTTCGTTTCTGGAACTCAATTAGCTCCCACAACACACGAAACCATTCCCTACCGACATTACTAAATTTTGGTTCAAAGCTTTGGTAAAAATACCAAGAAAATGGCTCCATTCACGAAAGGCATGGCGTATGCTGTAATTGCAATGATGGCAGTCATGACCAGGAAGAAAAGGCACCGTGAGCATCTTTGAAAAAAATTGTTATTGAATTGAATCAAATATTTACATACTAACACCGAGGCTGCCTTAACAAAGTCAGAGGCATGGAATAGTCATGCGGTTACAAAGTCGCCGCTCAAAAAGAATGTAGATGATACAAGCCTGAAATTCTGAGAAAACTGGGTAAGTTTAAGGGTGGTTGTTTTTCAGGGCGTCCACCCCTAAAAGATTTTCCCTCAACCACAAGGGGTTAAGAAATTTTGATAATGCTTGCGCAAATCTCATTTTGCTAACTTTCTGCTCTTACGAACACTTGTGGTGAGCAATTTAGCAATCACATGTTCTACCAGGTTCAGTCTCAGCGAACCTTGCGACCAGGCGGGAATGGACAGACCTAATTTGCTAGACCATGAGTGAAAAAAGGTTCAGTCATATATGACGATTGGTACGGTATGCTGCAATTTTAAGATTTAAGCACTCAACAAGCCTATGAGCAGTCTACAAAAGGCAATCTAGCTTTGGAAACAGTATTTTCAAAAGAACGAACCTACTGTTTCGATTTATTTTTCTAAACTTTTGTAATGAACGATAAAGTAATAAGCTTTCTGATGCGAAAAAGGATCATTAAAGAAAAGAATTCGAACATGCTAGAACACTCGTTTTGTTTCAGACTGTTACAGCATGCTACTTTAAAACATGTCCGGGCGTGGCATAATGTCTGTGGGCTCGACAGTTGTGCGAAGGGTTTTACCCCTACACCGACTAGAATCATTCAAAGCAAGGGTATCAAGAAATGTTGGTAGCGCTCTTGCACGAATCTGACTTTCCCCACTGCTACACCCACTGACAGGGACCCAGCGGGGAGCCATTGATTCTACCAGGATAGGTCTGCTCCGCATCTCAGGCGGGCGCACTGATTTCCCGCGAGGCGGGAATAAGCGCATGTAAAATCATTATGACACGTTACTGTAAGGAGATATATACTTCGCCGATGATATTAGTTTCGGTTTTTTTTAATAGCAATGATTATTCAGGAACTCGTCGGGATAATTGTGATGTTTGATATCCGCATCGAGAAGAAATACCTTCCTGTCGTTCCGATGCGGATTTTCGCGTGCTAATGGATTTTCCCTGAATCAGTCTTTTAATTAAAAAACGAAACTGTTACTAAGATTTTTCGATTGAAGAATGGGTCAACCGTAACTTCAGTATGTCTCCTATTAAACCCTTTTTCAAAAAGGTGAAAAATTGACAAAAAAACAAATTTCAACAAAGACATTGCGGTTCCGTTCATAACTTTTCAACTAAGAACTAAAACCGCTAGATTTTACATGTACATATAATGCATATATCCTATATTTCTCATGAAGTTTTATCTATTCACGGAAAAGTCTGGGGATAAAGTTTTTTGTACATAAGAGTATTCCTTACTCCTCGTTGATCTCAAGCATACCAAGCAGAGGAGCGGATTGTTCGCAGAAACTTGTGCAAAAATCGTGTGGTGTGACGGGAACCGAACCCGTGACCTTTCGCATTTTGGACGAATGCTCTTTCCACCGAGCTACGCACGCATGATAATGCACATTTTAAGACCCATACAACATGCCCCTCCTCTCAGCACCGAGGTCTCTCGAGGTCTAGGGTCAGAGGTCTAGGCGACTTTGTTTCTGCGAACTAGCTCATGCTCGGGCTTTCTTCTTTTTCCTTTTTTTCTCAATTTTTCTTTTCGTCCTCTTCTTCTCATCCCGGTTCGGCCCTTATGTAAATAAGAGTATTCCCTACTCCTCGTTGATCTCAAGCAACGAATTTTATACCGAGCAGAGAAGTGGATTGTTCGTAGAAACTTGTGAAAATTGTCTGGTGTGACGAGAACCGAACCCGTGACCTTTCGCATTCCGGGCGAATGCTCTTCCCATTGAGCTACACACGCACACATGATAATGCACATTTTAAGACCCATACAACAGTGTATCTTCTTATTGTTATTTTACACACTAAAACCTTTTTGATTATGAGCGTCAACGATTCAATTGGAACATAGAATTGATAGCAAATTATGCATGCTGCGTGTTTTATCAGCGGTGTGCTTCATTCCAACTTATGCACAAGGTTGATAAGATAATGAGTACAGCATAAAGCGTTCGTGGTGGATACAGCAGCTAGTAAATTCAATCACTAACTCATGACCAGTTGACGAATCGAGATAAGGCTCTTCTTTTTGTAACTTCATTTAAATGATATTCCTTCAACAAGTACCCTTAACCCATTATTTTCTTCCAAACGATTCATTTCACAAAAAAAGTTTATTATTTTAAAAAAAAGTTCATAGAACAAATATGTGAAAGGCTTAAAGCCTTGTTTTCTCAGTGACGCGTGCTCATGAAGCAGATGCGGCGCGAACCGAGTCTAACTCCACGATCCCCGATTGAGACAGAAGAACGAAGGAAGATAATATGATAACTCAATAAATTTCTCAGAGTCGTATGGTTGTGATGTAAATAGATAAAACTACCACACCGACCAAAGCTAGTTCAAAGAGAGCCATCTCTCTATATTTAATTCGAAACGAATACAAGACTTGATACTTGAGCAGTAAATGGATACTTGAGCATCGAAAGCTAACATGTATGTCAGAGGACCACTCTGAGAGAACAGTGTGAAGCCACTTGCCTCCAAGCAATGATAGTAAAATGAGATACAATCTCACCCAATTGTTCTCCCATTCGGCACATTTATATACCTTTTGCTTCATTTTGTACTTTGGCCTTCATGCTCCGGTCGTTTCGCCTATTCTTTGTATCTACCAATGAGATGAGTTCGTCCTAAGTAAGTTGTTAGCATATATGTTCTCACAAACCATGGCCGTTCTGTGAGGGGCACTACTCGAGCTTCCCAGTTTGCGATGGGGGTTCATTGGGTATCACGACACTTCGTATTTCGACACTTCGTACCACATTTCGTACCCGCGACACTTCGCACCTCGACATTTCGTAGCCGTGACACTTCGTACCCGACACTTCGTACCGGGACACTTCGTATCTCGACACTTTGTACCCACGTTAATACGACACTTCGTACCCCGAAACTTTGTGGGGGGGACAGTGAAGGAAGTGTGCGTTTTGGCCCTAATGTGAATGTACCCCGACACAAACAAAGTATTCAATGATCCATTTATTGGCTTTTAAGGCATGTGCATCGTTACGGCGATATAGAAATGGGGAGGGGTCTGTCACGGGATCGGTCCACTGATCGGGAGCTCGTTGGGTAAGGGCAAGCTTTTCATCCTCTTCCACTGGCTCTTATAGACCGCATAATAGGGCGTGGCATCTCGTATGGGCGTGGCATCTCATATAGGCCTCAGAATAGGTCGACCATCTCACACCTCCCGCGCACACATAAAGTCCGTCCCGGACTTTGGATAGTGGTCGTCCTCATAATAATAGTCCATTGGTCCCATAATAATGTGTCGTCCCACGATGAGATTCTGCAATTATGTGGACTTTGTTTTGATTTATTCACCTTCTGAAATGAAAAAAAGAAAGGCCCTAAAACTTACCGCTTTGGATTACCCATGAATCTTACCAGAAAGTATTATCCAGAAAAATCATGAGGTGATATTTTCAATCCATAATAATAGTTCTTCTCGGGTAGTAATCTGCAAGTATTCTTGTTAGTGTGAATTTAGAATGGAGGAAATGTCAAATCGCGAGCTAACGTATCGCGAAACGTCGATAGAGTTGCTTCAATGTCGCTTTTCTTGGTTGTGAGAACGGGGTCGTCTTGGCTGTCAAATCTGTCTCTGTTCGTCGTTTACACTTGCAACGAAGTAATTGCTAACTTGGGATTAGAAAGTGATTCATACAAAATGATAAACTAACGCCTTAATAGTCCTTTACCGCTCCTCCTTTTTCGGCGGAAGTGGTTCCTCGGCTTTTACTTTCTTTACAATGCCGGGAATTCTTTCTTGTATTCTTCTATCCCGAGGGTGTATAGTTGGTTGTCTTCGACGACCAGTTGGAAGGCCTTGGCGAATTGTATTACTTCCTTCCATTTCTCCAATTTCTCTAAGACTTTCATGTAGCCGATGACGAAAACTCCGTTTCGTACCCTTGTTAAGGCGACGTTCATCCTCCGCGGTTCGGTGAGATGACCCTTCAAGTAAGGATCGTTTCTGGTTGTGAGGATTATGGATACCTTACACTCCCGTCCCTGTGCTGAGTCGGCCGTGACGACTTCTATTTCTTTTTCAGAGACCTCTCTTTGTTGTTCGTTGTAGAACGTAGTGATGAACATCTCGTTCCGTGCAAAGCCTGCCGTTGAAAGCATTTTGGCCAATCGAATCGCTTCTCTGCCTCATTTGCGTTCATGTAGCTTTTCGAAGGTGCTTTAATGGAGTTTCCTTCGGTCAGGGCCACAAATACAAAGGGTATTTCGGGATTCGGTAGCCTCATTCACCATGTCACCAGATTTCGCTCCTCCTCCGTACATATTTTTTTTGTAAAACAGTTTAGAAAGCCTGTTCAGTTCCGGATGGGGGCGGAATGTATGCGTAAGGGCAGTTTTTGGCACATTTTTGCTTCTCGCTAATGTGTCCAACAACCCTTGAGCAGCAGGCAACGCCCAGTGAAAGAAGTGTGCGTTTTGGCCCCAATGTGAATGTACCCCCAAACACAAACAAAGTATTCAATGATCCATTTATTGGCTTTTAAGGCATGTGCATCGTTACGGCGATTTAGAAATGGGGGAGGAGTCAGTCACGGGCTCGGTCAACTGATCGGGATCTCGTTGGGTAAGAGCAAGCTTTTCATCCTCTTCCACTGGCTCTTATAGACCGCATAATAGGGCGTGACATCTCGTCTGGGCGTGGCATCTCATATAGGCCTCAGGATAGGTCGACCATCTCACAGACTGAAGAGAAGGGGAGAACTTCCTGAGCGAGGGTTTAAGGGGAGGGAGGGTGTTGATATTAGAAATAGAATGTTCAGGTTTGGCGTTAATTGACTCAAGAAGTGAAGTGAAAACTCAAGTTAAGCGTCCCTCATAAAGAAAATGGATAGAAATCGGGAGAAAATGACAAAATTAAAGGATTCTTCATTCTTTTTTTCCGGGTGACTGTTTCGAATGACAGCTGTTTCCTTCTCGCTCTGGCGCAGGTAACCTTCTCTGATGGCTGTTTCATCTTACATGCATCGAAACTTGTGCTCAGAGCATTTTTTTAAAAGTTGAACATCCTTTACACCATTTTGGTAACCTTAGAAGTCAAATAAGCCATACGTTCTGAAGCTATTAATGTGAACTCAAAAGTTTTTTAAAAATTAAAATTGGCGCAAAAACCAGGCATCAATTAAGGCGCGATACGATGAAGATTGGGTAATCGCCGAAAAGCGTGTGGAAGTCAGCCTTGAGATATTTTTAGAAACTTTCTTCTTTCAAGTACTTTTTTAAAATTTTTTGTTTTTCGCTTTGGCTTAGGTCAAGTTTACGCTAACGAGACCGTAAGGCTCAGGAACGAAACCGAAATATCATCACTGACGGCTTCAAAGTCATGTGAGCGCTCAGAAAGTTTAAAAAAACTATCTCAAGGCTGACGTCCACATGCTTTTCGGAAATTGCCTGAAGATTGACTAGCTGATTAACCCAAAAACTTATTTTAAATTGATTTTTCAATGTCACTAATGATGTACCACTTTTTACTCACTTCTCATTGTTCTTGGAGCAAAACCTGGCTTCTGGACTTTTCTTTCGAAAATCCGGACTCATTCGCAAGCAGAACTGCGAAAGGCAGTGAGGGGTGAGCTTGGAGAATCACCAAACCGCCGGCAAAACTATGTATCAGCAGACAATCGAATTCGCCACCTCGCCAGAACATATGAAAACCGCCCAAGACTGGATTATATCTTCGCACAAGCGAATAATCCCGGATCGAAGGATTGAATGGTTGAATTTAACGATGCATATACCTAGTTGTAAACTGTTTTTTTTTCGGCTAAAAGTGTCTCTGAATGATTCCGAGTTTTAGTTAGAAAATTCATTGATACTCTGAATGATTCCGATTTTCAGTTAGAAAATTCATTGATACACATACATGAACTAATAAATAGCGATGAATTTTATGTAAAATCTGCTACCAGGAACAAAAAAATGTCTGGCTAATGATCTCGGATTGAATGGTTTAATATGTTGATGCATATACCGAATTGTAAATTGTTGTTTGACGGCTAACAGTGTCTTTCAATGATTCTGAGCCTGAGTTTAAGAATTCATCAATGAGCATGGATCGACTAATAAATAGCAATGAAGTTGATGTAAAATCTGATACCAGGTACACAGAAAAAGATAATATGAAAATTACGATGTGGTTCATTCATTAAGTGGCAAGAGCTTTCTGAACTCTTGGTAAGACTCAGCGCAACGGCAGCGATGTTAAAATTGCTCCACGAATAACAGAATGAACAGCATTAATGCGTAGAATGTTCAACTTCCTGCTGATAGATGTCGTAACATGACTGAGTTTCGGGGGTACGAAGTGTCGCGGTGCGAAGTGTCGTATTAATGGGGTACAAAGTTTCGGGTACGAAGTGTTGCGGTGCAAAGTGTCGTATTAACGTGGGTACGAAGTGTCGCGGTGCGAAGTGTCTTATTAACGTGTGTACGAAGTTTCGGGGTACGAAGTCTCGTATTAACGCGGGTACAAAGTTTCGGGGTACGAAGTGTCGTATTAACGTGAGTACGAAGTGTCGCGGTGCGAAGTGTCGTATTAACGTGGGTATAAAAATTTTCGGGGTACGAAGTGTGGTATTAACGTGGGTACAAAGTGTCGCGGAACGAAGTGTCGTCTTAACGTGGGTACAAAATGTCGCGGTACGAATTGTCGTAATAACGTGGGTACAAGTGTCGGGATACGAAGTTTTGGATACAAAAGTCGCTCATACGAAGTGTCGCGGGTACGAAATGTCGGGTACGAAGTGTCGATAATACGAAGTGTCGGTGATCCGGTTCATTTTCATTGCTAGTTAGCCCTTCTTTTTGTTCGAAAATTGCAATAAATTAAAGAGACGGTACCTTTATTCAACATAGATTAACACGAGCTGAATAATTACAAATGAGCAGTTGGTAAAAACTAGACTTTGTTTTTTTTCGATTTACAAACCACCTGAACAAAGTTATTCGTTAGCTTGTAGGTCACCAATTTATTAGGTTTACTTTCTTTGAGGTCACTGATCTAAAAGGTCATTGAGCTGTGTGATTGTGTCGTTTTCTATAGATTAGTATCATACACTAGTTACACTAGTTTTTTTGACACAAAAAAGTCAACAATATGAACTGAGTCTACAACGGGAAAAAATTCGATGGAGAAGGTTAGAAAAAAAAGATGAGAGATAAGATGAAAACGAGACGATGAATTCAAGTGAAGCAGAACATGGTTCAAAAAATCGATGGTTTGAAAGAACTCTACGGTCTTTACAACGTACCCCATAAATAGAGAAGAGTATGATAACCGTTAAATGACTATTTCTGACGGTAACATAATTTTGAATTTATTTGATTTCGAGTAATGACTCTCATAAAACTATATCTGACTCGAAACATGACTCGCAGTGACTAAATTCTTCATTAATGACTCTCATGAGACTATATCTGACTCTAAAACTTTGTGCCTGCCATGAACAACATTGGGTTAGAAGCTTTACTATTAGTGCTAGTCAAGTGATGCACACAAATGCCAATTTGAGGATTCTTCTTCCATTTGTCGACATTCACCAGCATCTTTCTAACAAAGGCGCTGCATAAATCTTCCGGAAAATCATCAATTTCGGTCCTTAAAAAAAATTATTTTCGGTGAGGTATTCAACCGTGGTCGTTCGTGCCTATTGCCTAGACCTACGTTTTTTCGTTGAACTTTTTAGATCTGAAAACTCAACTTCGGTGTTTTTCTCCGTTAAAGAATCCAATTTTCTCTCAAACTTACGTTATACGAAATTTTTTCGAGATCATGCCTTAGGTTGATGCGGCACGAGTAAATTACGTTTAGCACTAAACATATTTGTTTTTTTAAAAAAAATAAATTACTTCTTTCGAAAACTCCTTAGGTGCGATTATTTCAAGAGCTCGTTTATATTGTAGAAATTTAGGAACTTTGTTGTTTCGTTGCACCAGCAAAATTCTAGAAGTTTTGAAGTGTTTTTTCATACCTTGTGAGCCATTTTGCATCCGCCGTCTCGTGCTCACAGCGATGGATTACAGTGCTTTCTTTAGGTATCATGATAGAGAGGAAGTAGATGTCCCCAGTTCTGGGCCATTTTGAAGTGAGAACTTGCCTTTAACAATGCTTTTATAATTAGTCTTTCTATTTGCTCCTTTTAAATGCCATAAAAAATCAGTCGCAAAAATTTTTGTTTTATAAACGCAGTTGACCTTTGGTTACAGGTAGAATATGACTTGATTTTCGACGAGTCGATGACTTGAAAGAGTTAAAATGAGTTTTATGGCCTTTTCTTAACATATAGCATTTAAATTTTAAAACCTTTTATGCATGAAAATAGACAAAAAATCAAGTTTTTTGCCAGTCGGTGGTTTACCCAACCCATTTTATGTTACCCGCCACAAAGGCTATTCCGGTCGAGTTCATTTATGCTCTAAAGTTATACAAAGAAAACGATTAGGCGACAAAAAAGAAAACGATTAGGCGACAATTTTTCAGCAGCAGAGAATGCCGCCAGGAACGAGCTTATTCGACTCTCGGTCGCTGATCTTTGCTAGAGCTCACCGGAAGGCGAGCAAAGCGACGTGTTCAACTTGGACGCCGGTTTCTTCGAAGACCTCTCTGGCTGCAGCCTCGGGTATACTCTCGCCGGGGTCTGCGAGGCCCCCCGGGAACTTCCATCCAAGATAAGGCCCCTTCTTCTCGCGGATCATCAGGAAACGACCCTTCAAATAATGACGCCTTCCTTGTCTATTTACTGACAAAGGAATGTCGAAAACAAGAACGTTGAGAACACCAGCCCGGTTGAGACCGGTGGAATCCAGAATAATAGAATCACACTCCTATTCCCTTTTCCTCCAGTTTTCTTCTCAGTTTCCCAGACCCCCCTCTCCCTCTGAGAACTGTAGTTTTTTTAATTAAAAGTTTTCAACAATTGTAAGTGACGGTTGTTGAGCTATGAAGCAAAGTAGTTCAAACATAAGTTAGCTACCCGGCACTTTTTGCGTTTAGTGTCCCCCCTACCAGAGGTTCAAATGGGTCAGATGAGAGGGCCGTTACTAAAGCACGCTGCGCACGCCGTGCACGCACGCTGCACGCTAAATCATTACTAATGCACGCCAACGCGCGGGAAAGAGAGAAAGAGTGTTTGACGCACTATGTTAATATTTGATACGGTCTCGTTAGCCTAAGCCGTACGGCCTTGTTAGCGTGAACTTTTGCCTAAGCCTAAGCAGAAAAAAATTAAATAAAGCGCATGGCGCGGAGTTAAGAATTTTCCCGCGCGTTGGCGTGCATTAGTAATGATTTAGCGTGCAGCTTGCGTGCGCGGCGTGCTTTAGTAATGGCCGATGAGAGTGGCATTTTTTGATACGGTCTCGTTAGCCTAAGCCGTACGGCCTCGTTAGCGTAAACTTTTCCCTAAGCCTAAGCGATTTTTAATGTAAAAATATATTTTTGTAAATGTAAATAAGTCAGACGTATGACGCATTCGAACCTCTGGTAGGGGGGCAGTAAACGCAAAACATGCCGCTACCACCTCTGCTCAAATTCAAAGTCTAACATTGTCATCCATAACGATCCCTCCACAGCCAACAGACGTATGGCAATACCTCAAAAAAATCCCATAATCAATGATCTTCCACGTTAAACTTCAATTGTATAAGATAAAGGTCACTTATCCCAAAACTAATTTCATTCTTATGAGTGATAGTGAATCATACGCAAGGGTTAAATGGAGCCGCCCAATTAGGGTTTACATGTATCCGCCGCTCAAAGTTTGGAGGATAAAAGAAGAGGGGATGAAGGAAAAGGGTAAGAAAAGAGAGGGAGTTTTTTGTCAATAGTGTGTGGGACCGATCCGGTCACTATTCAACCCCTGATCATACGTTCACTTGTATGTAGAAAAAAGTGTTTCTTTATAACTACGCACTATTGACAATATGTGATTAAATAGAAAAAATGGCCTGTACTTGGGAAGATTGTTGGGAGTCGCTGCCAACCACTTGGTCAACATCACATAATCTTCCTGAGCGTGATGGAAGACGAAGGACTGTGACACGAGTATGGGTATCAAAAAGGAGTCCTGAAAAAGTTTTTTTTTCTGGTTTTAAGAACAAATCCTACAAGAAATCTTTGCTCAAAGAATAAGTTCAGCAGACTTTCACACATTTTGTGCCTCTTGTAGCCAAATCACGAAATGAGACACAACAAGAGCTCCTCTTACATGGATATACATAGACCTCAGTTAGACAATGTTTGACTGTTTTACTCTATTTCAGCTGATGAGAAGAGTAACATTAAAACCAATACTTTGAAGTAATGTGAACCTAAACTTCTCGACATTCCACGAACTACAGAAATACCTCGATAGCGACTTTGACCCATACGCCTCGCACTTTGCCCTCCTTCCAATTCTGAATCGAGCTTTCGAGGGAGCTTTCGAATTCTTCCGTCATTTTTTCACGGCGCAGTTCTGACGTTATAATAGTGACACATCCGTACATATCTTTCTTAGCTGCCAAAAGCATCTCCGAGTAGAATGGAGAAGCTGTCGCGAAGAGTCTATTCAAACGGAACAGCTTCTTCGTCTTCTATCTGCATCGAAGTGCATGACAATTGCTAAGATATTTGGGGTCTAAAGATGGTTTTACAGTGCCTCACTCACCTATATTATCTTTCCACATTTGATCCAAATGGTACACAATCACGTGCTTCATCCCTACAGTGAAGAAAAGAGAAAATTTTGGTGGAGATTTTGAGATTATCGTTTGATACTAATTCAATTGATGACAGCCCTTTCTATAATGAAAAAAATCAATCGCACAAAAATTTTGGCAGTCGGCTGGCACCGAACCTCCGATGCCTAACCGGGGCTTGTAGAGAGTTAACCAATACACCAACCGAGCACACATTGTCCCATGCGATTTCCTGCTATGTCTAAGGCACGAAAGCCGTTCTTTCTAGTCACGCATGTGAGCCCGGTTAGGCAGCGGAGGTTCGGTCCCAGCCGAGTGCCAAAATTTTTTCCGTGCGATGGATTTTTTTCATTATAGTCTCAGCCAGGGGTTATTTAGTCATGACAGATCTTCTGTCGGCGGGCCTCTGTGTTCTAAATCTTTAGGGGGGGACCCTTATGTGAAAAAAAAGGTAAGGGGGACCCTTTTGTGAAAAAAAAAAGAAAAAAAATTTTTCACCCCTAAGGGGGGACCCTTATGTGAAAAAAAATTTTTTCCGCCTTCGGCGGGCCTCTGTTTTCCAAATCGTAAGGGGGACCCTTATGTGAAAAAAAAATTTTCGCCTTCGGCGGGCCTCTGTTTTTTTTCATAAGGGGGGACCCTTATGACAAAAAATTTTTTTATTTGAAAACTCGTAAGGGGGGACCCTTATGTGAAAAAAATTTCCCGCCTTCGGCGGGCGTCTGTCCCTTTTTCTTTCACACTAAAAAACACCTGGTCTCAGCCCATCGTTGCTTAAAACAATTAACAAAGATCAAAAAACTGATTTTCTCTTGACCATCTTCTTTTTTATTCATCATGGATTGTGGAGTTACACTCCTTTCATGACGCAATTGCTTCATGAGCATGCGTGACTAGAAAGAACGGCTTTCGTGCCTTAGAGATAGGAGGAATTCGCATAAGACAATGTCTGCTCGGTTGGTGTATTGGTTAACTCACTACTAGCAACGGTTAGGCAGCGGAGGTTCGGTCCCAGCCGAGTGCCAAAATTTTGCCGGTGCGATGGATTTCTTTCATTATAGTCTCAGCCCATCGTTGCTTAAAACAATTAACAAAGATCAAAAAACTGATCTTCTCTTGACCATCTTCTTTTGTCTTCATCATGGATTGTGGAGTTACACTCCTTTCATGACGCAATTGCTTCATGAGCATGCGTGACTAGAAAGAACGGCTTTCGTGCCTTACAGATAGGAGGAATTCGCATGGGACAATGTCTGCCCGGTTGGTGTATTGGTTAACTCTCTACAAGCCCCGGTTAGGCAGCGGAGGTTCGGTCCCAGCCGAGTGCCAAAATTTTGCCCGTGCGATGGATTTCTTTCATTATAGTCTCAGCCCATCGTTGCTTAAAACGATTAACAAAGATCAAAAACAGCCCTATCTAATCAATTATTTGTAATTTATTTGTTTAAATTTTTTCGCGGTTACGATTAGCGTATATTCACTAATTGATTCACTATTATAATTTCATGAATTCCATTTCGCATGTAAAGATCTTTGTTGTCAACTTTTCGGCTCTAATCTACTTCAGGCGTCCAGAGATTCTATCCGTACAAATTATAGCCGTCCAAAAAAATTCAAATCTTTCAAAGAAATTTGGCACAATTTTACTTAGGGGGGCCGCAGTTTACTTAGGGCGGAGTTCGTTTTTAGTGTGTTCTAACTACTGAATTTATTACACCATTTTCTCTATTTTTGACAAATTTAGTCATTAAATCGACAAAAAAATTAATAATGTAAGAAATTCTCATGTGCTCTCGTTTCTAAGTCTTACGGCTGCGTTAGCGTAACCTTTGCCTAAGCCTAAGCGGAAAAAAAGAGAATAATAGCTAAAAACAGCTAAATAATTTACTTAAACTTGATAAAACTAAGGCGAAACTGTACTATTTTGGTCCCGTCGAATTCGCATTTTTTTGCATCAAACTTATACTAGGGTTTCTTTACGAGCTAAAAACGATTCTGAGAAGTGCGAACCTGGATCTGAAGTGTTGGAGTATGTTAAAAAAATCATTTGAAAAATCATCTGTTTTCAGCTATTTACATTAAAAAAACGCTTAGGCTCAGGTCAAAAGTTCACGCTATCGAGGCCATACGGCTAACGAGAACGCATAAGAAAACTTCTCATATTATCACTTTTTTGTCAATTCAATGACTAAATTTGTAAAAAAAAAATGCGGATTAAGAATCTTCGAACAGTTTGATCATGAAGTAAACCGTAATTTGACAGATTTATTTGCGCTCTTAATAGGTCTTACAATGAAAATTTTGTTTTCCTGTTCTCTAATTACTTTTGAAGTTTGTTTTCAGGGCCTTGAACAAGTTGTTCTCCCTATCTCTCAAATTGCCTTTCCTTATAAAAGCACTGAAAGTAACCGCTTTAATTTACTAATTTCTTTTTTTTTGATTTACTATTTTCCCTGCCACTCGAAAACCCATTACCTTTGGTGGTAAATTTTTGGAAAAATTAGTAAATTACAGAAAGTTGTTACTTTCGGTGCTTTAAGAGAGGGAAAGTTGAGTGTAAGGGTGAACAACTTGTTAAAGACCCTTTTCAGCTATGTTAATTAGAAAGAATTTTTTAGAACAAAGTTTAGTAGTTCTTGAACACAAGTTTTTCTTTTGAGTAAATGTGGAAAAGAACTTGATGTTGATAGCAGCCTTCTACTATGCTCATAAGACTCATCTTTATAAGATAGAGAGCTTTTCATAATGCTTTTAGTTTAATACCTATTTATCTATTCGAAAGGAAGTATTTGAAATATGATTACAGAGACTAGAACGCATCGAGAGCTTCCATCGAGCCAACATGTCGGCAAACGACAGTATTCTTTCCAACGTTTCTCAATCATCGGCTGTTCGTTCTAACTTCAACAAAAATTCGTTTAAAAATTTCATTTGAATTGAATTGAACATTGCAAAGAGCAAAATCTTTTTACATAAAAAAAACGCTAGGCTTAGGAAAAAGTTTACGCTAACGAGGCCGTACGGCTCAAGCTACCGAGACCGTATCATCAAAAAATGCCACTCTCATCTGACCCAATTGAACCTCTGAGGGGTGACTAAAGTGAAAAAGTTCCGAAAACAATTTAAAAAAAACAGCACGCGTCTCAGATTCAAGCCATTGCTCAATCATAAACCGCTTTCTGTATTGATGACTATTAAGCCTTAGCCTTAAAAAATTGGTACTTGTTTAGATCGACGTATGCTCCGCTCCTCTCCCCCTCGGGGGGCGGAGTCACAGATTTATGATTTATTTTTTTTATATATTCTCGTGGCTCTTATTCCCGCATGCGTTGGCACTTTTGCACTTTAGTCACCCCCCCCCCCCCGCTACCAGAGGTTCAATGGGTCATTCGTCTGACTCTTCAAGAGAGCGCATGGCCACTCACGCTCCTCTGCGTCATGCGCTGTTCCCAGGTATCATATAGTGACCTGCCACTCCTATGCGGCGGATACGTACATGCAATGGAAAAACTTGTAAAGAAAGGACTGGAAAAATAATGTAATCAAACTGAAGAAAAAATATATTCAGTTCGGTGTGTTTTTTTTCTTCAAAAAGTCGTTTCCTGCGTTTTGGAAATAGGCCTATTTCTTCACGAAAAATTTTACAGCTCAAACGTGCTATCTTTTCGAAAAAAGAAAATTATGAACTAAAAAACCAGACTGCTACAGTGAGTTTGAAGCTCGTATGCACGTCCGCGCGATTGACTTTTTTCGAGAGGACCATAGGTAAAATATGTCATGAATTTTCAATAGGTCGATCGCCTGGGTAGGCTTAAAGTTTCACTTTTAACTCTACGAAACCGGTTGAAGCTTAGTTATGGCTAATGAAACGTTTTATTTATGTAGAGGAGTGATTTTTTTTCAATTCTAGCTGTGAAAACTATGATACATTCATTTTGAGTGAGGGAGAGGGTCGGTAG
Organism: Allodiplogaster pararmata; assembly: GCA_964056735.1. Lineage (NCBI taxonomy): Eukaryota > Metazoa > Nematoda > Chromadorea > Rhabditida > Diplogasteridae > Allodiplogaster > Allodiplogaster pararmata. The sequence goes on along the minus strand of OZ057408.1, from coordinate 9,104,322 downwards.
GTCGGTCGCCTTGGAATTTTTTTGCCAGTTGGCAGTTTACCTATGGGGAGGACAACAGAAAAAAACTCGAAAAAAGTTTTTTGGTTTTTTTCTGAAGTCATTTCAATTTGCCACGTGCGCGCAAACGTTCCGTTAGACTACCGCACCAGCGGTGTCATGTGAGAAACTATCATGTGAAAAATGTTTTTTTGTTGCGTTTTTTCAAGAGGAAAAACATGCTCGCGCAGGGCTCCTCTCACTTTTTTTAGCACTGACATGAATGTTACCCGTTTGAACATGTACAGTATCATGAGAATGAACACACACTCTACTTTTCTGTGTGATGAAAAAAGCCTGCTCTGATTTTTTTCCTTCTGAACCTTAAGTTCGGTCAGATTTTCTTTTTCTGGGATTCAGTTTTAGTTCAATCTCGAGTTCAATTTTTTTCGGAGTTGAGTGGCGGACACGTCTTCTGGTAAGCCATTGAACTCATCTGACCCATTGAACCTCTGGTAGGGGAGGGGTGACTGAAGTGCAAAATTGTCTTGCAGACACTAGACGAAAATTTGGCTTTAAACGCTACGGTTCCGAAATTTTTTTCTCATCATTTAAAGCATAAGATAATCCGGTTCGTGAATAAAATAACAAATTTTTTTTACTTTCAAAAGTTATTTTAACATTAATAAACGCTTAGGCTTAGTAAAAGTTTACGCTAACGAGGTCGTACGGCTTAGGCTAATGAGACCGTATCAGACAAAATGCCACTCTGCACTATCTGGCGTCTAGTATGCAAATGAGTATATAAGAGCCGGTATCGTTCATAGGTCACCTAATTTTATCTGAAAAATTTTCGCGGGCGGGAGGCCGGGCGGGGTTTTGTGTACAAATTCGATTTCTTATTGTATTTTCTTAGATTTACAAAAAAATTCAAGCAATGAAAGTTTTTAATTCATTCATTCTTTATTCCAAGCATGTAGGTATTAAAGACAAAAGCAAATTACAAATAAACAGAGGTATGCATGGACTACATTACACATAAAGCTTAGTGGCGGTGTGTAAAGGGGAAAAAAGGGGGGCTGTGATAATGATGAAAAATAACAAGTCTTAATTAAGTATCAGAAACAAGACTAACTGGCACAATCACATTCACAGGCAACGAAAGAAGTTGCTTTCTAAATTTAAGGCTACTAGCTTCGTTGATAACATCAAATGGAAGAGAGTTTCAAACAGACATTTGACGGGAAACACATGTCGATAAAGAGGTCTTATTGATGCGGTGAGGAGGAATAAGTCTTAGAGGAGCTGCCCTCTACTACTCAAAATGGCCGGTGAAAACTTCAGAAAATGCCTCTGCATCCTCTTCAATAACACGCTGCAAACAGGTATTATCCCGTCCAGATGGAAAGATGCAAGAGTGATAATGTTACCTAAACCAGGAAAGGACTCCAGCAACCTGAACGGCTATAGACCAATATCAATACTATCACCTATAGCCAAAACATTCGAACGGGTCTTATTACCATTCCTGGCGGAAGGCTTTCAAATCGCTGACTGGCAACATGGATTCCGCAAAGAGCACTCGACTACTACCGCACTCCTGGAATTAACCGGGAAAATAACAAACGGCTTCAATCGGAAACCACCCCCGGACCGCACTCTCATGGTCGCCCTTGACCTCACTGCAGCATATGACTTAGTTAACATATCCCTTCTCTGCAAGAAACTCACTGAAACGAATATGCCAAGAGCCATCGTCCGATGGATGTCCAGCTACCTAAGAGGCCGTACAATCAAGGTAGATTTCCAAGGAAAAAGCAGTCGACGTCTCACATGCAGATCTGGTGTTCCACAAGGAGCAGTGCTCAGCCTCCTCTTATTCAATCTCTACATAAACAACCTCCCGCAACCCACAGGAAACACGCAGATGACAGCCTACGCCGACGACATATCAATTCTCTCCTCAAGCCCCTGTATTGAAACCTGTGAAGATCAGATCAACCACTTCCTACCGAAACTCGTAGAAGAATTGGAACAACGTAAAATGATCATATACAAGGAAAAGACTACGGTCACTCTTTTCACAACCCATACAGGCGAATGTAAAAAAGAACCCAAGGTAGAAATCCACGGAACCCTTTTGCCGACAACTAAAACACCCAAAATACTCGGTGTCGTCTTAGACCAACTCGGCACCTTCCGACAACATGCAGAATACCTTAAACAGAGAACGGCCAAAAGACTGAATATACTACGTGCCCTCGGAGGAAGAACATGGGGCCAACAGAAAAACACCCTTCTTGCAACCTACAAAACAATGACCAGATCCGTTCTCAACTACGCCGCACCAATTTACTCCCCTGAATTGGCCGAGACGAACTGGAAAAAACTACAGGCAAACCAAAATAGAGCAATTCGGATAGCAACAGGAAACCTAGCAATGGCCGGCACAGAGCACTTAGCTCTAGAAAGCGAAATGTTACCCATAAAGGAGCACAACACGATGCTTACCAAGCAATTCGTTGCAAGAGCAAGACTCCTCCCAAACCACCCCTCCCATCGTCGATGCATGGAACCCAAACCACCTAGAACTATTCGTAAACATGCCAAGGACTTAGAAATTATGCTAGTAGACAGTGATCAGAAAGCCGCACTTAAAAGAATACATACTGAAACTGTTAGAAATTTCATTAGATCTTGCTCCCCTAACCCAGTTCTAGGTAAGAAACCTCCCAGAATCCATAAATCAACGAATCAACTTCCCAGGGAACAACAAATAACATTATCGCAACTACGTAGTGGCTATGCAAGTTCCCTTAACAGCTACCTACACAGAATAGGAGCTGCCCTATCACCTCTTTGCCCAAAATGTTTAGAAGAGCCACATACAACTAGTCATTTATTCTCGTGTCGCTGTGACCACACACTTTTAAGAAGTATAGATTTGTGGAATAGCCCGACGTCTGTTGTTAAGTTCTTATACCAGTGATTCCTTTCTCTCTCTCAAAAAAAAAGGGGAAAAAAAATAATAATAATAATAAAAAAAATAAAAAATAAATAAAAATAAACCCCGAGAGAGAAAGAGAAATAATGTGATTAGATAAATGATGTAAGTAAGGTTATTGTTTTCTGAGCCATGTCAAAGAAGACCTCGTCTACCCAGCCGGAGACCTACGGCGGGCAATCTACAACAACAACAACAAGTCTTAGAGGATGCGAATGCCGAGTGAAACGCTGAACAGCCGAGATTTCGTATAAATGATCAGTGTCTATGTCTAAGCTGTTATGTAAACATTTATGAATAAAAAGTAGATCAGAGATAGCACGACGGTACTCGAGGCTCTGAAGGCCTAGCATTGAAAGCCTCTGGGAATACGGAAGCTTAGGGTGACGGACTCTTCCTAGTACTCTCCTCGTGAAAGAGCGTTGGACTTTCTCAACCAACTTAACAAAGCCCGAGGAAGATGGATTCCACAACTCACTTGCGTATTCGATAATGGGTCGGACATAGATTTTAAAAGCAGATTTCAACAGAGAAATGGAAGGGGATTTAAAAGCTTTAAATAACATGTTGACAACAGCGGAAGCTCTCTTACACTTATCGACGATATGGTGTTTGTACGAGAATTCATCGGAAATAGTGACACCAAGATCTTTAGTTATCTCGTCAACAGTTAAGGGGAGACCATTTATACGGTATACAACAGAAGGATTTCGGGGTCCTAAATGCAAAACACTGCATTTAGATGTCGACAAAGACAAGTTCCATTCCGAACACCAAGCGGTAACAAGATCAAGAGCGACTTGGATATCATGGCTAGAAGAGGGAACACGACCCATAATTTTTATATCGTCTGCATACAAACCGAATCGAAGGTTAGGAGGTATCGCTTCCTTCACTGAATCAATATACATAAGGAATAGTAAAGGACCAAGGGAAGAGCCTTGAGGCACACCTGAAATAACAGGCATGGGCTGAGATAGCACATTATCGATTAAGACTGATTGAGTTCGATTACTTAAATAGCTACTAAGCCAATTGACAATATTAGAGGAGATACCGAACGAATGAACCTGATATAAAAGCAGCCTATGATCTACAGTATCGAACGCTTTACGAATATCGAGGAAAATAACATCAACTGAAAACCCTTGAGCCAAAGAATCAACAACAAAAGAATGAGATTCTACCAAAGATGTTACGGTAGACTTTCTCGCTCTAAAACCTGCTTGATATGGAGACAATAGCTTTGATTCTTCTAAATACGAATAAACTAAGGCGAAAACGATTTTTTCCATAATCTTGGATAACGAGCAACATAACGATATAGGTCTGTAATTATTTAACAGATTGCGAGAACCAGATTTGTGTACTGGTTTAACAATTGATGTTGTTGTTGTTGTCTTGCCCAACGGGTAGATCTTCCTTCGCGAGACACTGGAGGAAGTCGTCAAAGCTCTCGACCCTCCAGCGTTATAAGCCCACACTCTCTTTCCTCTCTCTCTTATTATTATTATTATTAATTTTTTTTTTTACTCTCCTTTATTTATTTATTTATTTATTTATTTTTTTTTTCTCTTTCACTTTTTTTTTTTTTTTTTTTGGAGAGATTTAATTGAACAAGAAATCAACAACCGAGTGCGGCCTATTCCAAAGGTCGATAGGGCTAAGTGAAGTGGGGTTACAGCGACACGAAAAAATATGTCTCGAAGTATGCGGCTCTATCCTACACAGTGGGCAGAGGGGAGATTCATTGGCCCCTATTCGGTGGAGATAACTGTTGAGGAAACTAGAGTGGCCGCTTCGCAATTGAGACAGAGTTATCTGATTTTCTCTGGATAGTTGGGACGTGGACTTAACAATTGATCGCTTCCAAATAGAAGGCACTGCGCCAGAAAGCAGACTGTTATTGAATAAAATGCATAAAGGTTTCACAAGAGCGAATCTACATTTCTTCAAAAGGATATTTGGTATCCCGTCGGGAGAGGTATTGCATTTGGCTGAAAGAGATGAAAGGGCTTTCAAAACCATTTCCTCAGTAATACAATCAACACTCATTCTCTCAATTAATCTAGTACAGGATGGATTTCTTAATGGACCATGGATAGGTTCGGAAAACACGGAAGCGAAGTATTCAGAAAAGGCATTCGCCTTATCCGATGACAATATTATCTCTTGCCTCTGATTATCTAACAGAGTAGGAATGGCTAGGTTGACATTCATACTTAAACGATTTCTACAGGCAGCGAATTTCCTCGCACTCCTCGCAGTATAAGTTTAGCTTCCTGATCATATTCAAAGCTATGCAACATCTTATCGAATTCAGCAGATTTCCTTATACAAAAATGAGAATAAGGAGATTTCTTAGAGATACGTTGCAGCTTAGAGTACATTTCACGAAGAACCTTTGGGTAGCGAAATGATGGGTCTTTACGGTCTACCAAGGGAACGTAGCTCTCAATAAGCGAGCCTATGAAAGAAACAAGATAATTGTTTGCAGACTCAACATTCATCAAAGAAAGCATTAGAGTCCAATCATGAAAGACTAGTTCACTTTCAATAGACAGCCAGTTGGCTTTAGTGAACAGTTTGAAATCTGATGGAACCGATCTGGTATTGACTGTAAATGACAGCTCAAAAGTAACTGCATTGTGGTCGCTACTATGGAAACGACCTATAACTTTACAATCGGAAATAATAGGTACATTCGAGAATAACAGGTCAAGAGTATTGTCGTTTCGAGTGGGGGTATCAACATACTGCGTAAAGAAGTTATCGCTCATGAATTCGAGAAACATTTCATCCTGTCCACTTCTGTGCGATATAAGAGTGGCCCAATCTATGAAAGGGAAATTGAAGTCACCAACGATTATTGCGGGCTTAGGACTCAATGTGTCACAACAAACTAGCTCTGAGAAATAAGACAATAGCTTTGAGAGGGAAGAGTCAGGGCAAGAAGGAGATCGATACACACAAATATATCTCAGTCGAGTCGATACTGTGGAAGACACAGACGGAAAAAGGTCTATGGTGACAGCTTCGAAGCCGTCATCAGAGCAAGTGGAAGTCGAGTCGATACTGTGGAAAACACAGACGGAAAAAGGTCTATGGTGACAGCTTCGAAGCCGTCATCAGAGCAAGTGGAAACGAATGAGCAAGGAATACGGTTCGATACAAGGATAGCTGCGCCACCTCCTTTCATTGAACGATCTCTATCACAACGAAAAATATGATAATCAGAATTGTTGAGTACCAAGGAATCATTATCTTGGCCCGTAAGCCAGGTCTCACATATAGCTATTACATCATATGAAAAAGAACTCAGCAGAAAAGATAGATTATACAGCTTATTACGAAGTGATCGAGCATTAAAAAAGATGCAGTTGATACTTAAACTCTGTGAAAAATGTGGGGGACTAGGAGGGTCAGGACTAGAAAGAACACCGCCACTCACCTAACGTCTCATCGTTACATTCCGAGAAGATCGGCGATTATTTGGCGAAGAAGAGACAGTCGCAGGATTCGCAGGTTAAGTCAAGACCACCAGAGGACGATTTACTGACGGAGAAAGGAACTTGGAAACTGACGGACAGGGAGTTTCCGCATTTCTAGGCGTGGAGGATGGCCTTGGCTGTGAATACGAAGTTGTTCGGACCGGCAGCAGACACGTTCCGACGACTTTCCATTTCTGCCCATCGGGAGTCTGATTTCTTTCCTTGGCGATTCTTTTGACTTCACGCTCAAGTTGGAGTCCTTCGCGAGTTAGGTCTTCCCGAATGTCGGGAGGTTTTTTGTACCCCTTGGTAACCTATGGTATCGTTAGCCTTAGCCGTACCGCCTCGTTAGCGTAAACTATTACTAAGCCTAAGCGTATTTTGATGTAAAAATAACAAGGAGCGGGATTAGACAGAGGAAAATTTGAAAGAACATGAGCAACATCTTGCAGCAAAATGCAGGGGAGAGTAGCCTATGTATAACTAGACAAGTGCGAAAAAAAAATGGAAAGAGCGTTTAGAAAAAAATGATAATGGAATTCCTTTACAGTTGATAAATAATAAAAGAAATTTAAAGATACTTTTTCGCTAATAAGTTTATATTTTTTTCAAGTTTTTGTTGAAACTTTTAAAGAAATTTTCTTGCAGACGTTCATGAGAATCCTGAACAATCTGGTTGAGACACAGAAAAGCTTGGCTACATCGACCACTGAAACACAGACGCAACTCGAGTTTTTCAAGGTAACTAACAGAACTTGATCCAGTTCTTAAATTTGTTTCGCAGTACCTTTCTCAGCCTGATATTCTTTTACGGATTACCAGCACTGAAAAGCTTGAGGGGTAAATTTTACTTTAGCCCCCGCACGGGACGAAATCCACTGCAAAAGTTCTATTATAATTTAGCCCCCAATTTTTTGAGCCCGGGCGTTATAAAATGCTGCATTACCATATACTGGTTTTTTTTTATGCTACCATAGACAACTTTTTTTGGTTATGCGTGTTTGAATTTTACTATTTTTTCTATAGAATGGTTGCTTAGGCATAGGAGAAAGAGCAGGCGTTAAATGAGTCGGGTCTAGGGCATGTTTGTACGCGCGGAGCGAGTTGGAAAACGGATGAAAAAAAGGCAAAAAGAGAAGAGGAAAAGTAAAAAAGAACGGAAGGTAATGAGAATGTAGATTAAAAAAAAAAAAAATGGAAGAATTATCGACGACTCGGAACACCCAACTCTCAACCGCGACATGCCCACGCGAGTTCCCTCAACTGGTCGCCCTTCCTCGCCAGACATTTCCATCTGCCCTCAGGATCTCCTCCAAAAAGCGTTATGGAAAACCATCACTGAAGGCAGCTCCGATCATCTTCCGATAATCATCGAACTAGATGGCAGCAATTTCAACCACACTCACAGAGACGCAACCTTCACAAATTACCGGAAAGCGGATTGGGAAGCGTTCCAGCAACGCGTCGAAGAAAGCCTGTCCAAAACTCCTCTCCCCAATCTACCAGCTGTTCAAGCAGAACATCTCTTCCGAAGAATCCTTGTATCAGCTGCAGCAAAAACAATCCCACGCGGCCGAATCAAGAAGAGAAAAGTCGCCCTAACGACAGAGATACGAGAATGGATGCATCAACATGAAACACTCAGAGAATCGAACCCGACAAGCGACCTTCTGAACGATCTCAACACTAACATAAGGAGAGCTACCGACAAAAACAAACGGGACATCTGGCGCGCACTGATGGAGTCCTTCGATTCAAAGAAAGATGTCAACAAGCTCTGGAAGACCATCAAGATCCTCAACAACAAAGGAAGATCACCGCCGAACTCCGCCATAACCTTCAGAAATGAGACGATCACGACCGCTTCCGATATCGCGAACCGCTTCAACAAAGCCTTCACTTGCCCAGTCCAGTATACAACCTCAAAGGAAAACAGGAAGACTATGAGAAAAATACACCGCCTGTCCGCAGATGACTTCGAGGATTTCACTACCACAGACGTAGCAGCCGCCATCAAATCCACGAAGAAGTCAACCGCCATCAAATCCACGAAGAAGTCAACCGCGCTTGGTCCAGATGGCATCGCTCCTATAATTCTCCACCATTTAGGTCCGAAAGGAATCAGCGCCCTGACTTCCCTCATCAACAGCTCCCTACGCACAGGCAGGATCCCCATGATATGGAAATCGTCGATCATATTATATTCCTCGCGCTTGTTCCCGCCTCGCGGCAGGGTACGCGCTCCCCTGAGATGCAGGACAGACCTATCCTGGTAGGACCAGTGGCTGCCTGCTAGATCACTACTATTGTGATTAGCAGCAGTGGGGAGAGTCAGATTCGTGTATGAGCACTACCAACATTTCTTAACCCCCTTGGTTTGGGTGGATCTGTCCGGGGTGGGAGTCGAACTCGGGACTCTTCGCACAATGGTCTAACACACAAACCATTATGCCACGCCCGGACAAATGGTCGATCATATTACCCCTCCTGAAAGCAGGCAAACCAGCATCCGAAGGCTCCAGCTACCGTCCGATATCTCTACTCTCGCCCGTCGCCAAAGTGATTAAACGGCTGATACTCGGCTCCCTACAGATGCACATTCCCCCGCCAGACCACCAACATGGCTTCACGGCAAGACGCTCTACAACCGCGGCCCTCGTAACTCTCTCGAAGAGCATCACAGACGGTTTTAACCAGAATTGTCCCGCAAGTCGAACGGTTCTCATGGAAATTGATATGTCCAAGACATTCGAAAGTATCGACATCGTCAAGCTAATCGACCTCCTCGAGACAACAAGCGCGCCGAACTACATTAAAAAATGGATCGCCTCTTACCTTAGAGGAAGAACAAGACGCACAAGCTTCCGCGACTCGCTATCAAGTTCCAGACTCATCAGAAACGGAGTCCCACAAGGCAGCGCCCTCTCGCACACGCTTTTCAACCTTTACCTCCGCGATCTTCCCACAGACGATGCCCACACGAACGTCATCTCGTATGCCGACGACATCACGATCTGGGCGTCAGATCCCAACATCAACGTCGCCTCCGAAAATACGCAGGGCCATCACGAAGACTGAAACCTTCCTCAAAGAACGGTCACTCATCATTTCCCCGACCAAGAGCCAGATCATGCTTTCCACCCCGTTCAGTCGCGAATTCAAGTTTACTCTGGACATATCACCCGTCCCCACCGTCAACCAGGCCAAGCTACTCGGCGTCACGTACGACTCGATGTTCACATTCAGCCATCATCCCAAAGACATTCGCGAGACGAATGTCGCAGCGCAATAACGTACTGAAAGCCCTTGCCGGAAGCACCTCGGGCAACCAAAAAGAAACCCTCCGCCTCACGTTCAAAGCCATCTCGCAAGCGATGGTCCACCTTCCTCTCGGACTCCGCTCACGCCAAAATCCAAAGTTCTCAGAACTCCGGACTCCGCGTCGTGACAGGGAATCATCAAATGGCCGACACTGACCATATTCATCGCGATTCAAAGGCCATGCGCACCAAATCCCATCTGAACATGCTCGCCGCGCAGTACCTCGCGAGATCATTGGACCCAGAACACATCCACCACGGCCTCCTCGACTGCCCGGCGCCCCCTCGTGCAATGAAGAACAACCTCGTGCTGAGCTGCAAGAAGACTTTCGAAGCCGCGAAAAAAATGTCAAAGGATCCGAACAATGGGAAATCAGTCGCAAACACCGTACACTCGATGATGGTCTCAAACTAACTCCAATCGATGAAGGGTGCCGTCATCCTGGGAGGCAGACCTCCGCCCGTAATCCAGGAAGAAAAGAAGGAGTTACCCCGCAAGACTAGATGCGCGCTCAGCCAGCTCCGCTCGGGATTCAGCAGATTCATCAACAACTACCTCCACCGCATTGACGAATCCACCCCCGACGTGTGTCCGGATGGCTCTTTCGGACCTCACGACGTTGCGCATCTCTTCTACTGCCCATGCCACCCGACCGCGCTGTCTCCAATCGACCTATGGACCAAGCCGCTGGAAGTCGCAGAGTTTTTGAAGATTTAAGAAAAAAACTATATATAGAAGAACAAGAAACGAAGGAGAACACAGACGTTCTTCGAAGCCGGCTACATCCGGAAACAACAACAACAGAATCTAGATCATTTCCGGCGCGAACATGTATGCGCTAACATAGCTGGTCCGGTAACTATTTAACCTCTGACGAAAAGAGCTAAAATTCCAGGAGTTTTTATTTTATTTAAGAAGTGGCGCTGTGAGGAAGGGGGCTAAAATTAAAAAAGATCCGGCTATGTAGTTTAACTCTCCATTTTGTGTGGTGGAGAACTAGAGTTGAATGGAGAACATTTTACTTCAGACCACCGCCATTTTTGCTTTTCACCTTTAGCTCCCCTCCATTTGGGTAGGTTTTTACTATGGAATGGAGGTTCTTCTATCACGAGGGTGCTAAAGTTCAATGGGGGGGCTGAAGTAAAAGTTTCCCATCATGGATTTCCGCATTTTCTGGTGGAAAGCATAGGTATACTGCCAACTGGTTAAAAAAAATTCCGAGGCGGCGGTCCTACGGACCCCCTCCCTCACTCGTAATGAATGTACCAGAGTTTACACAGCTAAAATTAGAAGAAAAATCTTCATTCCTTTACACAATTAGAACGTTTCATCAACAGCAACAACTCAGCCTTAACCGGTTTCGTCAAATTGAAAGTTAATTTTTTAACTTACTTTAGCGATCGAAAAAATGTCCTTTAATAAATATATCAGTTTTAGAGTGTTACTTGTGGACTCTGCTGGAAACCTAGGTGTGGTCTACGTCTCTAACATTTGACAAAATTTACAAAACAGAAAACGTGCAAATACCATCTTAAGGTCTTTTTCAAGCCGTAAGTGTGTTCGTACTATTGTATTTAATACAACATTACTCTGTTTTTCAACAATTTCAGTCAACGAATCGGCAAAAAGTTGATGATGTGAGAATTTTTTTACATGTCTTCTTGTTCCCAAGCCGTGAGGCCTTAGCGTAACCTTTGCCTAAGTCTGACTGAAAGAACAGTGAAAAATAGCTGGAAAAAAAAACAGAAAATAGCAGAAATTCTGAGTAGAGCGTGAGGTGATAGCAGACGTGCAGAGAAGAATGAGAATTAAGATATCTTGAAGAGGCAGCAGAAAACCATAGAAAACTCTTCAGTCTGACGCTGCACCACACCTAGATTCCAAGCAGAGCCGTTTTGTTGTATGTTTTTACATATGTGGAACCTTATTGTTCAAGTTTTTGACGCTAAGATGAATGACCCGATGAGCAAGCTTGGAGTTTTCTGCCATAGATCACTCTCATGCAGACTTTTCTGTGCCTTTTCTTCATTTTTTCGAACCGGCTGTATGTTAAAGGAAGAAACTCGCCGATCTTTCACCAACCTCAGCAATGACCTCATCCGAATTGAACAGCGCATCGAGAATTCTTACTCGGCAGAGGTTAAAGCTATCAATTATTCCCGATACTCTTTTTCTGATACAGATTTTTCCACGGAAATCAAAATTCGAGGGAACATCGATATTTTAAATTTAAACCATGAAAGTGAGAATTAAGAACATCGACGAAGTTGGGTATTTGGCTTGTATGGCTATACTGATCCCTTATAATATGCGTCGTCCCGAAAGAATGGGTTTGCTGAGAAAATGAGCTCAAAAGCAAGCAATAAAGTTCAAGAAAATTTCGCTAAGATCAGGAGTCGAACTGAATTTTTCGTTCAAACCTTTTTTTTCCTATTCGCTGAGGGCTCTGACCAGTCCTAACCTTGATTATTGGGAGGAAGAGTTGTTTGGAGGTCCATTGGGTCCGATGCTTTCCAGCATCGTCCACAGTCGCACCACGAGTAGGTGACCTCCATCGCGACCTTGACCTCCATCGTGAAAAAAAAACCCCAGAGAGAAATAAATGTAATTAGATAAATGATGTTAGTAAGGATATTGTTTTGTGAGCCATAACCAAGAAAACCTCGACTACCCAGCCGGAGACCTTCGGCGGGCAATCTACAACAACAACAACCGTGATTATAATAAGTTCCAATAACAATCGATGCAAGTAAATAGTTCAATGTTCTTCTTCAGTCGACGATTGGGCTTCGTCAGAAGAATCGACTCAGGCGTTAAATAAGACCCGTTGAAGGCATGTTTGTACGCTCTGAGGAAAATGGAAAAGGGATCGGGAAAGGCTAGAAAGAATGAGCAGGGAAGTAGAGGAAAGCTGAAATACAATATAATGGTAGAGAAAATTAATGTGGATCATTTCCGGTGTGAACATGTATGCGCCAGATTAGCTGGTTCGGTTACTGTATAACCCCTGAATCGACGACAGCTGTGCAATTTTTTATAGACAATTTAAGCGAACCCAAAAAGCTTATTTAATTCTTTACAGAAGCTCTCTCGGTGAGACATCTAGGCAACACAACATAGGTTGATGGTGATATTCGTTGCAGAGAGAGAATCTGATGAGTATACTGAAGCAAGTGCTAGCTCGTCCACAGACGGTGCCTTTCCCGCCCCCTCCGCCAGTCCCCGCCCAATTCCAGCCTGTTTCTGTCCAACCCGTGCACCCTATGCAGGTTTTTATTTGATTGTACTATCGTGTTTTTTTTTGTATTTTCATCTGATTTTTCTCGCGCATTTTCTCCTCCATGGTACATTTCCGACAAGATGGCGTCAAGCCTATCTTTAAGGAATAAAAGCGATCCGAATGTTGGTAGTCCAATTTTCTTAATTTCTTGTGGTTCTGGAGATTATTTCTTGGGCTAGAAACAACTTGTGAAAATTTTTTTCTTCAACTAAGGATAACTCGTGAAATAATTTGTAGGGTGGGGCATACGTGAACTACCAACTGACAGAAGAATTTCTAGACCTACGGACGGACGCACTCCTTAAATTTTTTTTTTAATTCTGAAAAAAGTTTTTCTGGTAAAAAAATAGGATGGTTTTGTTCTTCTGAGTAAAAAAAGTTTTATTAGCCTTATATTAGCAAAATAAGGTTTTTTTTCAAGTTAAAGTCCAAAAGTTTTCAACCAACTTGGGTGATCATCTCAACACCTCTCGAAAAATTGAGACAAGTTTAATCTATGGGAAGGGGAGGGGCTTAGGGCAGATGATGAAGTGATACCGAATTTTTGCGGAATTTCAGTTTGAACTTTATTGGTTTCCCAAATATCATTTAGATGCAGAAAATAGCATGAAAGCCCTCTTTTTGGTTTGAACTTGTTTAAAAATATTATCTTTTTTCGTGGACTTGATTCTCTTCTGAAAAATATATGTTTTAGAGATGCAAAACTAAAAAGCTTCGGTAGATATGCGGAAACTCAAATAGAGGTAAGAAGAGCAGCTGTAGCATAGTCTTTGTAGGCAAACTTGGGAACGGAGTCTGTTGCTGTAGCCCCGCTACGTCGGAGTTTTGTAGTAGTAGTAGTACGTGTTAATGGCTTAAATTGTTGAAGATTTAGCAGATCCAGATTGAAGACCAGATCCGTACTCAACTACGCCGCACCAATTTACTCCCCCGCACCAATTTACTCCCCACGGCCATTCTTTTCACAACCCATACAGGCGAATGTAAAAAAGAACCCAAGGTCAAAATCCATGGAACCCTGTTGCCGACAACTAAAACACCCAAAATACTCGGTGTCGTCTTAGACCAACTCGGTACCTTTCGACAACACACAGAAGACCTTAAACAGAGAACGGCCAAAAGACCGAACATACTACGTGCCCTCGGAGGAAGAACTTGTGGCCAACAGAAAAATGGCCTTCTTGCAACCTACAAAACAATTATCAGATCCGTACTCAATTACGCCGCACCAATTTACACCCCTCAATTGGCCGAGACGAACTGGAAAAACTGCAGCCAAACCAAAATAAGGCAATTCGGATAGCAACTGGAAACCTAGCGATGGCCGGCAGAGCACCTAGCTCTAGAAAGCGAAATTTTACCCGTAAAGGAGCACAATACGATGCTTACCAAGCAATTCGTCGCAAGAGCAAGACTCCTCCCAAACCACCCCTCCCATCGTCGATGCATGGAACCCAAACCACCAAGAACTATACGTAAACATGCCAAGGACTTAGAACTAATGTTACTAGACAGTGATCAGAAAGCCGCACTTAGAAGAATACATACTGAGACTGTGAGAAATTTCATTAGCTCCTGCTAACCCCGTTCTAGGTAAGAAAGCTCCCTGAATCCATAAATCAGCGAATTAACTTCCCAGGGAACAACAAATAACATTATCGCAACTACGTAGTGGCTATGCAAGTTCCCTTAACAGCTACCTACACAGAAAAGGAGCTGTCCAATCCCCTCTTTGCCCAAAATGTTAAGAAGAGCCACATACAACTAGTCATTTATTCTCGTGTCGCTGTGACCACACACACACTTTTATGAAGCATAGATTTGTGGAATAGCCCGACCCGACGTCTGTTGTTAAGTTCTTATACCAGTGATTCCTTTCTCTCTCTAAAATATATATATATGTTAAAATAAATAAATAAATAAAAAGGAAAAAAAAACCCCGAGAGAGAAAGAGAAACAAATGTAATTAGATAAATGATGTAAGTAAGGATATTGTTTTCTGAGCCATGACCAAGAAGACCTCGTCTACCCAGCCGGAGACCTACGGCGGGCAATCTACCACAACAACATAGAGCGTGGCATGCAGCAAGATATTGATCTGCCAGGAGCTCCGAATGAGGGCTCACTTGTAAAACTTCTGTCTTCTGATGCAGGTGCTCGACCCGGGACATGCGGTGGCAGCCGGTGACTGTTCTTAGTGCGTCATTCTGGGCAACTTGGAGCTTCTTGAAGTTTGTCTCTGATAGTTGCGGAGCCCATATCGGTGCTGCGTAGTTCCACACCGATCTGCCTATAGCCGGGGTAGATGTTCGCAGATGATAGGCCGCAGTAGGGTCTCTAGGATCTTGACCGAAGGACACAGTAGAGATATCGGTCTGTAGGAGGCTGCTGCTTTTGGGTCCTTCCCAGGCTTCAGGAGTGGGAATATCACTGATGACTTCCAAATCGCCGGGATGCAGCATTTTGACACCGAGAGGTTAAGCATACGGGTAAGGAAGTGAAGGCCGGATGGTCCAAGGTGTTTGAGGTGCACCATGGTGATGCCATCGGGTCCAGCTGCTTTGCTGTTCTTCGCTCGTTGTTGTTGTTGTCTTGCCCATAGGTCCTGTCGAGGGGAGTCCTTTTGGGATAGGTTGGTGTTGAGGATCCTTTTGAGTCCGGAGAGATTTTCTCCGTCTACACTCGCACCGCAGTCGGCGATCCTCTTGGCGAGACCCATTCGTTAACCAGAGAAGGGCAAGAGGTTATTTTAATGGCGCCTCGACTCGCCATTCTTCGCTCGTCGAATAGCATTATAAACTTCAGTTGTAGTGAAGAAGGTTATGGGCGATAAAGAGCGTGATTTCACTTTCCGTATGAACTGTCATGTTTGCACAGTAAACTTGTGGTTGTTGACTGCTGTGAACTGTCGGTTGAGCTTATTGGCGATGCTCCGGCTGCCCGTTAGTGCCTTGCCTTCGAAGTCGTTAGCACGGCATCAACCATCTCCCCTCTGCGAGGAATACGGGAACGGAGTCTGAATTGGGTCTCAGCATGTGTCCGTACCATCTCAGCCTGGACTCTGAGTTTGTTTTGGGTATTAGGGCGACTTCTGAACGAGCTCTTAAGGTTTCGTTGCGAGTGACTCCGAGGCTTCATCTCAACATCTTGACTCCCATCACATAGAGGGCCTTTGTTGTTGAAGGAGAGCATTCGAGTCCATATAGAGCAACTAGTCGTACGACTGAGTTATAGATCTTACTTTTCAGTCGATCAGGCATGCGTCTGTCGCATAAGATATCATTCGATTCTCTCCATTTGAGCTATGATGCATTAATTCTGGCTTTGAAAGCGGTTGTTGTGTCCCCTTCTGTGGATATTTGGGAGCCCAGATACTCGAACTGTTCGACTTCCCGTAGCTCAGTGTTGCGTACTTTTTTTGGAATTGGGTCTTAAATTGTTTTCGAGGTTCCAGAGTCAAGATACTCGGTCTCTAACACATTGAGTCGTAGTCCGTACTCGGCGAAGCGATCATCACATTTTCCACTTGAAGTTCGAGGGTTTTCTCTTATCTCCGAGAATAGGACTATGTCGTCGGCGTAAAGGAGTGTCTCCGGTTGGTCTCGCTGGAGGTCTCTGGTTATTGTCTCCATAACTAAAATGAACAGCAAAGGCGAGAGTGTGAATCTTTGATAAACTCCGATAGAGATTCGTAAAAAAAGAAATTACAGCTGGTGATCTGACGGCGCTTCTCGGGTTGGCATACATCATTTGTAATCTTCTGGCACCAAATGATCACGAAGGGAGAACCATGTGAGATAATGGGGGATCCTGTCGGAGGTCTTTTCTGGGTCCAAAAAAGCACATACAAGCGGATGTTGTTGTTGTTCATTCTTTCATTCCAGTTAAACACGAAACAACATGTTAAGTGATAAACGGATTTACTGTCACAGATGTGAGCTCAGTAAGAGAAAACAGCGGGATAAATTCAGGAAAATACACACCAAAAAAAAGATTCTGAAGTAATTATCGATATCATCGTGAAAAAAAATCAAAATAACAACATCATGATCAATTGAACTAAAAACAAACGGTTCAAATCCTAATTTTAGAGGTTGAAACCAGAAAATCATCATCTAGTTTTAAGATCTCATCTCTGAAAGTACTGGAGAATCTCAGGGAAACAATTATATTAGGCAGTTTATTCCAAATGTTTATAACTCGGGATGCACATGTGCTGTGTCTAGTCTGATAATTAGATGGAAGTGATATACGGTAACTGTGAGACTCCCTAATAGGATAGGGGGAAGGGCAAAGTTTAAACAGACTTGAGTAGTCTATTTGAATCATTCCATGTAAACACTTGTGAATGAAAGTCAAATCAGCAACGTTTCTCCTATACTCTAGCGTTTGCAAAGATAGAAAGCGCAATCTAGCAGGATATTCCATTCTGATTAAACCAGCTCTAGCTAACAGTCTTCGGGTGAATGATCTTTGAACCTTCTCGATAGAGTTAATGTGTCCTATGGAGACAGGGGACCATACTTCGCTCCCATACTCAAGGAGGGGTCGTACATATGTTGTGTATGTTCTAAGTAGTACGGCGATAGATTTGGTTTTGAATGCTCTAAGAATCATATTTGTGCATCTGGTGATGATGATGATTGTTGCCCGTGCGGTTCCTTTGACGTTGAAAGGGGGGGTCCACGAGCTCTCGGTAAAAGCTCAAGCACACAGTCACACTCACTCACTTCTCTCTTTCTCTCTCTCATTCACTTTTTTTTGCCTCTTTTCTTTTCGCCTTTTTTTGGTTTCGGGCTCTGGCTTTTTTTTTAATAACTGATTCCATCCTTCCATCCATATTATTCAACAATCCAACCTACACAGACAACAACAAGAACAGCAAATAACTATTTAGACTGGCAATGAAAACAACATTCATTGGGCTAGGAAATCTGCAACATCGACAGGTCTATACCATAGGTCTAGAGGTTTAAGTCTAGTGGGGTTACAACGGCAGTTAAACAAGTGAACACAAGTATGATCTACCTCTCTACATGAAGGACAGAGAGGAGAATCAGTGGAACCAATCCTATGAAGGTAACTATTTAACGTGCTAGAGTAACCACTTCTAAGTTGCGATAGGGTAACCTGTTGTTCCCTGTCAAGTAACCTAGTAGACTTATGGACCATGGGTGGTTTGAATCCTAGGACTGTGTTTGGTTCACAGTTTCTAAGAAATTTCCTAACGGCTTCTGTGTGCAGATTTCTAAGAGTTGTTTTACAGTCACTATCCCCCAGACTGAGGTCCATGTTCATCACGTGTCTGCGGATGGCTCTTGGTGGTCGTTGTCGGAGGGTGAGGTTATGGGATGGGTGATCGTCTTGCATTCTGGCCTTGGCTAGGTATTGGCTGGTCAGCAGCTCATTGTGCTCCTTTACTGGTAGGAGTTTGGATTCGAGAGCGAAGTGCTGTGTTCCGGCCATTTGAAGGTTACCCGTGGCTGCCCTTATTGCTTTGTTTTGGCAGGCCTGTAGTCTTGTCCAGTGGGTGTTTGCGAGTGGTGGAGTGTATACGGGTGCTGCGTAGTTAATGATCGATCTCGTCGTTGCTTTATATGTCGCGATGAGTGTAGTGGGACTCTGACCCCATCTTCTGCCTGCTAATGCTCTGATGATGTTGAGGCGTTTGGAGGCCTTCGTTCTGATGGCCTCTGCGTGGTGTCGGAAGGTTCCTAAAATGTCCAAAACCACACCCAAGATCTTTGGTGTTTTGGTGATTGGGAGAAGATCGCCACCGAGTTTGATTTCAGGTTTTTTGTTGCATTCCGCAGTGCATGTTGTGAAGAGGGTCACCGAGGATTTTTCTTTGGAGATCTGTGCATCTGGTGGACTTTGTAATAGTCTCTTCTATGTGTTTGGAGAAAGTAATGATTTCCTGAAAGCTGATTCCTAGATCTTTCACGTAGGGTGTTTGAGGTATGACTGTCTCATCAATGTAATGAATGACAAAGCATTTTGATATAGATATGACTAGACCCCAGGTGAGGGCATAGTTCGCGATGGAATCTAGACTTAATTGTAATGCGTATCTGTTTTGTGAGAGGATTTTAACATCATCTGCATACAAGAAAGTGTTAACATCAGGATTTATATGGTCCATTATGTCATTAATGAATATTGCGAAAAGAAGAGGGCCGAGACAGCTACCCTGCGGTACACCGCTATTGTATGTTTTGGAGCTGGAGAGAGAGCTTCATTTACTGATACTCTAGACGATCTATTGGTCAGAAAGTATTCAATAAGAGAGAGTAAATTGGCTTGGATTCCACTTTTTTCAAGTTTGTGTATTAGGAATCTCAAGTTAACTGAGTCAAAAGCGCGGGAGAAGTCAATGAAGCATATATCGAAGTCTAACTTTCTATAATGAAGAGATAGGTAGAGAGAGAGAGCATGTACCAACGATGTTACTGTGGAACGTCGGCGACGAAAACCATGCTGATTGGGATGTAATAATCCACTGGTTTCTAGGTGTTCAGAAACTAAATTAAAAATTAACTTCTCCAATATTTTAGACATAGAACACACCATTGTAATCGGTCGATAGTTTTCTACTTGACAGCGAAGACCTTTCTTATGGATAGGTTTTATTATTCCTTGTCTCCAAGCTAGGGGATAATATCCTAGGGTAAGCGAGTTGGTGAAAATGATAGAGAGGGGTATTGTCAAAGAGTCCAAGCAGTTTTTGAGGAATAAATTGGGAATGAGGTCAGGTGATGAGTTCATTTTGGGCGGAATCCGCTTCAAAATGCAATGAATTTCAAAAGGAGTAAACTCATTCCTGTGATGGAGGGTGTGTTGGTATGGAATATGTGGGAGAGGCCCTAACAAAGGTTGGGGCTGCAAGCTGTCAAAGTATTCGGAAAAGTGAGTTGCCTGTTCTATTGGGATAGTGGTCGGAGTGTTTTTGATCCTCATCGCGGGAATAGATAGTTTGTTTTTGATACGTCTGGATATTGTCTAAAAGAAGATTTTTTTTTGGTAGCCTGAGCTTATTCTCCGTATTGACTTCGAATTTGTTAAGCTCTCTGTGTAACTTTCTAGAAGCCCTGGATATCGCGCTGGAGAAGGAGTTACGTTTGTTACTTCTATGTGTATAACTATACAAATGACGTATTTTAGAAGGGTATTTCATATGTGTTTTGATTCTCCTTTTTAATGGAATATGGTCATGTATTAAAAACTGTAGAGTTTCAGTTAACTTTTCTACTCTTTCATCTATTGTGAGTTCAGCAAACATAAGAGTTCAGTCTATGCCAAGGATATGTGAATTGATAATTTCCCAATCTGCTTTGTTCCAATCGGTCAGAAAGGGAGAGCTATTGACTACTCTTTTGGCTTCGTTTCTTATTTCAAAATATACAGATGCATGGTCGCTGGTTGAGAAGGAATTTTTCACTTCACAATTTGTGATAATGTTGGCATTGCAGAAAACGTAGTCTAATGTATTCTGCAGCCGAGTAGGAGCTAAAACTAGTTGTGCTAAATTGTTATCACAAGCCATGTCGAGGAAGGCGTGTGATACAAGACATGAATTGGGTGCTGTAAGAGAAACCCAGTTAATGTTGGGGAGGTTCATGTCACCGCAGAGAATAGTGGGAAAGAGTGTGGAGATGTGAGAGGAGAGGAACGTACATAGAGTTTTTGTTTCATCTATGGTCGGCCGCCCAGTATGACTGGACCTTGGATGGTTTCCTTTTCTTCTGAGACCATGTTTGTGTGGACTCGGTTGGCGACGCTTTTCCGGTGTTCTTCTCTGCTGTTTCCGACAGAGCCCTTTCAACAGTGCTTCTGCATGCGATGTAAAGATCAGCTTTCATGTTGCGTGGTGGGGGTCCTTAGAGAAATAATCCGTGATGGAAGTGACTTTGGCTCAAGGTCCTTGCCAAGTATTGGGCTGATAGCATGTGAAGGTGCGACTTCGAGATTTTTGGCATGTGCTGAGGCGGAGAGAAAGCTGCATACAAGCGGATCGTTCCTCTCCTTTTCACGAAACCACATTGATTCACACTTGTGTTGGTGACAGGGGTTAAATGGTTACCGGACCAGCTATGTTGGCGCATACATGTTCGTGCTGAGAGTTATCTACGCTCTCTTCTCCTTCCGTTTTGTTTAAATTTTCCCTACTCCTCTTTTCGCCCTTTTTTGCCTTCCCCCTTTCTTTTTTACACTCGCTCGGCCCGTAAAAAGATGCGTTAGACCGGCCTTATTTAACGCCTGGTTGGTGATCTCACGTAAGCGTGATTCAATGACCTTTTTTATGACGAGTATAGTTGTGTGAAGCATAAGCCTAAGTTTTACGTAAGATTATGCTCTGTTAATGTAGTCCAAAACACCACAGAAGTTCAAAACAGAAGCCCGCTAACAGGCGGTGGGACTTGACCATATAATCCCTCGATTTACGTACGAATCCATATTTGACATGGAGGAGTTTGGAACAGAGGTCCGCTATTTAGCGGTAGGAACAGAGGTCCGCTATTAAGCGGTAGGAACAGAGGTCCGCTATTTAGCGGTAGGACTTCATCGAACAGAGGTCCGCTATTTAGCGGTAGGACTTCATCGAACAGAGGTCCGCTATTTAGCGGTAGGACTTCATCGTCAAATGTCAGGAAAATGTATCTTTCTGATAATAATTGTGAAAACAAGTGTGAAGTACTAAGTGTATATGTGTTCAGAAAACTAGGAATCTATGACGAAGCGAACTTCTTATATTTAATTATGAACAAATACATACAACATTTAATAAGAGCTGTATGTTGTAGGCCTACAATAATGCATCGAGCGCGTCTGCCATGTTTGGAGGCGGTCTTCCCGGGTTGGGTGGTGAAGCGGCAGGGAATCTAAACGCGAGCGAGTTTATGGATCGAGTCTGTGCGAAAATGCTAGAGGTCAGTGATGGCTTCTCTCACACGAATTTCATCATAGCTCAGCAGCACTTTTCTAAAATTTTCAAATGACGGTTCATCCGAGCAAAAGGCTTGATATAATTAGTCCCTCCTTTAACTTCCTTGCACCTCTCGCTTGCTTTTCTTAATGCTAGGCCCTCCGCTCGACCGAGCGGCCGGCTGTTTTTCTGGCCGGCTGTTTTTCTGGCCCGCAGAAATATTGTGTACATCAAAATGACTAATCATAAGGGAACGGCAGTCCTTTGAGGATTGTTTGATGTGGAAGAGGGGATGCAGTCGTTGAAATTTGTATCACTAGCTTTCTTGGATAGCGCATATACTCCACCGCAGTGCGGGTTCTACACGCTTTTTTGGCAAGTTTTCTCAGAAAAGTCCCGCAGATTAGATGATTTGAGAGGAGCATTGTGGGTGTGATGTGTGTTTCTCAGGAGCAGCGAGCTCTGTTGGATTCATCGGTAGCGGGTGAGCAAGCAAAGCAGGCCATGATGCAGAGAGTGCATCGAGAGCAAATGGCCCTCTTCCAGCGGAGCAAGGGAGTTCCAGAGCAACAGGCGCTAATAAACAGAGCCGCTGCTATTATACCGTGCGTTATGCCCCATTTTGCTGCAGTTGAGAGAAAATAACCGCTCCATTGAGCGAAAGAAAATAACTGTTTAAAACATAGCTCACCAAAATTGGGAAATCTCCCGGTCGCCTCCCAATCACGAATTTTTATATTGGTTAAGAAAATATTCAATTCGTCGGCTGATCTAGAAAAAGACTTCATGTTCGGAAGTTCAAGCCTGACCCCGGATCCGAGAAAAAGGATTAATTGAATTCGTAAAACAGATCAAAAAGTTTAGTTGACCCCCCCCCTCCAGTCGCCCGGGTCATCCGCCCGAGAAAATACGTCCTGAGGAGCTATGAGTAAGGACGAACGAGTCTCACTTCTCAGAATATCTTTCTAATTCTGATCCAAGGTCACTTTAATCAACTGAGACATTGTTTACAAGTTGATTCTTCAGTATTTCTTGGTACACTCCACTTCTGCTTATTTCTCACAATTTCAAGCGAAGTCTTGATCAAGATTGGCTTCTTTTTTCCAGATCAGTACCAGGAAACGGGTCACTCTTGCCACAGCAGGTGTGTCACATTTTCAATCTTATCCAGCTTTGTCTCTAGGGTTTTTTCAGTGTGCGAGATAAAGGCACATACGTCCGCCAAATGCGGGAAAAGTTTCACATAAGCCCCCCCCCCCCCTTATGATAAAAACAGAGGCCCACGAAATTATTTTTTGTCGTGTCGCATAATTTGTCATACGAAAAAACAGAGGCCCGCTGACATAAGGTCTGACATGACTATTTTGCCCCTGTTTGTCTCCCTAAATTTCGTTGTTTGACTTCTAACGGGAACCGGGTTTTCCCTTTACACACTTCAGGTCCCGCCGACTCAGCTCCAGTCCGCCTTGAGTGCGCCAGCGGTAGTAGCCCCATTCCAACCGGGTATCTCCACGCAGTCCTCGGGGGCCCAATTTCAATATAACATTTCCTCGCAGTCTTCCGGAGCCCCATCCTCATCAGTCATCTCCACGCTGTCTTCGGGGACACCATTTCAATCGATGATTCCCACGCAGTCTTCGGGAGGCCCCTTCCAATCGCCATTCTCCCAGTCTCCGTTCACCCTCCCACAAGCAACGACGGTTCCTCAGAGTGCAGGCTCCCCATTCCAAAGCACGGTTGCCCCCTCAAAGAGCTCCTCAGTGAGCACATTTGGAGCTAAGGCCCCGGCACCACAAGGATTCTCCTTCCTAGGAACTAGTTCACCCTCCACAATCAAAACAGCTACAACCCCTCAGAATGCCTCCTCCCTCCCGGCACAGGTGAAGCATTCCATGATTGGGCGAATAAGGGCCTTTTGTTTAATTTGATGACTCAACTTGTTCGAACTCATAAATAAAACGGTAGTCAAAGTTGTTTTAAATGAATGACTTTGTCAGGGGAACGAGCAACGGTGGCGTTGCACTGAAGAGTCTTGGCATGTCACTTAGCGTTTAAAAAAGCACTCTAATTATGACAACCAAGTTCATACTTTGTTCGTTTTAAAAGGTATGTTTAGATGATATTGAGAACCGTATCACACTGTAATTCTGCACTCATGAATCTTTAACGCTGCATTGTTTTTGGAATGTACCGCTATACGCTATACCAAAGTTGTGCTGTATTCATAGCACTAACACTGTTTCTATGTGACCTTTTTTAAGACTAACACAATACATACTGGGTCTATTATATTGATTGAGTAAAGGCTAACACAATACATACTGGGTCTATTATATTGATTGAGTAAAGGCTAACACAATACATACTGGGTCTATTATATTGATTGAGTAAAGACTAACACAATACATACCGGGTCTATTATATTGATTGAGTAAAGACTAACACAATACATACTGGGTCTATTATATTGATTGAGTAAAGGCAATAAACGTTGAGCTAAATAGAAGCGAGTACATGCTGAAGAAATCCCTAAGTATGTCTTTGAACTGTGTCCTTGGCGTTCATCTGTCTCCGAGTCATCCTCGGGTTCACCCTCTCAGTAACAAGAGCCGGCAATTTGTCATACGATTCTCCCCAGAAATGAAGTTCTGGCTTCCAGAAGGAGAACGTAGCAGCGTCAACGAAGCCCTCTATGACGCAAGGCACGTCGATTCTTCCATCTGACGCCTACAACAAATCGGTCGGAGCTGCGGTCGCAAGTGTCACACCGACCAAACCTACAGCAGCAGCAGCAACGCTCACTTTCACTGCATCCAGTACGCTATGTACACGTTAACCTTTTTCGAGTTACAGTCAGACTTCGAGGATAACTTTTCGGCTCACGCTAAGATCCAAAGTCTGTGAAATTTATATTTTTTGTAATTTTTTTCTAACCTTTTTATAAGTGTTTTTTTTCTTTTCAGAAGTGGCAGACAGCAAGGAGAAGAAAGAGAATGAGGAAGAAGAGGATAAGGTAAAAAAATATATAAAAGTATCATGTTGGTCATTCTGAATCGATAAAGTTATTTGAGTGTTTGACTTGAGTAACTGCGTTGATAAGTCATTCCAAGCTCATTTGAGTGTTTGACTTGAGTAACTGCGTTGATAAGTCATTCCAAGCTCATTTGAGTGTTTGACTTGAGTAACTGCGTTGATAAGTCATTCCAAGCTCATTTGAGTGTTTGACTTGAGTAACTGCGTTGATAAGTCATTCCAAGCTCATTTGAGTGTTTGACTTGAGTAACTGCGTTGATAAGTCATTCCAAGCTCATTTGAGTGTTTGACTTGAGTAACTGCGTTGATAAGTCATTCCAAGCTCATTTGAGTGTTCAAGCTTGAGAGAAAACTCGCAACTGTTCTTATTAGGAGCTTTTGAATCTTCGACAACATAATGATTTGGTCATTGAAGGTGGAAGAGTATGAGCCAGATGTCCACTTTGCACCCGTGGTGCCGCTTCCTGATAAAGTGGAGACTGTCACTGGGGAAGAAGGGGAGACGGTTAGTGTCTCAGTTGGTAAAAAAATATGGTGTCATTCCATGAATACTATCGGTTGGTGAGTTGCACCTGCAGATGAAATGGGATACAGTTCCGTTGTGTTGCACTCACGCAATGGTGCAATTATGAAAGTAGATTGATAAGATTTAACCTGACATACAAGAAGATTAGAAGCTGATATTCTTTTAGCTTTCAAAATTCTCAAGGGTTACACTGACGTTCCTGTTTGTAAATTTTACACTTCCAAACAGTTTAACGGTCGCACCTCCTTTTATGCACACAAACAGAAACTCGCTTTTTCACTCTTTCGCTTATCGTACATCTCGATTTTTTAATGAAATTACCGGTCAGTCTTCTCAGGAATCAATTTGCGCCAATTTCTCTGTTTTTTTTCTTCTTGAATACTGAGAAAGTGATGTGTACAGGAGTTAAATGGAGCCGCCCAATTAGGGTTTACATGTATCCGCCGCTCAAAGTTTGGAGGAAAAAAGAAGAGGGGATGAAGGAAAAGGGTATGAAAAGTGAGAGAGTTTTTTGTCAATAGTGTGTGTAGATGTATCCGCCGACGGGACTGATCCGCTCACTATTTAACCCCTGGATGTGTATGATTGAATGGTAAAAAACCAATCAACAATTGAGTCACTCAAGTCTATAGGTGTGTTACTTTAACTGAGAGAATGTTAAAGTATTGATACTTAACATAGTTCAGCTTAGACATGAGAAGATAGTATATTTGAGTAAACTCTTTTATTGTTTTCTTGCTTCTGGAGCAGAAGCTTTCAGGGTGAGCTTTCACTTTGTAAAAAATTTGCGAATGACGATTTTAAAAGTGATTATCAAGTATGTGTGGTTTTTTTTTCTCTACTCGAGAGTCCAATTTGAGAAGTTGAAGCTTTTGTCTTTCTGTTTTTGGTTTATGATGGTGGGAAAATAATGAAAACCGCAAACTTTACTCGATATAAAATTATAATAGTAATCTTAATTGCGCTAGTTCCCGCCTCGCGGAAGGGTACGCGCTCCCCTGATATGCGAGACAGACCTATCCTGGTAAAACTAGAGGCTGCGCGCTGAGTCACTGCTAGTGTGTATAGCAGCAGTGGGGAGAGTCAGATTCGTGCCAGAGCACTGCCAAAATTTCTTAACCCCCTTGGTTTGGATCGATCTGTCCGTTAGAGATTCGAACTTGGGACTCTTCGCACAGTAGTCAAACACAAAACCATTATGCCACGCCCGGGAAGCCTTCCTTCCTCATATATTGGGAAGTTGTACAGGGTGGCCCATATATTCGCAAACTCGTTTACAAACGTGTATCTCAGTGCATAAGGGAGCAAGAGTGTTCAAATTTGTACATTTATTTATCAGCACACATTAATAAAAACATTGGGTTAAAAAATCCACGACCGTTCCAGTCTTCAAAGGAAAAGGCGATGCCAGAGTGTGCAGCAACTACCGTCCAATACGCCTTCTCAACCACACTATGAAGATATTTGAGAGGATACTGGATTCACGCATACGAGATATCGTCGATATTCCAGCTCAGCAATGCGGGTTTGTGAACGGAAGAGGCACAACAGATGCAATATTTGCACTCCGTTTACTCGTCGAGAAGCACGCAGAGAAAAGATCACCTCTCCATCTGACCTACCTCGATTTGGAAAAGGCGTTCGACAGAGTCCCTCATGATCTTATTTCATATGCATTGCGCGATCATCAGGTTCCTGAAGAGTACATTCGATGGACAATGGCGATGTACGATGATTCAAAGAGTACTGTCAGAACTCCGGTCGGCATCACAGAGCCATTCGCAGTAAACGTTGGAGTGCACCAAGGGAGTGCTTTGTCTCCCCTTCTCTTCATTTTGGTTATGGATACCGTCACGCGTCCTCTACTGACTCCGGCTCCGTCAACCATCGCATACGCCGACGACATTCTCCTTGCTGCTCCTACACGTGCCGAAATCGAGAAACGCACCCAAGAATGGAATGACGCTCTTAGTATGCATGGCTTACGCCTCAACATCAAGAAGACCGAGTACCAGGAAATCGGAGTGCAAACGACGGGAACTGTTCACATCAGCGGTGAACCGCTCCCGAAGACCTCCGAATTCAAGTACCTTGGTTCTGTCATCTCCTCAGACACGTCAACAAATGCAGCGGCACGCCAAAGAGTAAATGCAGCTTGGATGAAATGGAGAGAAACTGCAGGTGTCCTCTGTGATAGGAATATCACAGCTGGCATACGCGGAAAGATGTATAAAACAGCAATCCGTCCCGTGCTTCTCTATTCGACGGAGACCTAGCCTACAACGCGTATAACCGAGAACATTATCCAATGAGATGAAAATGTTACGCTGGACACTAGGACTGACTCGCCTAGATTGTGTGCGTAACACGATTGTGAGAGGGAGACTCGGCGTTGCCCCAATACAAGACAAGATGCGAGAAGGGAGAGTTAGATGGTATGGACACGTGATGCGAAGAGACGCGACCAACATCGCAAGACACGCCCTTGACATGGAAGTACCAGGCAAACGCCCTCGAGGCAAACCGAAGACAAGATATATGGATACGCTCAACCAAGACCTGCGCCTTGCAAGACTCCACTCGGAAGACGCAACGGACAGATGTTTCTGGAGAGCTAGAAGCCGTACAGCGGACCCTACTCCGACCTCGGCCGGCGCGGGACAACGCTAAGAAGAAGAAGAAGCGTGATAAGTTCATCTCGGAGGCCATTTTTTTCAAGCTACACCTAGCATTTCGACCGACTTGCTTCCTCATGGCCTCAATCTTGTTAGGGGTGCGCACTAATCGAGGATCACCTCTTCGGGGCAAGTCAGCAAGTGTACCGATCTGTTCAAACCGTTTGATTGCTTTTCAGACAAGATTGCGAGGCGTTGAGATATTTAGCGATGCGCGTATTTGATCGACCAAGTTTGTGCAAGTCCACAATGATAGAGCGTGCTCTATGAGAGACCACCATTCTTTTGAGAATTGATCAAATGATATGAAATTTGAACCATGTAATAAAAAAAACATGTGTAAAAATTGGA
This sequence comes from Allodiplogaster pararmata, assembly GCA_964056735.1. Taxonomy (NCBI): domain Eukaryota; kingdom Metazoa; phylum Nematoda; class Chromadorea; order Rhabditida; family Diplogasteridae; genus Allodiplogaster; species Allodiplogaster pararmata. The sequence goes on along the minus strand of OZ057408.1, from coordinate 9,075,742 downwards.
GCTCAGCGTGCACTACAAATTGAATTATAAACGCCGAAAGATTGGTTTACGAATATATGGGCCACCCTGTAAAAGACATTTGAAGATGTGAGTTGGCAGGTGGAACTGGAAGACCGCTGTAAGCTGTTCCGATTGGCGGAGACGAAGGAATGGAAGGAACGTGCTATCGGGCAGATGAGGGTTCTCGCTAGCTCGAATGGAACTTATCGAGTCGTCATTCGTAGAGATCAAGTACCTTCACTTTACATGCTGTGGAATCTTGGCAGAGCAAACTGATATCGAATTGGATATTATGCGTTGACTCGAGTGGGGGGCGCTTGATAATAATTAGAAGGTTTGCTATATGTGAAAGACATAGAAGGGAGAGAAATTGGGCACTGAAAGTGGTAAAGGCTATAAGTGAGTAGGAGCCTGGATAATGAGAAAGCAAGCTAGAAGTGAACCGCATATAAGGTGAGAAGACATGGCTAGGGAAGAGAACCCCCTAAATGCGTCGAGTCGTTGTAACGATCGTCGACGAGGTGGTGGAATTTAGAAGATGATCAGAAAATGTAATTAAAACTTTCAGAGATGTGGGGGGAAAAACAGTTAGGCTGAGTAGGCGAGCCATTGTGAGGAGGGTGGGTGAGTCGTGTGTTATTCTGGATGGTGCTGAAGCTGGATGAAGCAGCTGGCAACTGGGTGGCTCAGGTGCACAAAGTCGCTGCCAACTTCCGCGTTCTGCCCGAGCTGAACGTGCGGAAGATGGCGGAGAACGCGCGCGCCGTCACTTGGCACTGCTTCGACTTTGCTGAAGATTCCCAGGTTGTCACCTTTGGTGTACTCTTTTATTTTGTTCAAAAAGCCTTAACAAGTGCCCGAGATCATGTACATTGATAGCTCAGTAGTAAGTAGTTTATGGTTTTGAATCAATGAGCTCTGAAGCCGCTCTTTAAGAGGGATCAAGATCGGTAAAATCGAAAGGAAAGTGAGCAGTTGGGGTCAAGAGAAGAGCGAGATTTCAAAAAAAATTGAGCTTTGGCGAGACGACGAAGATAAATTTGTGCAAAAATACAATATACGTGCTGGAAGCCGGAGGAGACTTGTTTTTCGCTTCAGAACTATACGTCATAAATAGTGAAAGATAGAGAGTAGAAGAGTGAAAGAGCGAGGGGAAGAAAAGAAAAAAAAGTAAGAAGTGTTGGAATTTTCTGATTGATTTGAATTCCTGAAGGGCGTCCAAGAGAACTTCGCCGCGCGGTTTGGATCGCCCGCTCAGGCAGACGCTTTCATGACGCTTCTCAATACTCTGGCGCAAAGTTGGTGTTGAGCATGAAATTTCTCTTATTTCTCTCCCTCTCTTACTCTCTCTTTTTCTATCTATCTGCTTTTAAATTGAAGTTTAGTTTTCTGAGGATTTCTCTACTATTTGAAGTTAAATAATTTTTTTAGGGTTAGAATCGAGAATATTTGTTTAAAAATGCTTGTCGAATGCGATTTCTTCTCAAAAATTTGACGAAGAGGAAGGTGATACGATTGATTAAATGGGCAGTTTCAATCTATGTTTCACAATCCACCGAATACACGATCTTCTTCGGGTAAATCAATACTTCTGCAGAAGCTAAAAATGGTGCCTCTCCCAAAAAGGAAGAGAACAAGCCTACCCATGTCAAATCCGAGCTTTTAACACCAACACCAAAAGGGTGAGTTGATGATCTGAACAACCAAGTTATTATCTAGAATGATATGCTAAAATAAGCAGTCTGATCGGAAGACCAGAGAAAGAAGAGAGAGCAATCTGGAAGGTTGAGAAGACCAGAGAAAGAAGAGAGATAGGGCATATGAAAGGTTGAGAAAACCAGAGAAAGAAGAGAGATAGGGTAATAAAAAAGGTTGAAAAGACCAGAGAAAGAAGAGAGATAGGGTAATATGAAAGGTTGAGAAGACCAGAGAAAGAAGAGAGATAGGGCATATGAAAGAAAGGTTGAGAAGACCAGAGAAAGAAGAGAGATAGGGCAATATGAAAGAAAGGTTGAGATGACCAGAGAAAGAAGAGAGATAGGGCAATATGAAAGGTTGAGAAGACCAGAGAAAGTAGAGAGATAGGGCATATGAAAGGTTGAGAAGACCAGAGAAAGAAGAGAGATAGGGCATATGAAAGGTTGAGAAGACCAGAGAAAGAAGAGAGATAGGGCAATATGAAAGGTTGAGAAGACCAGAGAAAGAAGAGAGATAGGGAAATATGAAAGGTTGAGAAGACCAGAGAAAGAAGAGAGATACGGCAATATGAAAGGTTGAGAAGACCAGAGAAAGAAGAGAGATAGGGCATATGAAAGATTGAGAAGACCAGAGAAAGAAGAGAGATAGGGCAATATGAAAGGTTGAGAAGACCAGAGAAAGAAGAGAGATAGGGCAATATGAAAGGTTGAGAAGACCAGAGAAAGAAGAGAGATAGGGCAATATGAAAGGTTGAGAAGACCAGAGAAAGAAGAGAGATAGGGCAATATGAAAGGTTGAGAAGACCAGAGAAAGAAGAGAGATAGGGCAATATGAAAGGTTGAGAAGACCAGAGAAAGAAGAGAGATAGGGCAATATGAAAGGTTGAGAAGACCAGAGAAAGAAGAGAGATAGGGCAATATGAAAGGTTGAGAAGACCAGAGAAAGAAGAGAGATAGGGCAATATGAAAGGTTGAGAAGACCAGAGAAAGAAGAGAGATAGTGCAATATGAAAGGTTGAGAAGACCAGAGAAAGAAGAGAGATAGGGCATATGAAAGGTTGAAAAGACCAGAGAAAGAAGAGAGATAGGGCATATGAAAGGTTGAGAAGACCAGAGAAAGAGAGATAGGGTAATAAAAAAGGTTGAAAAGACCAGAGAAAGAAGAGAGATAGGGTAATAAAAAAGGTTGAAAAGACCAGAGAAAGAAGAGAGATAGGGTAATATGAAAGGTTGAGAAGACCAGAGAAAGAAGAGAGATAGGGCAATATGAAAGGTTGAGAAGACCAGAGAAAGAAGAGAAATAGGGCAATATGAAAGGTTGAGAAGACCAGAGAAAGAAGAGAGATAGGGTAATAAAAAAGGTTGAAAAGACCAGAGAAAGAAGAGAGATAGGGTAATAAAAAAGGTTGAAAAGACCAGAGAAAGAAGAGAGATAGGGTAATATGAAAGGTTGAGAAGACCAGAGAAAGAAGAGAGATAGGGCAATATGAAAGGTTGAGAAGACCAGAGAAAGAAGAGAGATAGGGCATATGAAAGGTTGAGAAGACCAGAGAAAGAAGAGAGATAGGGCAATATGAAAGGTTGAGAAGACCAGAGAAAGAAGAGAGATAGGGCAATATGAAAGAAGGAGAAGACCAGAGAAAGAAGAGAGATAGGGCATATGAAAGGTTGAGAGGACCAGAGAAAGAAGAGAGATAGGGCAATATGAAAAGTTGAGAAGACCAGAGAAAGAAGAGAGATAGGGCAATATGAAAGGTTGAGAAGACCAGAGAAAGAAGAGAGATAGGGCATATGAAAGGTTGAGAAGACCAGAGAAAGAAGAAGGGCAATATGAAAGGTTGAGAAGACCAGAGAAAGAAGATAGATAGGGCAATATGAAAGGTTGAGAAGACCAGAGAAAGAAGAGAGATAGGGCATATGAAAGGTTGAGAAGACCAGAGAAAGAAGAGAGATAGGGCAATATGAAAGGTTGAGAAGACCAGAGAAAGAAGAGAGATAGGGCAATATGAAAGGTTGAGAAGACCAGAGAAAGAAGATAGATAGGGCAATATGAAAGGTTGAGAAGACCAGAGAAAGAAGAGAGATAGGGCATATGAAAGGTTGAGAAGACCAGAGAAAGAAGAGAGATAGGGCAATATGAAAGGTTGAGAAGACCAGAGAAAGAAGAGAGATAGGGCAATATGAAAGGTTGAGAAGACCAGAGAAAGAAGAGAGATAGGGCAATATGAAAGGTTGAGAAGACCAGAGAAAGAAGAGAGATAGGGCAATATGAAAGGTTGAGAAGACCAGAGAAAGAAGAGAGATAGGGCAATATGAAAGGTTGAGAAGACCAGAGAAAGAAGAGAGATAGTGCAATATGAAAGGTTGAGAAGACCAGAGAAAGAAGAGAGATAGGGCATATGAAAGGTTGAAAAGACCAGAGAAAGAAGAGAGATAGGGCATATGAAAGGTTGAGAAGACCAGAGAAAGAGAGATAGGGTAATAAAAAAGGTTGAAAAGACCAGAGAAAGAAGAGAGATAGGGTAATAAAAAAGGTTGAAAAGACCAGAGAAAGAAGAGAGATAGGGTAATATGAAAGGTTGAGAAGACCAGAGAAAGAAGAGAGATAGGGCAATATGAAAGGTTGAGAAGACCAGAGAAAGAAGAGAAATAGGGCAATATGAAAGGTTGAGAAGACCAGAGAAAGAAGAGAGATAGGGTAATAAAAAAGGTTGAAAAGACCAGAGAAAGAAGAGAGATAGGGTAATAAAAAAGGTTGAAAAGACCAGAGAAAGAAGAGAGATAGGGTAATATGAAAGGTTGAGAAGACCAGAGAAAGAAGAGAGATAGGGCAATATGAAAGGTTGAGAAGACCAGAGAAAGAAGAGAGATAGGGCATATGAAAGGTTGAGAAGACCAGAGAAAGAAGAGAGATAGGGCAATATGAAAGGTTGAGAAGACCAGAGAAAGAAGAGAGATAGGGCAATATGAAAGAAGGAGAAGACCAGAGAAAGAAGAGAGATAGGGCATATGAAAGGTTGAGAGGACCAGAGAAAGAAGAGAGATAGGGCAATATGAAAAGTTGAGAAGACCAGAGAAAGAAGAGAGATAGGGCAATATGAAAGGTTGAGAAGACCAGAGAAAGAAGAGAGATAGGGCATATGAAAGGTTGAGAAGACCAGAGAAAGAAGAAGGGCAATATGAAAGGTTGAGAAGACCAGAGAAAGAAGATAGATAGGGCAATATGAAAGGTTGAGAAGACCAGAGAAAGAAGAGAGATAGGGCATATGAAAGGTTGAGAAGACCAGAGAAAGAAGAGAGATAGGGCAATATGAAAGGTTGAGAAGACCAGAGAAAGAAGAGAGATAGGGCAATATGAAAGGTTGAGAAGACCAGAGAAAGAAGATAGATAGGGCAATATGAAAGGTTGAGAAGACCAGAGAAAGAAGAGAGATAGGGCATATGAAAGGTTGAGAAGACCAGAGAAAGAAGAGAGATAGGGCAATATGAAAGGTTGAGAAGACCAGAGAAAGAAGAGAGATAGGGCAATATGAAAGGTTGAGAAGACCAGAGAAAGAAGAGAGATAGTGCAATATGAAAGGTTGAGAAGACCAGAGAAAGAAGAGAGATAGGGTAATATGGAAGGTTGAGAAGACCAGAGAAAGAAGAGAGATAGGGCAATATGAAAGGTTGAGAAGACCAGAGAAAGAAGAGAGATAGGGCAATATGAAAAGTTGAGAAGACCAGAGAAAGAAGAGAGATAGGGCAATATGAAAGGTTGAGAAGACCAGAGAAAGAAGAGAGATAGGGCATATGAAAGGTTGAGAAGACCAGAGAAAGAAGAGAGATAGGGCAATATGAAAGGTTGAGAAGACCAGAGAAAGAAGATAGATAGGGCAATATGAAAGGTTGAGAAGACCAGAGAAAGAAGAGAGATAGGGCATATGAAAGGTTGAGAAGACCAGAGAAAGAAGAGAGATAGGGCATATGAAAGGTTGAGAAGACCAGAGAAAGAAGAGAGATAGGGCAATATGAAAGGTTGAGAAGACCAGAGAAAGAAGATAGATAGGGCAATATGAAAGGTTGAGAAGACCAGAGAAAGAAGAGAGATAGGGCATATGAAAGGTTGAGAAGACCAGAGAAAGAAGAGAGATAGGGCAATATGAAAGGTTGAGAAGACCAGAGAAAGAAGAGAGATAGGGCATATGAAAGGTTGAGAAGACCAGAGAAAGAAGAGAGATAGGGCAATATGAAAGGTTGAGAAGACCAGAGAAAGAAGAGAGATAGGGCAATATGAAAGGTTGAGAAGACCAGAGAAAGAAGAGAGATAGGGCATATGAAAGGTTGAGAAGACCAGAGAAAGAAGAGAGATAGGGCAATATGAAAGGTTGAGAAGACCAGAGAAAGAAGATAGATAGGGCAATATGAAAGGTTGAGAAGACCAGAGAAAGAAGAGAGATAGGGCATATGAAAGGTTGAGAAGACCAGAGAAAGAAGAGAGATAGGGCATATGAAAGGTTGAGAAGACCAGAGAAAGAAGAGAGATAGGGCAATATGAAAGGTTGAGAAGACCAGAGAAAGAAGATAGATAGGGCAATATGAAAGGTTGAGAAGACCAGAGAAAGAAGAGAGATAGGGCATATGAAAGGTTGAGAAGACCAGAGAAAGAAGAGAGATAGGGCAATATGAAAGGTTGAGAAGACCAGAGAAAGAAGAGAGATAGGGCATATGAAAGGTTGAGAAGACCAGAGAAAGAAGAGAGATAGGGCATATGAAAGGTTGAGAAGACCAGAGAAAGAAGAGAGATAGGGCAATATGAAAGGTTGAGAAGACCAGAGAAAGAAGAGAGATAGGGCAATATGAAAGGTTGAGAAGACCAGAGAAAGAAGAGAGATAGTGCAATATGAAAGGTTGAGAAGACCAGAGAAAGAAGAGAGATAGGGTAATATGGAAGGTTGAGAAGACCAGAGAAAGAAGAGAGATAGGGCAATATGAAAGGTTGAGAAGACCAGAGAAAGAAGAGAGATAGGGCAATATGAAAAGTTGAGAAGACCAGAGAAAGAAGAGAGATAGGGCAATATGAAAGGTTGAGAAGACCAGAGAAAGAAGAGAGATAGGGCATATGAAAGGTTGAGAAGACCAGAGAAAGAAGAGAGATAGGGCAATATGAAAGGTTGAGAAGACCAGAGAAAGAAGATAGATAGGGCAATATGAAAGGTTGAGAAGACCAGAGAAAGAAGAGAGATAGGGCATATGAAAGGTTGAGAAGACCAGAGAAAGAAGAGAGATAGGGCATATGAAAGGTTGAGAAGACCAGAGAAAGAAGAGAGATAGGGCAATATGAAAGGTTGAGAAGACCAGAGAAAGAAGATAGATAGGGCAATATGAAAGGTTGAGAAGACCAGAGAAAGAAGAGAGATAGGGCATATGAAAGGTTGAGAAGACCAGAGAAAGAAGAGAGATAGGGCAATATGAAAGGTTGAGAAGACCAGAGAAAGAAGAGAGATAGGGCATATGAAAGGTTGAGAAGACCAGAGAAAGAAGAGAGATAGGGCAATATGAAAGGTTGAGAAGACCAGAGAAAGAAGAGAGATAGGGCAATATGAAAGGTTGAGAAGACCAGAGAAAGAAGAGAGATAGGGCATATGAAAGGTTGAGAAGACCAGAGAAAGAAGAGAGATAGGGCAATATGAAAGGTTGAGAAGACCAGAGAAAGAAGATAGATAGGGCAATATGAAAGGTTGAGAAGACCAGAGAAAGAAGAGAGATAGGGCATATGAAAGGTTGAGAAGACCAGAGAAAGAAGAGAGATAGGGCATATGAAAGGTTGAGAAGACCAGAGAAAGAAGAGAGATAGGGCAATATGAAAGGTTGAGAAGACCAGAGAAAGAAGATAGATAGGGCAATATGAAAGGTTGAGAAGACCAGAGAAAGAAGAGAGATAGGGCATATGAAAGGTTGAGAAGACCAGAGAAAGAAGAGAGATAGGGCAATATGAAAGGTTGAGAAGACCAGAGAAAGAAGAGAGATAGGGCATATGAAAGGTTGAGAAGACCAGAGAAAGAAGAGAGATAGGGCATATGAAAGGTTGAGAAGACCAGAGAAAGAAGAGAGATAGGGCAATATGAAAGGTTGAGAAGACCAGAGAAAGAAGATAGATAGGGCAATATGAAAGGTTGAGAAGACCAGAGAAAGAAGAGAGATAGGGCATATGAAAGGTTGAGAAGACCAGAGAAAGAAGAGAGATAGTGCAATATGAAAGGTTGAGAAGACCAGAGAAAGAAGAGAGATAGGGCATATGAAAGGTTGAGAAGACCAGAGAAAGAAGAGAGATAGGGCAATATGAAAGGTTGAGAAGACCAGAGAAAGAAGAGAGATAGGGCAATATGAAAGGTTGAGAAGACCAGAGAAAGAAGAGAGATAGGGCATATGAAAGGTTGAGAAGACCAGAGAAAGAAGAGAGATAGGGCAATATGAAAAGTTGAGAAGACCAGAGAAAGAAGAGAGATAGGGCAATATGAAAGGTTGAGAAGACCAGAGAAAGAAGAGAGATAGGGCATATGAAAGGTTGAGAAGACCAGAGAAAGAAGAGAGATAGGGCAATATGAAAGGTTGAGAAGACCAGAGAAAGAAGATAGATAGGGCAATATGAAAGGTTGAGAAGACCAGAGAAAGAAGAGAGATAGGGCATATGAAAGGTTGAGAAGACCAGAGAAAGAAGAGAGATAGGGCAATATGAAAGGTTGAGAAGACCAGAGAAAGAAGAGAGATAGGGCAATATGAAAGGTTGAGAAGACCAGAGAAAGAAGATAGATAGGGCAATATGAAAGGTTGAGAAGACCAGAGAAAGAAGAGAGATAGGGCATATGAAAGGTTGAGAAGACCAGAGAAAGAAGAGAGATAGGGCAATATGAATGGTTGAGAAGACCAGAGAAAGAAGAGAGATAGGGCAATATGAAAGGTTGAGAAGACCAGAGAAAGAAGATAGATAGGGCAATATGAAAGGTTGAGAAGACCAGAGAAAGAAGAGAGATAGGGCATATGAAAGGTTGAGAAGACCAGAGAAAGAAGAGAGATAGGGCAATATGAATGGTTGAGAAGACCAGAGAAAGAAGAGAGATAGGGCAATATGAAAGGTTGAGAAGACCAGAGAAAGAAGAGAGATAGTGCAATATGAAAGGTTGAGAAGACCAGAGAAAGAAGAGAGATAGGGTAATATGGAAGGTTGAGAAGACCAGAGAAAGAAGAGAGATAGGGCATATGAAAGGTTGAGAAGACCAGAGAAAGAAGAGAGATAGGGCATATGAAAGGTTGAGAAGACCAGAGAAAGAAGAGAGATAGGGCATATGAAAGGTTGAGAAGACCAGAGAAAGAAGAGAGATAGGGCATATGAAAGGTTGAGAAGATCAGAGAAAGAAAAGAGATAGGACATATGAATGGTTGAGAAGACCAGAGAAAGAAGAGAGATAGGGCATATGAAAGGTTGAGAAGACCAGAGAAAGAAGAGAGATAGTGCAATATGAAAGGTTGAGAAGATCAGAGAAAGAAAAGAGATAGGACATATGAAAGGTTGAGAAGACCAGAGAAAGAAGAGAGATAGGGCATATGAAAGGTTGAGAAGACCAGAGAAAGAAGAGAGATAGTGCAATATGAAAGGTTGAGAAGACCAGAGAAAGAAGAGAGATAGGGTAATATGGAAGGTTGAGAAGACCAGAGAAAGAAGAGAGATAGGGCATATGAAAGGTTGAGAAGACCAGAGAAAGAAGAGAGATAGTGCAATATGAAAGGTTGAGAAGACCAGAGAAAGAAGAGAGATAGGGTAATATGGAAGGTTGAGAAGACCAGAGAAAGAAGAGAGATAGGGCATATGAAAGGTTGAGAAGACCAGAGAAAGAAGAGAGATAGGGCATATGAAAGGTTGAGAAGACCAGAGAAAGAAGAGAGATAGGGCATATGAAAGGTTGAGAAGACCAGAGAAAGAAGAGAGATAGGGCATATGAAAGGTTGAGAAGATCAGAGAAAGAAAAGAGATAGGACATATGAAAGGTTGAGAAGACCAGAGAAAGAAGAGAGATAGGGCATATGAAAGGTTGAGAAGACCAGAGAAAGAAGAGAGATAGGGTAATAAAAAAGGTTGAAAAGACCAGAGAAAGAAGAGAGATAGGGTAATATGAAAGGTTGAGAAGACCAGAGAAAGAAGAGAGATAGGGCAATATGAAAGGTTGAGAAGACCAGAGAAAGAAGATAGATAGGGCAATATGAAAGGTTGAGAAGACCAGAGAAAGAAGAGAGATAGGGCATATGAAAGGTTGAGAAGACCAGAGAAAGAAGAGAGATAGGGCAATATGAAAGGTTGAGAAGACCAGAGAAAGAAGAGAGATAGGGCAATATGAATGGTTGAGAAGACCAGAGAAAGAAGAGAGATAGGGCAATATGAAAGGTTGAGAAGACCAGAGAAAGAAGATAGATAGGGCAATATGAAAGGTTGAGAAGACCAGAGAAAGAAGAGAGATAGGGCATATGAAAGGTTGAGAAGACCAGAGAAAGAAGAGAGATAGGGCAATATGAATGGTTGAGAAGACCAGAGAAAGAAGAGAGATAGGGCAATATGAAAGGTTGAGAAGACCAGAGAAAGAAGAGAGATAGTGCAATATGAAAGGTTGAGAAGACCAGAGAAAGAAGAGAGATAGGGTAATATGGAAGGTTGAGAAGACCAGAGAAAGAAGAGAGATAGGGCATATGAAAGGTTGAGAAGACCAGAGAAAGAAGAGAGATAGGGCATATGAAAGGTTGAGAAGACCAGAGAAAGAAGAGAGATAGGGCATATGAAAGGTTGAGAAGACCAGAGAAAGAAGAGAGATAGGGCATATGAAAGGTTGAGAAGATCAGAGAAAGAAAAGAGATAGGACATATGAATGGTTGAGAAGACCAGAGAAAGAAGAGAGATAGGGCATATGAAAGGTTGAGAAGACCAGAGAAAGAAGAGAGATAGTGCAATATGAAAGGTTGAGAAGATCAGAGAAAGAAAAGAGATAGGACATATGAAAGGTTGAGAAGACCAGAGAAAGAAGAGAGATAGGGCATATGAAAGGTTGAGAAGACCAGAGAAAGAAGAGAGATAGTGCAATATGAAAGGTTGAGAAGACCAGAGAAAGAAGAGAGATAGGGTAATATGGAAGGTTGAGAAGACCAGAGAAAGAAGAGAGATAGGGCATATGAAAGGTTGAGAAGACCAGAGAAAGAAGAGAGATAGTGCAATATGAAAGGTTGAGAAGACCAGAGAAAGAAGAGAGATAGGGTAATATGGAAGGTTGAGAAGACCAGAGAAAGAAGAGAGATAGGGCATATGAAAGGTTGAGAAGACCAGAGAAAGAAGAGAGATAGGGCATATGAAAGGTTGAGAAGACCAGAGAAAGAAGAGAGATAGGGCATATGAAAGGTTGAGAAGACCAGAGAAAGAAGAGAGATAGGGCATATGAAAGGTTGAGAAGATCAGAGAAAGAAAAGAGATAGGACATATGAAAGGTTGAGAAGACCAGAGAAAGAAGAGAGATAGGGCATATGAAAGGTTGAGAAGACCAGAGAAAGAAGAGAGATAGGGTAATAAAAAAGGTTGAAAAGACCAGAGAAAGAAGAGAGATAGGGTAATATGAAAGGTTGAGAAGACCAGAGAAAGAAGAGAGATAGGGCATATGAAAGGTTGAGAAGACCAGAGAAAGAAGAGAGATAGGGCATATGAAAGGTTGAGAAGACCAGAGAAAGAAGAGAGATAGGGCATATGAAAGATTGAGAAGACCAGAGAAAGAAGAGAGATAGGGCATATGAAAGGTTGAGAAGACCAGAGAAAGAAGAGAGATAGGGCATATGAAAGGTTGAGAAGACCAGAGAAAGAAGAGAGATAGGGTATATGAAAGGTTGAGAAGACCAGAGAAAGAAGAGAGATAGGGCAATATGAAAGGTTGAGAAGACCAGAGAAAGAAGAGAGATAGGGCAATATGAAAGGTTGAGAAGACCAGAGAAAGAAGAGAGATAGGGCATATGAAAGGTTGAGAAGACCAGAGAAAGAAGAGAGATAGGGCAATATGAAAGGTTGAGAAGACCAGAGAAAGAAGAGAGATAGGGCAATATGAAAGGTTGAGAAGACCAGAGAAAGAAGAGAGATAGTGCAATATGAAAGGTTGAGAAGACCAGAGAAAGAAGAGAGATAGGGCATATGAAAGGTTGAGAAGACCAGAGAAAGAAGAGAGATAGGGCATATGAAAGGTTGAGAAGACCAGAGAAAGAGAGATAGGGTAATAAAAAAGGTTGAAAAGACCAGAGAAAGAAGAGAGATAGGGTAATAAAAAAGGTTGAAAAGACCAGAGAAAGAAGAGAGATAGGGTAATATGAAAGGTTGAGAAGACCAGAGAAAGAAGAGAGATAGGGCAATATGAAAGGTTGAGAAGACCAGAGAAAGAAGAGAAATAGGGCAATATGAAAGGTTGAGAAGACCAGAGAAAGAAGAGAGATAGGGTAATAAAAAAGGTTGAAAAGACCAGAGAAAGAAGAGAGATAGGGTAATAAAAAAGGTTGAAAAGACCAGAGAAAGAAGAGAGATAGGGTAATATGAAAGGTTGAGAAGACCAGAGAAAGAAGAGAGATAGGGCAATATGAAAGGTTGAGAAGACCAGAGAAAGAAGAGAGATAGGGCATATGAAAGGTTGAGAAGACCAGAGAAAGAAGAGAGATAGGGCAATATGAAAGGTTGAGAAGACCAGAGAAAGAAGAGAGATAGGGCAATATGAAAGGTTGAGAAGACCAGAGAAAGAAGAGAGATAGGGCATATGAAAGGTTGAGAAGACCAGAGAAAGAAGAGAGATAGGGCAATATGAAAAGTTGAGAAGACCAGAGAAAGAAGAGAGATAGGGCAATATGAAAGGTTGAGAAGACCAGAGAAAGAAGAGAGATAGGGCATATGAAAGGTTGAGAAGACCAGTGAAAGAAGAGAGATAGGGCAATATGAAAGGTTGAGAAGACCAGAGAAAGAAGATAGATAGGGCAATATGAAAGGTTGAGAAGACCAGAGAAAGAAGAGAGATAGGGCATATGAAAGGTTGAGAAGACCAGAGAAAGAAGAGAGATAGGGCAATATGAAAGGTTGAGAAGACCAGAGAAAGAAGAGAGATAGGGCAATATGAAAGGTTGAGAAGACCAGAGAAAGAAGATAGATAGGGCAATATGAAAGGTTGAGAAGACCAGAGAAAGAAGAGAGATAGGGCATATGAAAGGTTGAGAAGACCAGAGAAAGAAGAGAGATAGGGCAATATGAAAGGTTGAGAAGACCAGAGAAAGAAGAGAGATAGGGCAATATGAAAGGTTGAGAAGACCAGAGAAAGAAGAGAGATAGTGCAATATGAAAGGTTGAGAAGACCAGAGAAAGAAGAGAGATAGGGTAATATGGAAGGTTGAGAAGACCAGAGAAAGAAGAGAGATAGGGCAATATGAAAGGTTGAGAAGACCAGAGAAAGAAGAGAGATAGGGCATATGAAAGGTTGAGAAGACCAGAGAAAGAAGAGAGATAGGGCAATATGAAAAGTTGAGAAGACCAGAGAAAGAAGAGAGATAGGGCAATATGAAAGGTTGAGAAGACCAGAGAAAGAAGAGAGATAGGGCATATGAAAGGTTGAGAAGACCAGAGAAAGAAGAGAGATAGGGCAATATGAAAGGTTGAGAAGACCAGAGAAAGAAGAGAGATAGGGCAATATGAAAGGTTGAGAAGACCAGAGAAAGAAGAGAGATAGGGTAATAAAAAAGGTTGAAAAGACCAGAGAAAGAAGAGAGATAGGGTAATATGAAAGGTTGAGAAGACCAGAGAAAGAAGAGAGATAGGGCATATGAAAGGTTGAGAAGACCAGAGAAAGAAGAGAGATAGGGCATATGAAAGGTTGAGAAGACCAGAGAAAGAAGAGAGATAGGGCATATGAAAGATTGAGAAGACCAGAGAAAGAAGAGAGATAGGGCATATGAAAGGTTGAGAAGACCAGAGAAAGAAGAGAGATAGGGCATATGAAAGGTTGAGAAGACCAGAGAAAGAAGAGAGATAGGGTATATGAAAGGTTGAGAAGACCAGAGAAAGAAGAGAGATAGGGCAATATGAAAGGTTGAGAAGACCAGAGAAAGAAGAGAGATAGGGCAATATGAAAGGTTGAGAAGACCAGAGAAAGAAGAGAGATAGGGCATATGAAAGGTTGAGAAGACCAGAGAAAGAAGAGAGATAGGGCAATATGAAAGGTTGAGAAGACCAGAGAAAGAAGAGAGATAGGGCAATATGAAAGGTTGAGAAGACCAGAGAAAGAAGAGAGATAGTGCAATATGAAAGGTTGAGAAGACCAGAGAAAGAAGAGAGATAGGGCATATGAAAGGTTGAGAAGACCAGAGAAAGAAGAGAGATAGGGCATATGAAAGGTTGAGAAGACCAGAGAAAGAGAGATAGGGTAATAAAAAAGGTTGAAAAGACCAGAGAAAGAAGAGAGATAGGGTAATAAAAAAGGTTGAAAAGACCAGAGAAAGACGAGAGATAGGGTAATATGAAAGGTTGAGAAGACCAGAGAAAGAAGAGAGATAGGGCAATATGAAAGGTTGAGAAGACCAGAGAAAGAAGAGAAATAGGGCAATATGAAAGGTTGAGAAGACCAGAGAAAGAAGAGAGATAGGGTAATAAAAAAGGTTGAAAAGACCAGAGAAAGAAGAGAGATAGGGTAATAAAAAAGGTTGAAAAGACCAGAGAAAGAAGAGAGATAGGGTAATATGAAAGGTTGAGAAGACCAGAGAAAGAAGAGAGATAGGGCAATATGAAAGGTTGAGAAGACCAGAGAAAGAAGAGAGATAGGGCATATGAAAGGTTGAGAAGACCAGAGAAAGAAGAGAGATAGGGCAATATGAAAGGTTGAGAAGACCAGAGAAAGAAGAGAGATAGGGCAATATGAAAGGTTGAGAAGACCAGAGAAAGAAGAGAGATAGGGCATATGAAAGGTTGAGAAGACCAGAGAAAGAAGAGAGATAGGGCAATATGAAAAGTTGAGAAGACCAGAGAAAGAAGAGAGATAGGGCAATATGAAAGGTTGAGAAGACCAGAGAAAGAAGAGAGATAGGGCATATGAAAGGTTGAGAAGACCAGAGAAAGAAGAGAGATAGGGCAATATGAAAGGTTGAGAAGACCAGAGAAAGAAGATAGATAGGGCAATATGAAAGGTTGAGAAGACCAGAGAAAGAAGAGAGATAGGGCATATGAAAGGTTGAGAAGACCAGAGAAAGAAGAGAGATAGGGCAATATGAAAGGTTGAGAAGACCAGAGAAAGAAGAGAGATAGGGCAATATGAAAGGTTGAGAAGACCAGAGAAAGAAGATAGATAGGGCAATATGAAAGGTTGAGAAGACCAGAGAAAGAAGAGAGATAGGGCATATGAAAGGTTGAGAAGACCAGAGAAAGAAGAGAGATAGGGCAATATGAAAGGTTGAGAAGACCAGAGAAAGAAGAGAGATAGGGCAATATGAAAGGTTGAGAAGACCAGAGAAAGAAGAGAGATAGTGCAATATGAAAGGTTGAGAAGACCAGAGAAAGAAGAGAGATAGGGTAATATGGAAGGTTGAGAAGACCAGAGAAAGAAGAGAGATAGGGCAATATGAAAGGTTGAGAAGACCAGAGAAAGAAGAGAGATAGGGCATATGAAAGGTTGAGAAGACCAGAGAAAGAAGAGAGATAGGGCAATATGAAAAGTTGAGAAGACCAGAGAAAGAAGAGAGATAGGGCAATATGAAAGGTTGAGAAGACCAGAGAAAGAAGAGAGATAGGGCATATGAAAGGTTGAGAAGACCAGAGAAAGAAGAGAGATAGGGCAATATGAAAGGTTGAGAAGACCAGAGAAAGAAGAGAGATAGGGCAATATGAAAGGTTGAGAAGACCAGAGAAAGAAGAGAGATAGTGCAATATGAAAGGTTGAGAAGACCAGAGAAAGAAGAGAGATAGGGTAATATGGAAGGTTGAGAAGACCAGAGAAAGAAGAGAGATAGGGCATATGAAAGGTTGAGAAGACCAGAGAAAGAAGAGAGATAGGGCATATGAAAGGTTGAGAAGACCAGAGAAAGAAGAGAGATAGGGCATATGAAAGGTTGAGAAGACCAGAGAAAGAAGAGAGATAGGGCATATGAAAGGTTGAGAAGACCAGAGAAAGAAGAGAGATAGGGCATATGAAAGGTTGAGAAGATCAGAGAAAGAAAAGAGATAGGACATATGAAAGGTTGAGAAGACCAGAGAAAGAAGAGAGATAGGGCAATATGAAAGGTTGAGAAGACCAGAGAAAGAAGAGAGATAGGGCATATGAAAGGTTGAGAAGACCAGAGAAAGAAGAGAGATAGGGCAATATGAAAGGTTGAGAAGACCAGAGAAAGAAGAGAGATAGGGCAATATGAAAGGTTGAGAAGACCAGAGAAAGAAGAGAGATAGTGCAATATGAAAGGTTGAGAAGACCAGAGAAAGAAGAGAGATAGGGCATATGAAAGGTTGAGAAGACCAGAGAAAGAAGAGAGATAGGGCATATGAAAGGTTGAGAAGACCAGAGAAAGAGAGATAGGGTAATAAAAAAGGTTGAAAAGACCAGAGAAAGAAGAGAGATAGGGTAATAAAAAAGGTTGAAAAGACCAGAGAAAGAAGAGAGATAGGGTAATATGAAAGGTTGAGAAGACCAGAGAAAGAAGAGAGATAGGGCAATATGAAAGGTTGAGAAGACCAGAGAAAGAAGAGAGATAGGGCAATATGAAAGGTTGAGAAGACCAGAGAAAGAAGAGAGATAGGGCAATATGAAAGGTTGAGAAGACAAGAGAAAGAAGAGAGATAGGGCAATATGAAAGGTTGAGAAGACCAGAGAAAGAAGAGAGATAGGGCATATGAAAGGTTGAGAAGACCAGAGAAAGAAGAGAGATAGGGCAATATGAAAGGTTGAGAAGACCAGAGAAAGAAGAGAGATAGGGCAATATGAAAGGTTGAGAAGACCAGAGAAAGAAGAGAGATAGGGCAATATGAAAGGTTGAGAAGACCAGAGAAAGAAGAGAGATAGGGCAATATGAAAGGTTGAGAAGACCAGAGAAAGAAGATAGATAGGGCAATATGAAAGGTTGAGAAGACCAGAGAAAGAAGAGAGATAGGGCATATGAAAGGTTGAGAAGACCAGAGAAAGAAGAGAGATAGGGCAATATGAATGGTTGAGAAGACCAGAGAAAGAAGAGAGATAGGGCAATATGAAAGGTTGAGAAGACCAGAGAAAGAAGAGAGATAGTGCAATATGAAAGGTTGAGAAGACCAGAGAAAGAAGAGAGATAGGGTAATATGGAAGGTTGAGAAGACCAGAGAAAGAAGAGAGATAGGGCATATGAAAGGTTGAGAAGACCAGAGAAAGAAGAGAGATAGGGCATATGAAAGGTTGAGAAGACCAGAGAAAGAAGAGAGATAGGGCATATGAAAGGTTGAGAAGACCAGAGAAAGAAGAGAGATAGGGCATATGAAAGGTTGAGAAGATCAGAGAAAGAAAAGAGATAGGACATATGAAAGGTTGAGAAGACCAGAGAAAGAAGAGAGATAGGGCATATGAAAGGTTGAGAAGACCAGAGAAAGAAGAGAGATAGTGCAATATGAAAGGTTGAGAAGATCAGAGAAAGAAAAGAGATAGGACATATGAAAGGTTGAGAAGACCAGAGAAAGAAGAGAGATAGGGCATATGAAAGGTTGAGAAGACCAGAGAAAGAAGAGAGATAGTGCAATATGAAAGGTTGAGAAGACCAGAGAAAGAAGAGAGATAGGGTAATATGGAAGGTTGAGAAGACCAGAGAAAGAAGAGAGATAGGGCATATGAAAGGTTGAGAAGACCAGAGAAAGAAGAGAGATAGTGCAATATGAAAGGTTGAGAAGACCAGAGAAAGAAGAGAGATAGGGTAATATGGAAGGTTGAGAAGACCAGAGAAAGAAGAGAGATAGGGCATATGAAAGGTTGAGAAGACCAGAGAAAGAAGAGAGATAGGGCATATGAAAGGTTGAGAAGACCAGAGAAAGAAGAGAGATAGGGCATATGAAAGGTTGAGAAGACCAGAGAAAGAAGAGAGATAGGGCATATGAAAGGTTGAGAAGATCAGAGAAAGAAAAGAGATAGGACATATGAAAGGTTGAGAAGACCAGAGAAAGAAGAGAGATAGGGCATATGAAAGGTTGAGAAGACCAGAGAAAGAAGAGAGATAGGGTAATAAAAAAGGTTGAAAAGACCAGAGAAAGAAGAGAGATAGGGTAATATGAAAGGTTGAGAAGACCAGAGAAAGAAGAGAGATAGGGCATATGAAAGGTTGAGAAGACCAGAGAAAGAAGAGAGATAGGGCATATGAAAGGTTGAGAAGACCAGAGAAAGAAGAGAGATAGGGCATATGAAAGATTGAGAAGACCAGAGAAAGAAGAGAGATAGGGCATATGAAAGGTTGAGAAGACCAGAGAAAGAAGAGAGATAGGGCATATGAAAGGTTGAGAAGACCAGAGAAAGAAGAGAGATAGGGTATATGAAAGGTTGAGAAGACCAGAGAAAGAAGAGAGATAGGGCAATATGAAAGGTTGAGAAGACCAGAGAAAGAAGAGAGATAGGGCAATATGAAAGGTTGAGAAGACCAGAGAAAGAAGAGAGATAGGGCATATGAAAGGTTGAGAAGACCAGAGAAAGAAGAGAGATAGGGCAATATGAAAGGTTGAGAAGACCAGAGAAAGAAGAGAGATAGGGCAATATGAAAGGTTGAGAAGACCAGAGAAAGAAGAGAGATAGTGCAATATGAAAGGTTGAGAAGACCAGAGAAAGAAGAGAGATAGGGCATATGAAAGGTTGAGAAGACCAGAGAAAGAAGAGAGATAGGGCATATGAAAGGTTGAGAAGACCAGAGAAAGAGAGATAGGGTAATAAAAAAGGTTGAAAAGACCAGAGAAAGAAGAGAGATAGGGTAATAAAAAAGGTTGAAAAGACCAGAGAAAGAAGAGAGATAGGGTAATATGAAAGGTTGAGAAGACCAGAGAAAGAAGAGAGATAGGGCAATATGAAAGGTTGAGAAGACCAGAGAAAGAAGAGAAATAGGGCAATATGAAAGGTTGAGAAGACCAGAGAAAGAAGAGAGATAGGGTAATAAAAAAGGTTGAAAAGACCAGAGAAAGAAGAGAGATAGGGTAATAAAAAAGGTTGAAAAGACCAGAGAAAGAAGAGAGATAGGGTAATATGAAAGGTTGAGAAGACCAGAGAAAGAAGAGAGATAGGGCAATATGAAAGGTTGAGAAGACCAGAGAAAGAAGAGAGATAGGGCATATGAAAGGTTGAGAAGACCAGAGAAAGAAGAGAGATAGGGCAATATGAAAGGTTGAGAAGACCAGAGAAAGAAGAGAGATAGGGCAATATGAAAGGTTGAGAAGACCAGAGAAAGAAGAGAGATAGGGCATATGAAAGGTTGAGAAGACCAGAGAAAGAAGAGAGATAGGGCAATATGAAAAGTTGAGAAGACCAGAGAAAGAAGAGAGATAGGGCAATATGAAAGGTTGAGAAGACCAGAGAAAGAAGAGAGATAGGGCATATGAAAGGTTGAGAAGACCAGAGAAAGAAGAGAGATAGGGCAATATGAAAGGTTGAGAAGACCAGAGAAAGAAGATAGATAGGGCAATATGAAAGGTTGAGAAGACCAGAGAAAGAAGAGAGATAGGGCATATGAAAGGTTGAGAAGACCAGAGAAAGAAGAGAGATAGGGCAATATGAAAGGTTGAGAAGACCAGAGAAAGAAGAGAGATAGGGCAATATGAAAGGTTGAGAAGACCAGAGAAAGAAGATAGATAGGGCAATATGAAAGGTTGAGAAGACCAGAGAAAGAAGAGAGATAGGGCATATGAAAGGTTGAGAAGACCAGAGAAAGAAGAGAGATAGGGCAATATGAAAGGTTGAGAAGACCAGAGAAAGAAGAGAGATAGGGCAATATGAAAGGTTGAGAAGACCAGAGAAAGAAGAGAGATAGTGCAATATGAAAGGTTGAGAAGACCAGAGAAAGAAGAGAGATAGGGTAATATGGAAGGTTGAGAAGACCAGAGAAAGAAGAGAGATAGGGCAATATGAAAGGTTGAGAAGACCAGAGAAAGAAGAGAGATAGGGCATATGAAAGGTTGAGAAGACCAGAGAAAGAAGAGAGATAGGGCAATATGAAAAGTTGAGAAGACCAGAGAAAGAAGAGAGATAGGGCAATATGAAAGGTTGAGAAGACCAGAGAAAGAAGAGAGATAGGGCATATGAAAGGTTGAGAAGACCAGAGAAAGAAGAGAGATAGGGCAATATGAAAGGTTGAGAAGACCAGAGAAAGAAGAGAGATAGGGCAATATGAAAGGTTGAGAAGACCAGAGAAAGAAGAGAGATAGTGCAATATGAAAGGTTGAGAAGACCAGAGAAAGAAGAGAGATAGGGTAATATGGAAGGTTGAGAAGACCAGAGAAAGAAGAGAGATAGGGCATATGAAAGGTTGAGAAGACCAGAGAAAGAAGAGAGATAGGGCGGGCATATGAAAGGTTGAGAAGACCAGAGAAAGAAGAGAGATAGGGCATATGAAAGGTTGAGAAGACCAGAGAAAGAAGAGAGATAGGGTAATATGAAAGGTTGAGAAGACCAGAGAAAGAAGAGAGATAGGGCAATATGAAAGGTTGAGAAGACCAGAGAAAGAAGAGAGATAGTGCAATATGAAAGGTTGAGAAGACCAGAGAAAGAAGAGAGATAGGGCATATGAAAGGTTGAGAAGACCAGAGAAAGAAGAGAGATAGGGCATATGAAAGGTTGAGAAGACCAGAGAAAGAGAGATAGGGTAATAAAAAAGGTTGAAAAGACCAGAGAAAGAAGAGAGATAGGGTAATAAAAAAGGTTGAAAAGACCAGAGAAAGAAGAGAGATAGGGTAATATGAAAGGTTGAGAAGACCAGAGAAAGAAGAGAGATAGGGCAATATGAAAGGTTGAGAAGACCAGAGAAAGAAGAGAAATAGGGCAATATGAAAGGTTGAGAAGACCAGAGAAAGAAGAGAGATAGGGTAATAAAAAAGGTTGAAAAGACCAGAGAAAGAAGAGAGATAGGGTAATAAAAAAGGTTGAAAAGACCAGAGAAAGAAGAGAGATAGGGTAATATGAAAGGTTGAGAAGACCAGAGAAAGAAGAGAGATAGGGCAATATGAAAGGTTGAGAAGACCAGAGAAAGAAGAGAGATAGGGCATATGAAAGGTTGAGAAGACCAGAGAAAGAAGAGAGATAGGGCAATATGAAAGGTTGAGAAGACCAGAGAAAGAAGAGAGATAGGGCAATATGAAAGGTTGAGAAGACCAGAGAAAGAAGAGAGATAGGGCATATGAAAGGTTGAGAAGACCAGAGAAAGAAGAGAGATAGGGCAATATGAAAAGTTGAGAAGACCAGAGAAAGAAGAGAGATAGGGCAATATGAAAGGTTGAGAAGACCAGAGAAAGAAGAGAGATAGGGCATATGAAAGGTTGAGAAGACCAGAGAAAGAAGAGAGATAGGGCAATATGAAAGGTTGAGAAGACCAGAGAAAGAAGATAGATAGGGCAATATGAAAGGTTGAGAAGACCAGAGAAAGAAGAGAGATAGGGCATATGAAAGGTTGAGAAGACCAGAGAAAGAAGAGAGATAGGGCAATATGAAAGGTTGAGAAGACCAGAGAAAGAAGAGAGATAGGGCAATATGAAAGGTTGAGAAGACCAGAGAAAGAAGATAGATAGGGCAATATGAAAGGTTGAGAAGACCAGAGAAAGAAGAGAGATAGGGCATATGAAAGGTTGAGAAGACCAGAGAAAGAAGAGAGATAGGGCAATATGAAAGGTTGAGAAGACCAGAGAAAGAAGAGAGATAGGGCAATATGAAAGGTTGAGAAGACCAGAGAAAGAAGAGAGATAGTGCAATATGAAAGGTTGAGAAGACCAGAGAAAGAAGAGAGATAGGGTAATATGGAAGGTTGAGAAGACCAGAGAAAGAAGAGAGATAGGGCAATATGAAAGGTTGAGAAGACCAGAGAAAGAAGAGAGATAGGGCATATGAAAGGTTGAGAAGACCAGAGAAAGAAGAGAGATAGGGCAATATGAAAAGTTGAGAAGACCAGAGAAAGAAGAGAGATAGGGCAATATGAAAGGTTGAGAAGACCAGAGAAAGAAGAGAGATAGGGCATATGAAAGGTTGAGAAGACCAGAGAAAGAAGAGAGATAGGGCAATATGAAAGGTTGAGAAGACCAGAGAAAGAAGAGAGATAGGGCAATATGAAAGGTTGAGAAGACCAGAGAAAGAAGAGAGATAGTGCAATATGAAAGGTTGAGAAGACCAGAGAAAGAAGAGAGATAGGGTAATATGGAAGGTTGAGAAGACCAGAGAAAGAAGAGAGATAGGGCATATGAAAGGTTGAGAAGACCAGAGAAAGAAGAGAGATAGGGCGGGCATATGAAAGGTTGAGAAGACCAGAGAAAGAAGAGAGATAGGGCATATGAAAGGTTGAGAAGACCAGAGAAAGAAGAGAGATAGGGCATATGAAAGGTTGAGAAGACCAGAGAAAGAAGAGAGATAGGGCATATGAAAGGTTGAGAAGATCAGAGAAAGAAAAGAGATAGGACATATGAAAGGTTGAGAAGACCAGAGAAAGAAGAGAGATAGGGCAATATGAAAGGTTGAGAAGACCAGAGAAAGAAGAGAGATAGGGCATATGAAAGGTTGAGAAGACCAGAGAAAGAAGAGAGATAGGGCAATATGAAAGGTTGAGAAGACCAGAGAAAGAAGAGAGATAGGGCAATATGAAAGGTTGAGAAGACCAGAGAAAGAAGAGAGATAGTGCAATATGAAAGGTTGAGAAGACCAGAGAAAGAAGAGAGATATGGCATATGAAAGGTTGAGAAGACCAGAGAAAGAAGAGAGATAGGGCATATGAAAGGTTGAGAAGACCAGAGAAAGAGAGATAGGGTAATAAAAAAGGTTGAAAAGACCAGAGAAAGAAGAGAGATAGGGTAATAAAAAAGTTGAAAAGACCAGAGAAAGAAGAGAGATAGGGTAATATGAAAGGTTGAGAAGACCAGAGAAAGAAGAGAGATAGGGCAATATGAAAGGTTGAGAAGACCAGAGAAAGAAGAGAGATAGGGCAATATGAAAGGTTGAGAAGACCAGAGAAAGAAGAGAGATAGGGCAATATGAAAGGTTGAGAAGACAAGAGAAAGAAGAGAGATAGGGCAATATGAAAGGTTGAGAAGACCAGAGAAAGAAGAGAGATAGGGCATATGAAAGGTTGAGAAGACCAGAGAAAGAAGAGAGATAGGGCAATATGAAAGGTTGAGAAGACCAGAGAAAGAAGAGAGATAGGGCAATATGAAAGGTTGAGAAGACCAGAGAAAGAAGAGAGATAGGGCAATATGAAAGGTTGAGAAGACAAGAGAAAGAAGAGAGATAGGGCAATATGAAAGGTTGAGAAGACCAGAGAAAGAAGAGAGATAGGGCAATATGAAAGGTTGAGAAGACCAGAGAAAGAAGAGAGATAGTGCAATATGAAAGGTTGAGAAGACCAGAGAAAGAAGAGAGATAGGGCATATGAAAGGTTGAGAAGACCAGAGAAAGAAGAGAGATAGGGCATATGAAAGGTTGAGAAGACCAGAGAAAGAGAGATAGGGTAATAAAAAAGGTTGAAAAGACCAGAGAAAGAAGAGAGATAGGGTAATAAAAAAGTTGAAAAGACCAGAGAAAGAAGAGAGATAGGGTAATATGAAAGGTTGAGAAGACCAGAGAAAGAAGAGAGATAGGGCAATATGAAAGGTTGAGAAGACCAGAGAAAGAAGAGAGATAGGGCAATATGAAAGGTTGAGAAGACCAGAGAAAGAAGAGAGATAGGGCAATATGAAAGGTTGAGAAGACAAGAGAAAGAAGAGAGATAGGGCAATATGAAAGGTTGAGAAGACCAGAGAAAGAAGAGAGATAGGGCATATGAAAGGTTGAGAAGACCAGAGAAAGAAGAGAGATAGGGCAATATGAAAGGTTGAGAAGACCAGAGAAAGAAGAGAGATAGGGCAATATGAAAGGTTGAGAAGACCAGAGAAAGAAGAGAGATAGGGCAATATGAAAGGTTGAGAAGACAAGAGAAAGAAGAGAGATAGGGCAATATGAAAGGTTGAGAAGACCAGAGAAAGAAGAGAGATAGTGCAATATGAAAGGTTGAGAAGACCAGAGAAAGAAGAGAGATAGGGTAATATGGAAGGTTGAGAAGACCAGAGAAAGAAGAGAGATAGGGCAATATGAAAGGTTGAGAAGACCAGAGAAAGAAGAGAGATAGGGCATATGAAAGGTTGAGAAGACCAGAGAAAGAAGAGAGATAGGGCAATATGAAAAGTTGAGAAGACCAGAGAAAGAAGAGAGATAGGGCAATATGAAAGGTTGAGAAGACCAGAGAAAGAAGAGAGATAGGGCATATGAAAGGTTGAGAAGACCAGAGAAAGAAGAGAGATAGGGCAATATGAAAGGTTGAGAAGACCAGAGAAAGAAGAGAGATAGGGCAATATGAAAGGTTGAGAAGACCAGAGAAAGAAGAGAGATAGTGCAATATGAAAGGTTGAGAAGACCAGAGAAAGAAGAGAGATAGGGTAATATGGAAGGTTGAGAAGACCAGAGAAAGAAGAGAGATAGGGCATATGAAAGGTTGAGAAGACCAGAGAAAGAAGAGAGATAGGGCGGGCATATGAAAGGTTGAGAAGACCAGAGAAAGAAGAGAGATAGGGCATATGAAAGGTTGAGAAGACCAGAGAAAGAAGAGAGATAGGGCATATGAAAGGTTGAGAAGACCAGAGAAAGAAGAGAGATAGGGCATATGAAAGGTTGAGAAGATCAGAGAAAGAAAAGAGATAGGACATATGAAAGGTTGAGAAGACCAGAGAAAGAAGAGAGATAGGGCAATATGAAAGGTTGAGAAGACCAGAGAAAGAAGAGAGATAGGGCATATGAAAGGTTGAGAAGACCAGAGAAAGAAGAGAGATAGGGCAATATGAAAGGTTGAGAAGACCAGAGAAAGAAGAGAGATAGGGCAATATGAAAGGTTGAGAAGACCAGAGAAAGAAGAGAGATAGTGCAATATGAAAGGTTGAGAAGACCAGAGAAAGAAGAGAGATAGGGCATATGAAAGGTTGAGAAGACCAGAGAAAGAAGAGAGATAGGGCATATGAAAGGTTGAGAAGACCAGAGAAAGAGAGATAGGGTAATAAAAAAGGTTGAAAAGACCAGAGAAAGAAGAGAGATAGGGTAATAAAAAAGTTGAAAAGACCAGAGAAAGAAGAGAGATAGGGTAATATGAAAGGTTGAGAAGACCAGAGAAAGAAGAGAGATAGGGCAATATGAAAGGTTGAGAAGACCAGAGAAAGAAGAGAGATAGGGCAATATGAAAGGTTGAGAAGACCAGAGAAAGAAGAGAGATAGGGCAATATGAAAGGTTGAGAAGACAAGAGAAAGAAGAGAGATAGGGCAATATGAAAGGTTGAGAAGACCAGAGAAAGAAGAGAGATAGGGCATATGAAAGGTTGAGAAGACCAGAGAAAGAAGAGAGATAGGGCAATATGAAAGGTTGAGAAGACCAGAGAAAGAAGAGAGATAGGGCAATATGAAAGGTTGAGAAGACCAGAGAAAGAAGAGAGATAGGGCAATATGAAAGGTTGAGAAGACAAGAGAAAGAAGAGAGATAGGGCAATATGAAAGGTTGAGAAGACCAGAGAAAGAAGAGAGATAGGGCATATGAAAGGTTGAGAAGACCAGAGAAAGAAGAGAGATAGGGCAATATGAAAGGTTGAGAAGACCAGAGAAAGAAGAGAGATAGGGCAATATGAAAGGTTGAGAAGACCAGAGAAAGAAGAGAGATAGGGCAATATGAAAGGTTGAGAAGACCAGAGAAAGAAGAGAGATAGGGCAATATGAAAGGTTGAGAAGACCAGAGAAAGAAGAGAGATAGGGCAATATGAAAGGTTGAGAAGACAAGAGAAAGAAGAGAGATAGGGCAATATGAAAGGTTGAGAAGACCAGAGAAAGAAGAGAGATAGGGCATATGAAAGGTTGAGAAGACCAGAGAAAGAAGAGAGATAGGGCAATATGAAAGGTTGAGAAGACCAGAGAAAGAAGAGAGATAGGGCAATATGAAAGGTTGAGAAGACCAGAGAAAGAAGAGAGATAGGGCAATATGAAAGGTTGAGAAGACAAGAGAAAGAAGAGAGATAGGGCAATATGAAAGGTTGAGAAGACCAGAGAAAGAAGAGAGATAGGGCATATGAAAGGTTGAGAAGACCAGAGAAAGAAGAGAGATAGGGCAATATGAAAGGTTGAGAAGACCAGAGAAAGAAGAGAGATAGGGCATATGAAAGGTTGAGAAGACCAGAGAAAGAAGAGAGATAGGGCAATATGAAAGGTTGAGAAGACCAGAGAAAGAAGAGAGATAGGGCAATATGAAAGGTTGAGAAGACCAGAGAAAGAAGAGAGATAGGGCATATGAAAGGTTGAGAAGACCAGAGAAAGAAGAGAGATAGGGCATATGAAAGGTTGAGAAGACCAGAGAAAGAAGAGAGATAGGGCAATATGAAAGGTTGAGAAGACCAGAGAAAGAAGAGAGATAGGGCAATATGAAAGGTTGAGAAGACCAGAGAAAGAAGAGAGATAGGGCAATATGAAAGGTTGAGAAGACCAGAGAAAGAAGAGAGATAGGGCAATATGAAAGGTTGAGAAGACCAGAGAAAGAAGAGAGATAGGGCAATATGAAAGGTTGAGAAGACAAGAGAAAGAAGAGAGATAGGGCAATATGAAAGGTTGAGAAGACCAGAGAAAGAAGAGAGATAGGGCATATGAAAGGTTGAGAAGACCAGAGAAAGAAGAGAGATAGGGCAATATGAAAGGTTGAGAAGACCAGAGAAAGAAGAGAGATAGGGCAATATGAAAGGTTGAGAAGACCAGAGAAAGAAGAGAGATAGGGCAATATGAAAGGTTGAGAAGACAAGAGAAAGAAGAGAGATAGGGCAATATGAAAGGTTGAGAAGACCAGAGAAAGAAGAGAGATAGGGCATATGAAAGGTTGAGAAGACCAGAGAAAGAAGAGAGATAGGGCAATATGAAAGGTTGAGAAGACCAGAGAAAGAAGAGAGATAGGGCAATATGAAAGGTTGAGAAGACCAGAGAAAGAAGAGAGATAGGGCAATATGAAAGGTTGAGAAGACCAGAGAAAGAAGAGAGATAGGGCAATATGAAAGGTTGAGAAGACCAGAGAAAGAAGAGAGATAGGGCAATATGAAAGGTTGAGAAGACAAGAGAAAGAAGAGAGATAGGGCAATATGAAAGGTTGAGAAGACCAGAGAAAGAAGAGAGATAGGGCATATGAAAGGTTGAGAAGACCAGAGAAAGAAGAGAGATAGGGCAATATGAAAGGTTGAGAAGACCAGAGAAAGAAGAGAGATAGGGCAATATGAAAGGTTGAGAAGACCAGAGAAAGAAGAGAGATAGGGCAATATGAAAGGTTGAGAAGACAAGAGAAAGAAGAGAGATAGGGCAATATGAAAGGTTGAGAAGACCAGAGAAAGAAGAGAGATAGGGCATATGAAAGGTTGAGAAGACCAGAGAAAGAAGAGAGATAGGGCATATGAAAGGTTGAGACTAAAGGCTCGTTCAATGTGTGAAAATTTTCTTTTTTTTAATGAAGTAATATACTTTACAATGTGTAAAAGTTTCTATAAAGTGTATATTTTCAGGTTGCCCACAACACCCAGCAAGGTCAGCTTAACTTTGCAGCTCTTTCTATATATCATAACTTCTTTCTAGAATCTTATAGCCAAATACCGACGATTTGGTGAAGAGCTCACATTTCGAGTTGACAAAAATATCTTTTTTTCTTTGTAGTTGTTTTCATCAATGAAGCTGTCGAAAGATAGTTGATTTAATGATTTTTTTCAAGTTACACGGGTTTTTTGAATGCGTTATGAAAGCCTGATTTGGTTTAGGAAGGGTCCAGAATATCGATAGTCTCAACCTAAACCTGATTTGGTTTAGGAAGGGTCCAGATTATCGATAGTCTCAACCTAAACCTGATTTGGTTTAGGAAGGGTCCAGAATATCGATAGTCTCAACCTAAACCTGATTTGGTTTAGGAAGGGTCCAGATTATCGATAGTCTCAACCTAAACCTGATTTGGTTTAGGAAGGGTCCAGAATATCGATAGTCTCAACCTAAACCTGATTTGGTTTAGGAAGGGTCCAGAATATCGATAGTCTCAACCTAAACCTGATTTGGTTTAGGAAGGGTCCAGATTATCGATAGTCTCAACCTAAACCTGATTTGGTTTAGGAAGGGTCCAGAATATCGATAGTCTCAACCTAAACCTGATTTGGTTTAGGAAGGGTCCAGAATATCGATAGTCTCAACCTAAACCTGATTTGGTTTAGGAAGGGTCCAGAATATCGATAGTCTCAACCTAAACCTGATTTGGTTTAGGAAGGGTCCAGATTATCGATAGTCTCAACCTAAACCTGATTTGGTTTAGGAAGGGTCCAGAATATCGATAGTCTCAACCTAAACCTGATTTGGTTTAGGAAGGGTCCAGATTATCGATAGTCTCAACCTAAACCTGATTTGGTTTAGGAAGGGTCCAGAATATCGATAGTCTCAACCTAAACCTGATTTGGTTTAGGAAGGGTCCAGAATATCGATAGTCTCAACCTAAACCTGATTTGGTTTAGGAAGGGTCCAGATTATCGATAGTCTCAACCTAAACCTGATTTGGTTTAGGAAGGGTCCAGAATATCGATAGTCTCAACCTAAACCTGATTTGGTTTAGGAAGGGTCCAGAATATCGATAGTCTCAACCTAAACCTGATTTGGTTTAGGAAGGGTCCAGAATATCGATAGTCTCAACCTAAACCTGATTTGGTTTAGGAAGGGTCCAGATTATCGATAGTCTCAACCTAAACCTGATTTGGTTTAGGAAGGGTCCAGATTATCGATAGTCTCAACCTAAACCTGATTTGGTTTAGGAAGGGTCCAGAATATCGATAGTCTCAACCTAAACCTGATTTGGTTTAGGAAGGGTCCAGAATATCGATAGTCTCAACCTAAACCTGATTTGGTTTAGGAAGGGTCCAGAATATCGATAGTCTCAACCTAAACCTGATTTGGTTTAGGAAGGGTCCAGAATATCGATAGTCTCAACCTAAACCTGATTTGGTTTAGGAAGGGTCCAGAATATCGATAGTCTCAACCTAAACCTGATTTGGTTTAGGAAGGGTCCAGAATATCGATAGTCTCAACCTAAACCTGATTTGGTTTAGGAAGGGTCCAGAATATCGATAGTCTCAACCTAAACCTGATTTGGTTTAGGAAGGGTCCAGAATATCGATAGTCTCAACCTAAACCTGATTTGGTTTAGGAAGGGTCCAGAATATCGATAGTCTCAACCTAAACCTGATTTGGTTTAGGAAGGGTCCAGAATATCGATAGTCTCAACCTAAACCTGATTTGGTTTAGGAAGGGTCCAGAATATCGATAGTCTCAACCTAAACCTGATTTGGTTTAGGAAGGGTCCAGAATATCGATAGTCTCAACCTAAACCTGATTTGGTTTAGGAAGGGTCCAGAATATCGATAGTCTCAACCTAAACCTGATTTGGTTTAGGAAGGGTCCAGAATATCGATAGTCTCAACCTAAACCTGATTTGGTTTAGGAAGGGTCCAGAATATCGATAGTCTCAACCTAAACCTGATTTGGTTTAGGAAGGGTCCAGAATATCGATAGTCTCAACCTAAACCTGATTTGGTTTAGGAAGGGTCCAGAATATCGATAGTCTCAACCTAAACCTGATTTGGTTTAGGAAGGGTCCAGAATATCGATAGTCTCAACCTAAACCTGATTTGGTTTAGGAAGGGTCCAGAATATCGATAGTCTCAACCTAAACCTGATTTGGTTTAGGAAGGGTCCAGAATATCGATAGTCTCAACCTAAACCTGATTTGGTTTAGGAAGGGTCCAGAATATCGATAGTCTCAACCTAAACCTGATTTGGTTTAGGAAGGGTCCAGAATATCGATAGTCTCAACCTAAACCTGATTTGGTTTAGGAAGGGTCCAGAATATCGATAGTCTCAACCTAAACCTGATTTGGTTTAGGAAGGGTCCAGAATATCGATAGTCTCAACCTAAACCTGATTTGGTTTAGGAAGGGTCCAGAATATCGATAGTCTCAACCTAAACCTGATTTGGTTTAGGAAAGGTCCAGAATATCGATAGTCTCAACCTAAACCTGATTTGGTTTAGGAAGGGTCCAGAATATCGATAGTCTCAACCTAAACCTGATTTGGTTTAGGAAGGGTCCAGAATATCGATAGTCTCAACCTAAACCTGATTTGGTTTAGGAAGGGTCCAGAATATCGATAGTCTCAACCTAAACCTGATTTGGTTTAGGAAGGGTCCAGAATATCGATAGTCTCAACCTAAACCTGATTTGGTTTAGGAAGGGTCCAGAATATCGATAGTCTCAACCTAAACCTGATTTGGTTTAGGAAGGGTCCAGAATATCGATAGTCTCAACCTAAACCTGATTTGGTTTAGGAAGGGTCCAGAATATCGATAGTCTCAACCTAAACCTGATTTGGTTTAGGAAGGGTCCAGAATATCGATAGTCTCAACCTAAACCTGATTTGGTTTAGGAAGGGTCCAGAATATCGATAGTCTCAACCTAAACCTGATTTGGTTTAGGAAGGGTCCAGAATATCGATAGTCTCAACCTAAACCTGATTTGGTTTAGGAAGGGTCCAGAATATCGATAGTCTCAACCTAAACCTGATTTGGTTTAGGAAGGGTCCAGAATATCGATAGTCTCAACCTAAACCTGATTTGGTTTAGGAAGGGTCCAGAATATCGATAGTCTCAACCTAAACCTGATTTGGTTTAGGAAGGGTCCAGAATATCGATAGTCTCAACCTAAACCTGATTTGGTTTAGGAAGGGTCCAGAATATCGATAGTCTCAACCTAAACCTGATTTGGTTTAGGAAGGGTCCAGAATATCGATAGTCTCAACCTAAACCTGATTTGGTTTAGGAAGGGTCCAGAATATCGATAGTCTCAACCTAAACCTGATTTGGTTTAGGAAGGGTCCAGAATATCGATAGTCTCAACCTAAACCTGATTTGGTTTAGGAAGGGTCCAGAATATCGATAGTCTCAACCTAAACCTGATTTGGTTTAGGAAGGGTCCAGAATATCGATAGTCTCAACCTAAACCTGATTTGGTTTAGGAAGGGTCCAGAATATCGATAGTCTCAACCTAAACCTGATTTGGTTTAGGAAGGGTCCAGAATATCGATAGTCTCAACCTAAACCTGATTTGGTTTAGGAAGGGTCCAGAATATCGATAGTCTCAACCTAAACCTGATTTGGTTTAGGAAGGGTCCAGAATATCGATAGTCTCAACCTAAACCTGATTTGGTTTAGGAAGGGTCCAGAATATCGATAGTCTCAACCTAAACCTGATTTGGTTTAGGAAGGGTCCAGAATATCGATAGTCTCAACCTAAACCTGATTTGGTTTAGGAAGGGTCCAGAATATCGATAGTCTCAACCTAAACCTGATTTGGTTTAGGAAGGGTCCAGAATATCGATAGTCTCAACCTAAACCTGATTTGGTTTAGGAAGGGTCCAGAATATCGATAGTCTCAACCTAAACCTGATTTGGTTTAGGAAGGGTCCAGAATATCGATAGTCTCAACCTAAACCTGATTTGGTTTAGGAAGGGTCCAGAATATCGATAGTCTCAACCTAAACCTGATTTGGTTTAGGAAGGGTCCAGAATATCGATAGTCTCAACCTAAACCTGATTTGGTTTAGGAAGGGTCCAGAATATCGATAGTCTCAACCTAAACCTGATTTGGTTTAGGAAGGGTCCAGAATATCGATAGTCTCAACCTAAACCTGATTTGGTTTAGGAAGGGTCCAGAATATCGATAGTCTCAACCTAAACCTGATTTGGTTTAGGAAGGGTCCAGAATATCGATAGTCTCAACCTAAACCTGATTTGGTTTAGGAAGGGTCCAGAATATCGATAGTCTCAACCTAAACCTGATTTGGTTTAGGAAGGGTCCAGAATATCGATAGTCTCAACCTAAACCTGATTTGGTTTAGGAAGGGTCCAGAATATCGATAGTCTCAACCTAAACCTGATTTGGTTTAGGAAGGGTCCAGAATATCGATAGTCTCAACCTAAACCTGATTTGGTTTAGGAAGGGTCCAGAATATCGATAGTCTCAACCTAAACCTGATTTGGTTTAGGAAGGGTCCAGAATATCGATAGTCTCAACCTAAACCTGATTTGGTTTAGGAAGGGTCCAGAATATCGATAGTCTCAACCTAAACCTGATTTGGTTTAGGAAGGGTCCAGAATATCGATAGTCTCAACCTAAACCTGATTTGGTTTAGGAAGGGTCCAGAATATCGATAGTCTCAACCTAAACCTGATTTGGTTTAGGAAGGGTCCAGAATATCGATAGTCTCAACCTAAACCTGATTTGGTTTAGGAAGGGTCCAGAATATCGATAGTCTCAACCTAAACCTGATTTGGTTTAGGAAGGGTCCAGAATATCGATAGTCTCAACCTAAACCTGATTTGGTTTAGGAAGGGTCCAGAATATCGATAGTCTCAACCTAAACCTGATTTGGTTTAGGAAGGGTCCAGAATATCGATAGTCTCAACCTAAACCTGATTTGGTTTAGGAAGGGTCCAGAATATCGATAGTCTCAACCTAAACCTGATTTGGTTTAGGAAGGGTCCAGAATATCGATAGTCTCAACCTAAACCTGATTTGGTTTAGGAAGGGTCCAGAATATCGATAGTCTCAACCTAAACCTGATTTGGTTTAGGAAGGGTCCAGAATATCGATAGTCTCAACCTAAACCTGATTTGGTTTAGGAAGGGTCCAGAATATCGATAGTCTCAACCTAAACCTGATTTGGTTTAGGAAGGGTCCAGAATATCGATAGTCTCAACCTAAACCTGATTTGGTTTAGGAAGGGTCCAGAATATCGATAGTCTCAACCTAAACCTGATTTGGTTTAGGAAGGGTCCAGAATATCGATAGTCTCAACCTAAACCTGATTTGGTTTAGGAAGGGTCCAGAATATCGATAGTCTCAACCTAAACCTGATTTGGTTTAGGAAGGGTCCAGAATATCGATAGTCTCAACCTAAACCTGATTTGGTTTAGGAAGGGTCCAGAATATCGATAGTCTCAACCTAAACCTGATTTGGTTTAGGAAGGGTCCAGAATATCGATAGTCTCAACCTAAACCTGATTTGGTTTAGGAAGGGTCCAGAATATCGATAGTCTCAACCTAAACCTGATTTGGTTTAGGAAGGGTCCAGAATATCGATAGTCTCAACCTAAACCTGATTTGGTTTAGGAAGGGTCCAGAATATCGATAGTCTCAACCTAAACCTGATTTGGTTTAGGAAGGGTCCAGAATATCGATAGTCTCAACCTAAACCTGATTTGGTTTAGGAAGGGTCCAGAATATCGATAGTCTCAACCTAAACCTGATTTGGTTTAGGAAGGGTCCAGAATATCGATAGTCTCAACCTAAACCTGATTTGGTTTAGGAAGGGTCCAGAATATCGATAGTCTCAACCTAAACCTGATTTGGTTTAGGAAGGGTCCAGAATATCGATAGTCTCAACCTAAACCTGATTTGGTTTAGGAAGGGTCCAGAATATCGATAGTCTCAACCTAAACCTGATTTGGTTTAGGAAGGGTCCAGAATATCGATAGTCTCAACCTAAACCTGATTTGGTTTAGGAAGGGTCCAGAATATCGATAGTCTCAACCTAAACCTGATTTGGTTTAGGAAGGGTCCAGAATATCGATAGTCTCAACCTAAACCTGATTTGGTTTAGGAAGGGTCCAGAATATCGATAGTCTCAACCTAAACCTGATTTGGTTTAGGAAGGGTCCAGAATATCGATAGTCTCAACCTAAACCTGATTTGGTTTAGGAAGGGTCCAGAATATCGATAGTCTCAACCTAAACCTGATTTGGTTTAGGAAGGGTCCAGAATATCGATAGTC
Source organism: Allodiplogaster pararmata (assembly GCA_964056735.1). Taxonomy (NCBI): domain Eukaryota; kingdom Metazoa; phylum Nematoda; class Chromadorea; order Rhabditida; family Diplogasteridae; genus Allodiplogaster; species Allodiplogaster pararmata. Next base: position 9,041,904 of record OZ057408.1, on the reverse strand, counting down.
TCAACCTAAACCTGATTTGGTTTAGGAAGGGTCCAGAATATCGATAGTCTCAACCTAAACCTGATTTGGTTTAGGAAGGGTCCAGAATATCGATAGTCTCAACCTAAACCTGATTTGGTTTAGGAAGGGTCCAGAATATCGATAGTCTCAACCTAAACCTGATTTGGTTTAGGAAGGGTCCAGAATATCGATAGTCTCAACCTAAACCTGATTTGGTTTAGGAAGGGTCCAGAATATCGATAGTCTCAACCTAAACCTGATTTGGTTTAGGAAGGGTCCAGAATATCGATAGTCTCAACCTAAACCTGATTTGGTTTAGGAAGGGTCCAGAATATCGATAGTCTCAACCTAAACCTGATTTGGTTTAGGAAGGGTCCAGAATATCGATAGTCTCAACCTAAACCTGATTTGGTTTAGGAAGGGTCCAGAATATCGATAGTCTCAACCTAAACCTGATTTGGTTTAGGAAGGGTCCAGAATATCGATAGTCTCAACCTAAACCTTGATTATCGGAATAAAATAATATTTCTCAGGATTCTACAGAGTTTCCCAAAGAAGAGACAGTGGATGTGAAGCCTTCACCGACAGGTTTACCAGTCACTACTTCATTTCAGTCCCTATACAGAGTGCGGATCAGGCTTGCTCCATTTCAGTCCCTATACAGAGTGCGGATCAGGCTTGCTCCATTTCAGTCCCTATACAGAGTGCGGATCAGGCTTGCTCCATTTCAGTCCCTATACAGAGTGCGGATCAGGCTTGCTCCATTTCAGTCCCTATACAGAGTGCGGATCAGGCTTGCTCCAACAAAAAGTCGAAAAAGCGAGAAGAAAAGAACGAGCGAAAAAAGCAAAAAAATAGAAAGAAAAAGTCGAAAAAAACAGAGAAAAAATTTTTTTGAAGCAAAAAGTCGAAAAAAACCTATTTTTCGACTTTTGTTTTCGACTAAGTCGAAAAACATTTTTTTTCTTCTCGGAAAAACCGGAGAAACCAAAAAACGAAAAATGTACAACCCTTTTGCTGATGTTTAATATTGACAGTAAGTGCTTGAAATTAGGGAATAGGTCCCAGTTTCCATCATTCTTCCGAAACAAACCAATGGTTCACGAAATGTTGCTAAGGATAGCACGAATGTTATTCTTCCGCTGCTGCATACATGAGCATAAATGCAGAAATTTGTCATTGGTTCCAGCTGGGGGAGTCTGTATATACTCACAGAGGAGCGCGTACATTGTCGCAAGAAAAATTATTGTGATTATTTTGTTTAGAGTTTATTGACGGGTGAATTGAAGCGTCCAAAAATCACAAGAAGCCTCGTTTATGGCTGCTTGACAATTTTCTTCCTCTGCTATTGTAAGCAAGAGAGGGAGAAAACGCAAAAAAAACGGACCTCGAAAAGATCGTGATATCTCAGACAAGATCGTGATATCTCAGACAAGATCGTGATATCTCAGACAAGCCAGTATTTTCCTTCTCAGATGTCACGAAGAAAGCAGCAGAGAAAAATGCTTCAACTGATCTCAATCTTTCGCTCTGTGATCTCAGTAAGTGGTTTTTTTTCGGAGAGGGCATATTTTCCAATCGTAGTCTCAGTTAGAGATTTAGCTCAGTTAGATAGAGTTAGCTGACTCTCCCCACTGCTGCTAATCACACTAGCAGTGATCTAGCAGGCAGCCACTGGTTCTACCAAAATAGGTCTGTCCTGCATCTCAGGGGAGCGCGTACCCTGCCGCGAGGCGGGAACAAGCGCGAGGAAGAAGAAGAAGAGTCTCAGTTAGAGAAACATCCTCGTCATTGTTCAAATGTCATCACGTTGAAAGTTGAAAGAACGTACATAGCAAAGTGAGGTTTCTGTCATCGCTGTTCGAAAAAAAATTGAAGTTTATTGAAAACTCAAACGGGGTTCTAAAGAATTGAAAAGCGATTGAGAGATGAACTTTAGAGAACGGATGATGACTTGGAGAGAAAGTAGGTCAAGAGTATGATTAGTTGCTCGTTTTTAATTTTTATGTCCTCTTCTCCTTGAACGCTCGAATGATCGATAGTGACTGATAATGATATGAGAACGCTTTCAAAAAAATATGCAGGAAATCGTGTGAATATAATAAGGCGATATTGTAGTGGATGATAAGTTGATGAGTCTGCTTACAGAGATCTCCGATGAGAAGGGCGATGGAGAAAAGAAGGATGATGAAGAAGAAGAGGTTCCTTTCATTCCAGACTCTATGCAATTGTTTCTCGGAGCAAACATGAAAGCGGAATTTTGGTGGAAGTTTTGGTTTTTAAAAAAACACAATATGATCTGCTGGTAAAGATCCAGTTATGACAATATTGGGGGGGGGGGGGTTGCACTAATTATCTTTGGCATTGACCAAGACCCTGCTTTCAGAAAAATTGAAAGTTTTATATTCCTGTCGATAAACAGTCATTCATCGTAATAAAGTAATCATAATGTAGCGGACGATTTTGAAGGAGGAGGAATATGAGCCAGACGTCCACTTTGCACCCGTGGTCCCACTCCCGAATAAAGTTGAGACTGTTACTGGAGAAGAAGGCGAAACGGTTAGTTTTTGTTGCAGAATTTATAAGAAAGAGAAGACCTTTCGATTTTTGGTTTTGCACATTTAGTTTTTTGGTTTTATCAGAAGCTTACAATTTTCGATCAAGATCTGTTCCATAAGCATGGGGTTTCGACAAGTATAATAAGTTCCCTCTGATTTTTCAAATTTTCGGTTTTTGTTTTCAACTAGAGCGTTAAGGATAGTTTTGAGACTTTTTCTTTGCGCTGATATGTACACTCATTCTTTCTCCACCCATCCTTGATTTGAAGGTTAAATTCGAGGAGCGCTGCAAAATGTATCGCTGGGCGGAGACGAAGGAGTGGAAGGAGAGAGCCGTGGGCGTGGTCAAGGTACTCACGAGTGCAGATGGAACTCATCGCGTGGTCATGCGTAGGGATCAGGTCTGGCTTTTTGAGGTTTTCCAATTCAGGATCCTGTGTTCGGAGTCATTTTCAATTACCGCATATAAAGCCCCGGTACGTTCTGCAGGTACATAAAGTCGCCGCAAACTTCCGGGTGCTACCTGAGGTGAAGTTGATGAAGATGAAAGGCAGCGACAAAGCAGTCACCTGGCACTGCATCGACTTTTCTGAGGAGCAGAGTGTACGAAAGGATTGAAAAGGATCATCTGAGAGTGAAGGAATATGTAGACCAAGAGTTATACGGTCATGTTTGACCACCAGTTTGCAAGACTCTGTTTAAATTTTAGGCGGGCATCCGTTCCATCACCTCGGTGAGTTTAGCATGAAAATGGTCTTCTATCTCAACTAAGTTGAATTGGCTGGCCTTTATCGGCATGCTACCGCTTCCGGCGCGGCTCTTTTTCGTTCTTGGACCAGGGGTTAAATAGTGACCGGATCGGTCCCGTTGGCGGATACATGTACACGTACTATTGAGAAAAAACTCCCTCTCTTTTCTTACCCTTTTCCTTCATCCCCTCGTATTTTTTTCCACAAACTTTGAGCGGCGGATACATGTAAATCCAAATTGGGCGGCTCCTTCTAACCCCTGGCTTCATAAACCCTGAGGAGAGACCCGCCTTAAGCCAAAATCAGAGATAGCTTTTTATTTTCGATGTGTTGAGTCATAGAGGAAAACAAAAAAAAGGTTCCTTATTTGCAGGGAAAGCAGGAGAATCTCTCTGCCAAATTTGGAACAGCCGCAAAGGCGGACGAGTTCATGAAGCTGGTGAACGAACTGGCTCAAGCAGAGCAGATCGCATCATCTAAAGCCCCTCTAAGTGAGTATTCTGCTTTTATAGGAAGTCTCAGACAGGCTGATGCTTTTCAGGTAGTTCAAACCGCAGTTCATGTAGTTCAAAACTACTCATTGTGAAGAAGCGGCAGACTTTAAAGAGACCGAGAGAGAGAGAGTGCGGTAAGAGAGATAGAAAGCCATACGGGCAGAGTACGATATAAGACGATGCTGGGAATAATTTCCGCCAGAATGCTCAAAATGTTGTTCCTCGGGCAGATTTCTCTTGAAAAACCAAGGTTTTCCATGGCAAGAAACGGAAAAAAGCGCCATGATAAATGGCAGCAAATAACATGCGTTTTGACGGGCCTGCCAAGAAAAACCGTCAAAAAACAAGCTTTCTACTTTGTACTCGTTTTGTCACTGCCAGAATCCGGTTTTTTTGTCCTTGTTTTGTCACTGCAAAAATCGGGTTTTTGTTCGTCCTTGTTTTGTCACTGCCATAATCGGGCTTATTTTGTCCTTGTTTTGTCACGGCCACAATCGGACTTATTTTGTCCTTGTTTTGTCACGGCCACAATCGGGCTTTTTTTGTAGCCCCTGCAACCCCTTAGCCTCATTTCTGGGATGATGGAGGATCGCTCTCAGGAACTCTTTGGGGAATGCCAATACTAGACTTTGATCTCATCCAAAAGGCTGAGATGCAATACCAGCAGCTACAACGCCCACAGACCAACCATTTATAGCGACGTACCCCAACCGAGTTTACTAAACTCGGTTTTGGTACGTCGCTAGAAGTGGTTAATATGTGGTCGTTGCAGAGCTGTGTTCAACGGACGAAAAGTGTTCAAAAAAAGAGCCGAGTTTGGCAGTGCCAAAACATGTCACAAAGGAAAAAACAAAATTATCCGTGATTTAGCGGGAACAAAACTTGGCTACAGAGTCATTCATCATTTGGCACTGCGAAGTAGTGGCCGATTCTTCGTCCCTATTCAAAAAAAGACTAATACCGGAATTTCCTTCTCCCAAGTTCGCATACTCGAAATCTTGGCAAAATAAAGTTTTTGGCTGAGGAACAACATTTTGAGCATTTTGGCGAAAATTATTCCCAGCATCGTCTTATATAGATCAATCGTTAGAGCACTAGAATATCAGTCTGGAAGCTCTTTTGTCGCCGTTTCGTTTCGGATGCTGCCCAGCGATAACGCTTTGGGTTCTTACCTCTACTTTTTTTCTAATCATTAACCTACATTACACGTCAGATAAACACTCTGAGATCTTTTCAGGAAAAACTAATGATTCGGAAGAGGAGTTGGATGAAGATAAAGTGATTCGGAAAGAAAGCAGTGATTCGGAAGAGGAGTCGGATGAAGATACGACGAACTTTGACGACGACAATAGGAACACGACCTCTTCATCGCCGAAAAGCTCCCCGGAGACCTCGAAGGACCCCTCAGTGAAACCGGGAATTCCCGCGCCCGGAAGGTTGGGTTTTCAATGCTTATCCTTGTAAAACTATGTCTTCAAATTGTTTGAGTATCTTAAGTTTTTGAGAAGAAAATTGCTGGTTCGTTGATAAGATTTTTCTTATTTGTTCATCAATTGATGTGAAAGCAGTCAAAAGACTCTTCCTAAATAAAAGTTTGTATTTGAGTCTTTTTTCTTCTTCCTAGCGTTATTCCCGCTGAAGAGTGGGGTCCGCTGTGTAGATAGCACTTCGCCACATCATACGATTCGAGGCGTCTTCGGCTATCAGCCCGATAGCCGCCATGTCTTGTTCTATAGTGTCTCTCAATTTAAGCTTCGGTCTACCTCTTGTTCTTCTACCCCGGATTTCTATGTTCCAAGCAGACTTGGGAAAGGAGTCTGGATTGGATCTCAGCATGTGTCCGTACCACCTAAGCCTGGACTCTCTGAGTTTTTCGGGTAATGGGGCAACTCCTAAACGAGCTCTTATCGTTTCGTTGCGAATCATGTCTTTCCGGGTGACTCCGAGGCTCCATCTCAACATCTTCATTTCCATTACATGGAGCATCTGCTGGGTCTTTGCTGTTGAAGAAGTGCATTCAAGTCCATATAGAGCAACTGGTCGTACGACTGATTTATAGATCTTAATTTTTAGTCGATCAGACATGAGTCTGTCGCACAGGATACCAGTCGATTCCCTCCATTTGAGCCATGCTGCGTTGATTCTGGCACTGAAAGCGGCTGTTCGGTCCTCGTCTGTGGATATTTGAGAACCCAAATACTTGAAGTGCTCGACTTTCCGTAGCTCAGTGTTGTGTACTTTTATGGAGCTTGGGTCTTGGATTGAGTAGTGTTAAAATAAATTCAAGAGATGAGGAAAACTCTTATCAGCAGGTAAAAAATGAACAATTTCTTGCTAATTTTTAGCTGGGAATGCTCGGGATGTTATGCACAAAATGCGAAAGAAATGAAGAAATGCCCCTGCTGCGGAACAAAGCCTGATGGAAGTCAGGGGGATGCGGACCCATTCCAAGCAAGGTCCGTGTTTTTATAATTTTTGCCGATCGTTTCCAGGATTTAAATAGTCGAGAAAGCTGAGACAGGTTGGGCTAGAACTGAATCAAGGTATTCAATTTCCTGTTGATTGGAACCATCTTATTTCAATGTGTACATCAGTAGTGAATACCGTATTTTTACCTGATAGGCTGAAGTTATCAGGGCTTAGATGATGAAATCTAACTGTGTTTTGGCGAACATCTATCTCGAAATTGCGTTTGAAAAGAGACTTTCTCGGAAACGATAATCTCATTTGTCGAGAAGAAATCAGGCTGTTCCTACCAACACGCAGAACGAGCGTGTATATTAAGATGACTAATCATGAGGGAACGGCAGGCCTTTGAGAGAGCGCGAGCGCATGTGGTGTAAAGAGAGGATGCAGACGATCAGAGCATTTTTATGGCTAGCTTTCTTGGATAGCGCATATATTTTACACGGATTGCGGGTTAGAAAAACAAACTGTAAGAAAGGTTTATATCCTGGGCTATTCCTTCGAAATAACCCTTGTCAAAGTTTGGAACAGAAGAACGCCGAAGTAGTCAGACTCAAAGTTCACCAGGATGTGCTGGAAAAAAATATTTCCGGGTGTGCTACTGGGCGTCACAGCAAGAAATTTTTTTCGGTTCCACTTAAGTGTATCCAACAATTAGTTGAACATATCGAAAAATGCCATAATTATGAACGCAAAAGTTTAAACCTAGCCTTTATTCCGCATTTTTCAAGCATCGTTGAGACGCGAAGAGAGTTAGCCGGTCTTTAGTGAATTGAGCTAAATGAAATAAAATTCTTCAACACAGATTAGGCGGGCGACAGGGAGAAATTTCGCAGGTTTGGTGAGCTATGGTCAAACTTGATCGATCAGCCTTTTTTATGTAATCCCTTTTCATGATTGCAGTAGCACTTTTGCCGTCGCTGCACAGCCATCTGCCGCAAAGTTCAGCTTTGGATTCGGTTCGGGACCAGCGGCCGTGACGAAGGCTTCCCCCCTTGCAGCCGTTCCGACGACTACTGCTGCAGCAGCTGAAAGCCAGCCGAAAGTTACGGCTGCAAGAAAAACTACGTTTGGGTTGGTGGTGGATAATCAATTCATGCTGATTGGAAGAGAAATAATTATATGTTTTTCATTGACATTCTGAAATGACATTGACTCAATTCTTTTTCATGTGTGAAAACAATGTTTTTCGTAGGGCAAAGCAGAGTACTTACATTTGATAGTTGAAAATAGAAGTGCTACCTTCTCGACGGAATTATGTTCCATACTCTGGCGGGTAACTTTGTTCAATTCAAGGGCAGGTCCTCACATGAGAAACACCTTTCTCTTCTCTTTGAACTTGATGATGTTTCCGTTTATAGTATTGATTTCTGCATGTTTCTGTGTTCTAATTGGAAATGCTTCCTCAAACCTGAACGTTACCGGTCGAAGAAGTCTTCGTATGTACCGAACGAGTTGAAAATGGAGGAAGAAGCCTACATGCCAAAGAATGGATAGATATGAAAATGAAAAGTGGATTAGAAGGCGAAGTGAAGGGAGGTTGTTTTTGGCCCGAACATGTATACCCCAAGAGAACCCGTCCGGTATCTAATACTTGCCCCGAACGCTTGCGCATATTACAGCCAAGCAGCGGCAGCAGCCGTGGCTGCAGAGAAGACTGACTCGAAGCCTATTTCAGCTGCACCGAAACTGAGCACTGTATTCGGCGCGAGTCTTGTTGCGAAAAATGGTGAGTATCCTTCTCTTTTTTTAAAATTTCATTCTCGACTCTTCGGTTTTTTTGTTTGTTGTACTTTTTGCAAAGGTAGTTAGGATACCGGTCGATAGAGTGAACAGGCCTAGTGATACATACACAGCGCGTTAGAAAGATGTCTTTTTTTGTTGTTCGCTCTTGTACCAATCCTTTTCTTGGAAGCTAACAAAATTTATCGGTTCTCTTGCTTTCCTTTGCTTTTTTCCTTCTTTTTTCGAAAGGATGGTTTAGAAGGGGCGACAGGCTCACCCGTGACGTTCTCATTCGCCTCGAAGCTTCCTTCAGAAACTTCTTCCTCCAGATCTTTCTCCTTCAAAACACCCGGTTTGTATCTTGAATTTCTTTTATGTTGATAATATGGAACTTTTCGAATGGTTGATTGCTTGGCTTCCATAAAGTCTTCTTAATTGGGCAGCTCAGGCGATTATTTTATTTATTTCTCTCTATTTCGTTCTATTTTTTTCTCGCTTTCTTTGTTTTACACTTTCTCTCTTCTCTTTTTTTATATTTTATCTCGCGCAAATCGCGCTCTTTTAGTTTTTCTTCTGCTCTTTCGCTCCGCTTTAGAAGCGAAATGTAGAAGGTGCTTGCAGAAATCTCCAAGACGGGTTCGATCTTCGGCGGCAGCTCTAAGGGGACCAGCTTGTTCGGAGCCTCAGCCAGCTTTGGCGGACACGCAGCCTCGGCTGCGGCAATCTCTTTGCTTGCAGAGTCGCCGGTCTCCGCCACTTCAACCTCCTCAGATGTTTCTGCTGTGACTGTAGTGGAAAAATCGCCGAATACCGCAGCGTCTTCAACTAAGGGAGTGCCTTCCCCATTAGCGGCTTCGTCGACAGTCGCAGCTTCCTCACCGGCAACAGAGCCTTCTCCCCTTGCAGCTTCATCTTCTGTCTCGGAGAATAAGGAGGAAGAATCGGTTAGATGAGCTTACTCGGAAGTTAGCTTCAATGGGTATCTTGACCTCTTTAAAATTTTCTAGAAAAAAGGAGCTGCAGACTGTTAGAGAGAGTGGCGAATTTTCTGAGAGAATGATAGGGGCAATGGACCGAATGATAGGGGCAATGAATGATAGGGGCAATGGACCGCGAGCAGAAAAAAGGCTGGTTGCGGAGCTGAGAGAATGATAGGGGCAATGGACCGCGAGCAGAAAAAAGGCTGGTTGCGGAGCTGAGAGAATGATAGGGGCAATGGACCGCGAGCAGAAAAAAGGCTGGTTGCGGAGCTGAGAGAATGATAGGGGCAATGGACCGCGAGCAGAAAAAAGGCTGGTTGCGGAGCTGAGAGAATGATAGGGGCAATGGACCGCGAGCAGAAAAAAGGCTGGTTGCGGAGCTGAGAGAATGATAGGGGCAATGGACCGCGAGCAGAAAAAAGGCTGGTTGCGGAGCTGAGAGAATGATAGGGGCAATGGACCGCGAGCAGAAAAAAGGCTGGTTGCGGAGCTGAGAGAATGATAGGGGCAATGGACCGCGAGCAGAAAAAAGGCTGGTTGCGGAGCTGAGAAACGAGATAGGGAAAGAGTAAACAAATCTATACAGTCAACATTGATGCCTATAACATTTATATTAAATCTATTCTTCAACATTGTACCACTGTCTATTCCCCCCATTTCGTTAAAGATATTAGAAAATTGGAAAACTTCCAAAACTTTTTCACTCGCCGAGTTTTCTATCGCTGCTTTGGTACTGATTACATAAACATGCCAAACAGTCAAATTAGAAACAAAAAATTAGGCCTTCTTTCATTGGAAAGCATAAGAGAATCGAACGATTTGAGTTTACTTTTAAAACTAATAGGGGGAAAAACAACTCTTTCAGACAGAAAACCCCATTTCTATAATTTGAGACAATCCGCGACACGTGGATCTAACTTCAAATTACATTTTCGTGCCCCGAAAACAATTTGTCGTATAAATTCATTCGCAATAAGATCTGCTCGGCTGTTTACTGAATTAAATTCAAGTGTTTAGTATTTATAATATTGTTCCGCTCAATGTGTTCATGTGTTCAGTTGTAATGTTTATGATCTAATGTTTGGTTTGTTCCTTTAATGCTTATTATCTTCCAACTTGTTGGAATCACTATAACCCACATGATGTTTGTGTACTATCATTGTATATTATATGAACAACATGTAATAAATAAATAAATAAATAACAGGGTGCGGAATAGGGAAGGGGGGATTAAAGCCGTCAAAATTATCTTCGCCCTCACAGAGTGGCAGTTGAACAGAATTAAAAGGAGTTGGTTTTCGGAGATTGAGCTACCTAAAATTTACGTTTGGTTGTAGTTCTTTGGTCGCTACAAGACTTCGGATCCCTTCGCAGCCCTGGCTGCAAAAGGAAAGAACATTTTTGATCTACCACCGGAGAAGCAAGAAGAGGCCAAACAGAAGTTTGCCAACCTCGCCAGGTCCAAGGTGAGTTGAAATGGTTTCTCAGATGTTTCTGTAAAGTCTCAACGTCTCATTTCGTCTCCATATTGCAGCCTTTCGGATCAGCAACTACAGGAAGACCTGATGAAGTAAGACCTGAGGGCGAAGAAGATAACAGTAACGTTAGCAAATTCTTATTCTTTTGTCACCGCGAAAAAAGATTCTATGCAGAATAGCCTAGGTTTGGAATGTAGACGTAGGGAGAAAGGTTTGGAATGTAGACGTAGGGAGAAAGGTTTGGAATGTAGACGTAGGGAGACAGGTTTGGAATGTAGACGTAGGGAGAAAGGTTTGGAATGTAGACGTAGGGAGAAAGGTTTGGAATGTAGACGCAGGGAGAAAGGTTTGGAATGTAGACGTAGGGAGAAAGGTTTGGAATGTAGACGTAGGGAGACAGGTTTGGAATGTAGACGTAGGGAGAAAGGTTTGGAATGTAGACGTAGGGAGAAAGGTTTGGAATGTAGACGTAGGGAGACAGGTTTGGAATGTAGACGTAGGGAGAAAGGTTTGGAATGTAGACGTAGGGAGAAAGGTTTGGAATGTAGACGTAGGGAGAAAGGTTTGGAATGTAGACGCAGGGAGAAAGGTTTGGAATGTAGACGTAGGGAGAAAGGTTTGGATTGTAGACGTAGGGAGAAAGGTTTGGAATGTAGACGTAGGGAGAAAGTTTTGGAATGTAGACGTAGGGAGAAAGGTTTGGAATGTAGACGTAGGGAGAAAGGTTTGGAATGTAGACGTAGGGAGAAAGGTTTGGAATGTAGACATAGGGAGAAAGGTTTGGAATGTAGACGTAGGGAGACAGGTTTGGAATGTAGACGTAGGGAGAAAGGTTTGGAATGTAGACGTAGAGAGAAAGGTTTGGAATGTAGACGCAGGGAGAAAGGTTTGGAATGTAGACGTAGGGAGAAAGGTTTGGAATGTAGACGTAGGGAGAAAGGTTTGGAATGTAGACGTAGGGAGACAGGTTTGGAATGTAGACGTAGGGAGAAAGGTTTGGAATGTAGACGTAGGGAGACAGGTTTGGAATGTAGACGTAGGGAGACAGGTTTGGAATGTAGACGTAGGGAGAAAGGTTTGGAATGTAGACGTAGGGAGAAAGGTTTGGAATGTAGACGTAGGGAGACAGGTTTGGAATGTAGACGTAGGGAGAAAGGTTTGGAATGTAGACGTAGGGAGAAAGGTTTGGAATGTAGACGCAGGGAGAAAGGTTTGGAATGTAGACGTAGGGAGAAAGGTTTGGAATGTAGACGTAGGGAGACAGGTTTGGAATGTAGACGTAGGGAGAAAGGTTTGGAATGTAGACGTAGGGAGACAGGTTTGGAATGTAGACGTAGGGAGACAGGTTTGGAATGTAGACGTAGGGAGAAAGGTTTGGAATGTAGACGTAGGGAGAAAGGTTTGGAATGTAGACGTAGGGAGAAAGGTTTGGAATGTAGACGCAGGGAGAAAGGTTTGGAATGTAGACGTAGGGAGAAAGGTTTGGAATGTAGACGTAGGTAGACAGGTTTGGAATGTAGACGTAGGGAGAAAGGTTTGGAATGTAGACGTAGGGAGAAAGGTTTGGAATGTAGACGTAGGGAGACAGGTTTGGAATGTAGACGTAGGGAGAAAGGTTTGAAATGTAGACGTAGGGAGAAAGGTTTGGAATGTAGACGTAGGGAGAAAGGTTTGGAATGTAGACGTAGGGAGACAGGTTTGTAATGTAGACGTAGGGAGAAAGGTTTGGAATGTAGACGTAGGGAGACAGGTTTGGAATGTAGACGTAGGGAGAAAGGTTTGGAATGTAGACGTAGGGAGAAAGGATTGGAATGTAGACGTAGGGAGACAGAGGCCGTATACACAATCGCATTTAAGCGTCCAATGAGGTCGTCCAATCGTTGGACGTCCAACATTATACGTCCAACAACAAATTCCGTATCCACAATGCAATTAGTTGGACGTCTAATGCTTGAACGTTGTCCAATGCGTTGGACAAGGTCTACCCTGTCTAACTGAGCGTCCAACTCGTTGGACACTCTCTTTTTTAATGATTTTTTTGTGTTTCGACATTTTTCGATGTGTTTTCGATGTTTTTGTCACTTTTTTTTTTATAAAGGATTACTTTTTTTTAACTTAAAAAAATTTTTTCTTTTTGTTTTAATTTTTCATTTTATTTTATTTTATTTTTTTCAAACTTCCTTTTTTTCCTCAATCTCTTTCTTCAAGTCAAAAATAGTCGATACAGCTGGCTGTGTGCAGTCTACCATATCACGAATTTTGCCAAATAATATCAAGATGAGTTTATCACATGTTATTTATTTAATACTTTTTCATATTTGTTAAAAACGATTATTGTATTGATAACTCACAACACAATTTATTGACGTTGGAACTTTTTAAAAAAGCAACAAAATGTATGTATATTAACAAACAACTGAAACCAGCATGAAATCATAACAAACAACTAAAACCTTGTGTTTTTTCCCAATATCCTATTGCAACAATACATCTCAGCGCCCTATTGCAAAAAGTGTATGTAAATTAACAAACAAATGATACCGCGAGATCAGACAACAGACATTAACTAATCGTACTATCAATCGATAAATACTTTGATAAACTAATCGATACGAATGACTCCTCTATTTGATCCCCTACCTGCCCCTTCCGAAATCACCCTTGCGATAAAGTATTATTATAATATTCTACGTACTCAACCTCTTCGAATTGCGCTACACCCTTTACCTCACACCTCTGTTTCACTTTTTCATACTCCAACTGTGCCTTAGCTCTCTGTAGCTTAGCCGTTTCCATTTGAACGAAGTGCATGTCCTCGGTAAGAGACTGACGCTGTATCGCGAATTCCAGCTCTCTCTCGAGTAACTGTCTTAGTAGATTTTGATGAAAAAGGAAGAAAAAAACTAGGAAGAAATAAAATAATTACTTGATCGGGCGTTCGTTCGAATCCCATCGCTCTCAGCTCATCGGACCATTCACGCAAATACATTCCTTTTTTTCCTTCCGTGCTCAACTTACAGCCGCTTTTGAATATTCCGTGATAGTCTTCGTAGGCTTCCACAAATGACTTCAATAGATACGTGAGCTCATCAACGGACAATTCAGTCACTTTGTTCTTTGGGGCAGGGGCTCGTCCATTCTGTCAAAACAAATTTTTTCTATAACTTTAGAAACATGATTCAGAGCGAAAAACAACAAGTAAAACACTTGAAAGTTGAAGAAAACCACAAAAAAGTTCACACGCACCAAAACTGCGTCAGTGTTTTCCATTAGACGTCTAATCATTAGACGTCCAACATTAGACTTTAATAAATCGCATTGTGGATACGAAAAACCAGTTGGACGTCTAACGCATTGGACGCGTCTAATGTTAGACGTGTCCAATGCGTTGAACGTCCAACATTTGACGTTTATTGTGGATACGGCCTCAGGTTTTGAATGTAGACGTAGGGAGACAGGTTTGGAATGTAGACGTAGGGAGACAGAGTCGACCGATGATTAGACAATAGAGATAATTGTATGGCATACGGTATATAAAAAGGTGGCGGTAAGGCTTATTGATGTGGTAACTGAAGTTGATCGTAAGGTATCAAATTAATTTTTCCATTCTCTCGATTTTATGGAGAGAACGAATATGTTGTTCAGCCAGAGGAATATGAGCCAGAAGTGGACTTTGTGCCGGTCATCCCCACACCGGATCTCGTGGAAGTGGTCACAGGAGAAGAATCTGAAGAGGTTGCATCGAGTTGTTACAAGTTTATAAAAGGGTTCACGTTACTCATATGAAAAAGAAGTGGAGCAGCCCAGATTTTTGGTTGTAAGCAAGATGTCGCGACCACAGAAAGAACATTGCGCTGGGATCTAGGCTTGATTGGTCGACTCCTGGCTAATATCTGTTTCCGTTCAAATAAATAACTTTCGTAAGAGTATCCCAAATTTAACGCAAAATCCATGTTGTTGTTGTTGTTGTTGTTGCCGGTTGTAGCCGTCATCGAAGAGCGAGGCCCACGTGATATGTTTCTTTTCGCTTCGTCTTTCGTTGTGTATAAATCGTCAATTTTAAATAGAGATCTTCAAGAAGTTTGTCACTTCTCGTGGTTTCTCCCATAAGTCGGTGAGTGAGAGTGTCGTAGGGTCGCCAATGCAATCGAAAAATTAACGCAAAATCCATGCTATAATGTCATTGAAAGTTCTCTGTTTCGGCGTTGTTCTGCTTCATACAGTGCGGGACATGATGATAAGACACCCCTGATTTTTGATGATATCAGCCGAACGGTAAAGGTAAATGGAAAATTATAATTATCATATTTTTTTTCGCGTTTGAAAACCATAGTAGCCGTAGTTAAAAAAAACAAAATTTCTTAGTTCTCGAGAAAAACATTTTTTTAAGGATTTTGAGCTGGACATAATGATAAGACACACTTAAGACACTTGGGCTAAACTCGGCTGATATAGGTTGCTTTGATCCTTTAAAGTATTGATAAACATGTGATGAATCATTTTGTAATCATGGGACGTGCACGAAGTCTTTCACTCCAGGAAAAAGCTCATATTGATGCCATGCGGAATCTCAACACCAGCATCAAGAAGATCGCGAGCAGTCTGGGCCGTTCGCGTACTGTCATTACCAACTACCTCGCCGACCCTATTGGATATGGATCGAAAACCTCTGGAGGACGTCCACGCAAGCTCACGGAACGAGAAGAGCGGCAAATCGCCAGAAAAGCTTCGAACTCGACCGCCTCCGTAATGGACATTAAGGCAGAGCTCAACTTGAATGTCTCTCGCAGAACGGTTCAACGCGCTATTCGCCGTAATCCTCACATCACACGTCAGAAAATGACGAAGATTCCGAATCTCACCACTGCTCATCAACAGCGACGCACGGACTTCGCGAAAAACAACATGGCACGTGATTGGACAAAGGTAAACTTTTGCTCTTTTTTATAACTTAAGAAATAATTATTTAAAATAATTTAGACAATTCAGATCATTTTCTCGGATGAGAAGAAGTTCAATCTGGACGGTCCAGATGGCTCCAAGTGTTATTGGAGGGATCTCCGCAAAGAGCCCCGCTACTTCAGTCGGCGCAACTTTGGGGGCGGATCAGTCATGTGTTGGGGAGCTTTCTCATCGTTCGGAAAGCTGCCAATCTCCTTCCCGTCATATAGGATGAACTCGGCAGAGTACCAGGCGGTGTTGGAAACAACTCTCATTCCATTCATGAGGAGTCACCACAGTCGTCAGCTTGTCTACCAGCAACACAACGCTCCTATTCACGCCAGCGCCTCCACCAAGTCATGGTTGTTGGCTAAGAACGTCTCTCTGCTACCTTGGCCGGCTCGTTCTCCAGACTTGAATCCGATGGAAAATCTCTGGGGACTCTTGGTTCGTCGGGTTTATAAAAATAACAAACAATACGCCACTACAGCCGAGCTTAAAGCTGCGATAACCAAGGAGTGGGATGGATTAGAGCCACGTGTAATTTCTGCGTTATATAGAAGCATGCCAAATCGGATTTCTGACATTCTTTTGAAGAAAGGTTGTGCTATCAATTATTGAATCGTTTTTGTTGACAAGAAATATCAAATAAAGATTTATTGATAAAAAGCTGTTGAGTGTCTTATCATTATGTCCAGGTCGAAATCCTTAAAAAAATGTTTTTCTCGAGAACTAAGAAATTTTGTTTTTTTAAACTACGGCTACTATGGTTTTCGAAGGCGAAAAAAAATATGATACTCATAAATTTCCATTTACCTTTACCGTTCGGCTGATATCATCAAAAATCAGGGGTGTCTTATCATTATGTCCAGCACTGTAGGTTACCAAGGGGTACGAAAAACCTCCCGGCCCTTCGCCCACGAAGGAAATTTTGTTTCTCACGTTCATAAGCTTTTATCAGATGCAGATTTATCTCCTTATGTTTTATTATGGTGTTTTTGGTGTTTGATGAAGTATGTAGCAGTCCATTTATCATTTTATTTAAGTTGAAGAAGTTAAGGTCAAACGCTCAATTGAGAAATCAATTACAATACAACTCTGCTAGGTTCGAATTGATACACAAAACCCCGCCCGGCCCCCCGCCCGCGAAAAATTTTCTGATAAATTTAGGTGACCTATGTTCTGCTTTATGCCGCCCTATGTACTCTTTTTCGCCTGCAACGTTAAAATCGTGTTTTTCTGTAATGATGATTCAGGGAAAGAAAAAGGCTATGCTTTTTTGAATTAAGAAGCTTAGTTCTGAAGGTTGTCCGGGCGTGGAATAATGGTAGTGTGTTCGACTATTGTGCGAAGAGTCCCGAGTTTGACTCCCACCCCGGACAGATCCACCCAAACTAAGGGGGTTTATAAATGTTGGTAGTGCTTATGCACGAATCTGACTCTCCCTACTGCTGCTATTCACACAAGCAGTGATATAGCAGTCAGCCACTCGTTCTACCAGGATAGGTCTGGCCTACATCTCAGGGGGGCGCGTACCCTGCCGCGAGGCGGGAACAAGTGCGAGTAAGATTATTATAGTTCTGATGGTCTCGTGTTTATCTATTCAAGTAGTTTTCTTCTTTAGGCGATCGCTCTAAACACACTATTTCATTTATTCAATATGGTTTCACAGTTTTTCCTATCAGAATGTTGAAAAATCAATATGAATATGTAGAGATTCTCGTATTAGGAAAAGTTCAAATGTCGAACTCGGTGCTACCAGTATGCTCGAGACAGCAGGGAATACAAGGAAAAGGGAGTCGGATTTGTCAAGGTTAAATTTTTTTACTCTCAAATTTTCTATTGATTTTCATGAATTTCTAGTTTCAATTTTAAATGATTAGTGAAGTTTTTGAGTTGTAGATTCTCTAAAATCAAGCAAGCGAAGGAAGTTCTAACGTTTCTTTATTTGAAAAATTGGTTTTTGAAGGCTGTGAATTTCAGATTCTCTACAATCCGGACACGAAGAAATACCGCGTAGTGATGCGAAGAGAGCAGGTGAGTCCGTTCTGCTTGCTATGCGGACAAAGATTAATAACCGGCAGTATGGAGCGGACGAAAAAATATTCCATCTCAAAAGAACTGTTTAAAATAGTCAATCAATCAAAGAGTGCAATAGGATGTTACTCACAATGCGCAAAGATGCATGTAGGTCGAAATACGTTCTCATGAAAAAACGGCACGTTTCGGAGAGTTTCCGAGTGCGTGCGATGAGAAAGGAGCATGTCATAGGAATTTTTGATTGTTAGCTTTTTCGGGAAAAAATTTAATACGCAGTGTGGGTTTGAGAAACATATTCGAGACCGGTGAACTTTTAAGAAAACTCCAGAAAACCACTTCCAATTGTTGGTAAGTTTTTTGAAGAAAAAAAACGACCGCTTTTTGAGAGGAGGAGTCTGGAATAATGAGAAGCGAGCTAGGAGTAAATAACCTAGCAGAGAGAGCTTATCATTATTCCAGACTCTCCCGCTCAAAGTTTAAAAATTTTTTAAAACATGGTCTCCTATGATTGCCAGTAGCTTATTGCTCATTAATGATGAGCAATAAGGCAAAACGAAGAGAGCAGAACCTTTGAAGGGGTAAAAAAGAACCTTTGAAGGGGTAAAAAAAGAACCTTTGAAGGGGTAAAAAAGAACCTTTGAAGGGGTAAAAGGCTTCGCTTTCCAGCTTGATCATACAAAATGAGCGAGTTGAAGGTTCACAAAGTATGCGCAAACTTCACAATAACAGCGAAGCAGAATCTGAAGGAAAAGAATGAGTTGCAAGCGAACACATTGACGGTGATCGCTGAGGTGGGTCTTTTGCTGCAAAGTTGCATGCGCTTTCTTGTTGCCAGTCTTCAATATGAAGATGGGGATGTTCTTGAGCTCGAATTTTACGCGAATAGGTCACCTGAACTGTCGAAAATCTTAAAAACTACCTTCTTTAAATTGAGAGTCTCCATAGAATAGAAAGAAGTTCTTTATTTTTTGCCTACTAACCCACTTCTCATTTTTCAGACTTCTCTGCTCGAAAAAACAGTAGTTTTTAATTATAATTTTTTAAATAGTTCAACGCATAGTTCAGCTTGATTATACAATAGGTTCGAGTTATACTCCACTTATGAAGGATATACTTACTATAATGAGGTTTCGTCTTGATTGTAAAGGATATAATGTTTAAGTCATACTGACTGGAGGCTTTAATGTCTACAGTGAGGTTATCGTGATAACTATGAAGGGCGCATGCGGTAACTACAAAAAAATATGAAGAAAAACAGTTGTGGGTGAGCAGAAACAGGCGAGCAACGCTTGAAGAGATGTCATTAAAAAAGCAGAAACATCCGAAATATTTGCGGCCGCTTTGGTGCTCTGCTAACAGTGTGAAAGAGAGAAAATTTTTTTAATGACTTGTCAATCAGGATTTCTCGGAGGGCGAAGGGAAGATGGAGATTCTCGCCTTCAAGTTCAAGAGCCCTCAGGTCGCAAAAGAGTTCAAGCAGGCATTCTTTGATGCGCAGCTGGTGAGCATGGCTTAACTGGTCAAGTTATATCTATTGACGAGCCTTTCACAAACAAGAAAGGAAGAATGGAAAGAAGGAATATTTAAAGAATGCAATAAATGAATGATATGAAAAATGGAAGAAATAAATAAACGTCATTTATAAGTTCTTAAAGGTCTGAGGACACAACCGTTTATTTGCTGATGAGGTAAGCGTGGGAAATTGAAATTATTAAAAAAGGATAATGTTTGTTATATAATTTATTGTAAAATTAAAATACGAGTTGTCTGGCGATCAACCTAGGAAAATTCGGTTGAAAAAAGTGTACGAAAGAACATGAAACTTTTATGAAAATGCTTCTACTATGGCTTGTTTGGTAAAAATATGATTTTACCCGGTAGGGTGGGGGGTCAAAAGTGTTGATTATACTTCTTCCTCCAGTCATTTCATTCCTTTCGTCATGAAGTATAACTTTGATTTGAACAAAGTCTCACATGGAAATTGCATACACATGTAGGCAATGACTGTTTATCGGGTAGCTATCCCGCAATGACTGTTTATCGGGTAGCTATCCGCTTAACTATCCAGACCAGTCTAGAATGGAATTCCCTCTCTCTCTTCTCCCAAGCGAATGCGTCAACCGCGACGCGTCCGCTCTGACGCGTCACATCCATGCAATTTCCTTATGGTTTCATGTCAAAATCGAACAATTTTGCCTATATTCAGCAGAGTCTTGGGGTGACCTATACTTCATTAAAGAAGATGTTTTTATTTCTATGAAAATGACTACTCAATAAGTAAGTTTAGATTGAACGCACCTGCGTCAAGAAGCAGTAAGTTTGAGAAAAAGGAATTTGAATTTCTAAAAACTTCGAAGATCACAAATTGGCGAAAAATAACTTTTGAGATGTAAATATGGTTATAAATTGTTCATACAGTGATCAAAAAAGCTAACGTTAAGGTTTAGTCTACAAAAGGAATTAAAATCATGGAACAAATTCTCCAGAACGACTTAAATGCTATCTGCTTTACGGTAAAATGTAGATCTCTTTATCGATATCGAATTTTGTTTTTGTCTTGCAAAGAAATATTGATACTTCACAAAGGATGACTAAGCTGAAGTTGAAAAACAAACATTTTTTTCTTCAATTTTGTCGGCCCCGACCGGGGGGAGGGGGGCTCCCCCTCCCGTCGCTGAGGTTCGCCCGGTCACCCGCCCGAAAACTTTTTTTTCACCTCATGTGGGTGACTTATAGTAGCAACTTGTTCTGAGTCATCGCTTACATTGTTCACGGTAAGGGGTTTTAAAATGAAAAAAAGTTCGAGTAGGGGTAAAATTGCCACCAAAGAAGAAAAGTAGGTGGGCGGAAGTTATCCCATCAGGTAGTTTTACTAAGCGAAGCCTGTTCAACATACCAATCTTTAATTTTTTCGTTTGTTTTCAGAATCAACCAGCAGTGGAGTGAATGACTGAGGATGAACTAAACCACAGTCTTTGTTGCCTGAATTGTGTTTTTTGTCGACCCAGTGTATCTTTTGAAGTGGTTAACGGTCATTCGATTCTTAACCAAACAATATCGTTCCACTGATGCTGAGCCAAATCTTGAAGGTTGCTATTTGAGAAGAAAAGGTTGCTATCTGAGAAGAAAAGGTTGCTATCTGAGAAGAAAAGGTTGCTATCTGAGAAGAAAAGGTTGCTATCTGAGAAGAAAAGGTTGCTATCTGAGAAGAAAAGGTTGCTATCTGAGAAGAAAAGGTTGCTATCTGAGAAGAAAAGGTTGCTATCTGAGAAGAAAAGGTTGCTATCTGAGAAAAGTTACGTTTGAGACTTTTCTCAGCATCATTGGAACGATATTGTTTAGTTAAGAATCTAATAACCTTTTGTGATTGGAGCTGTTTTCCTAGGGAAGTAGAAATGAAGAAAATTACAGCCTGAGGAATAGAAAGTTTCTTGTACCATTATCACGTTATTCACTCTGATCTGGGGCTTTAAGGCTTAGGCTCATTCTCATTAGACTCATTCTTCTCTTTTCTCATTCTCCTGAGCGGCCGTCATGTAACAACTCTCCCCACTTCTCGTAACTATCCCTTTTGCGTCATTTTGAGCGGCTGGTATGCAATGATTCTTTCCATTCTCGATTTCCTATTTCGAATCCCTCCGTAGGGACTCCCATCGGAAAACACCTCTGAATCCCTAAATTCAGCTTCTCCCAGAAACCCTCTATCTTC
The DNA here is from genome assembly GCA_964056735.1 of Allodiplogaster pararmata. Lineage (NCBI taxonomy): Eukaryota > Metazoa > Nematoda > Chromadorea > Rhabditida > Diplogasteridae > Allodiplogaster > Allodiplogaster pararmata. The sequence goes on along the minus strand of OZ057408.1, from coordinate 9,020,764 downwards.
CCTCTGACTTATGCTTCTACACCTGATGCTTCTACACACACACACACTTTGCGTGCGTAATGAAACTTCAAACTTTTTTTTCTAAACAATTTCCTCAACGAAACACGAGTTTTTCTATCTCAAATTCGTCGAAAAGACTGATGACCGTTTGATCGAGCATTTAAATGACGTTTTTTGTTTAAGTATGAAGGTAGAATTGCGTACGCTGATATCCTTAATGTCTGTATTTTTTACCGTATTTTTAGCTATATTAATTGTGCTTTTCTTAAGAAAATAAGCAATGTTTCGCTGTAATCCCCATTTTATGAAAATACGAGTGGAGTTTTTCGATGCACACGCCCGTATTCCGTATGATAAACTATGCTCCCCGATCCAAGAATTGTGACTGAAATACGGCTTTCTTCACCGAATGCTACTTTTTGATGTTATTGATGTGATTCCATGTTCTTTTATACTCTGGAAGGTAAAGATAAATTATAACGAGTTCAAATATTGTGTCTTTGATTGAACATTGGATTTAGGAAGTGGCGGGGAAGAGGGGTGAGATGCGAAAATTCTAATCGTTTTTTAGAGTACAAGGAGGAGACGATGTTATAAGGGCAGTAGAACTAATTAAATCATACTAAACAACAGATTAAAAGAAAAATAAGAGGCCTAAAATTCTTAACGCCTCAGGTTTGATGAATCATACGTAGAGCGCACTAGCCAGATGAGTAGAGAAAAGTATCCTTATCCGAGGGGACGGCCTAGAACAAGAAGTGAATGACGGAGAGGTTGTGGGCAGTTATTGCAGAAAGAGTAGGAAAAGTGGACTGAATCGCTTCTCATTTTTCTAGGCCCCCGATCGAATGAGCGGTCGTTTAACTTGATTTTGTCGGCCATTGAAGGTTATCTGAGAGAAGCTCAGGTTAAGCTCTACCCTTTGCATAATAGTCAAACTCACCTTACCATTACGACATGAAAAAGTAGCGGTTTCGGGGAATTTCAACCAGAAAAGATTAAGAGAGTGTGCGTGCTTAAACCCTATGAAAACTTGGTACCTGCGACACTGCACCGTGATCTATTATTATTTTTAAATTTTTCCTTCACTGTTTTCTGCTTAGGTTCAGCTAAAGATTACGCTGACGAGGCCGTACGGCTGAGCAACGAGACCGCATGAAAAAAATTCAAACAAATTAAATTTTTTGCCGATTTGATAAAGAAAAGGTCGTGGGTACAAAGTGTCGGTGATACCGCTAAAAGCGATAGATGCTTGCAGTTGGTTTCAACGGTTCAAATTTTCAAGACCAAAAAGTGTCGCACATGGTTCCATGTCATCTTGCAGAGCGTCACCTTGCACCGGTCACTTTTCAGTGTGTCACCTTGCACCGGTCACTTTTCAGTGTGTCACCTTGCACCGGTCACTTCGCAGAGCGTTATTTTGCATAGTGTCACTAGTGCACTTTCCGTTTAGTAGTTTGAATTGACAGGTTATTTGAATTAAGTATGCATTGAATTGGTTTTTCTCTCGGCTTTTTTTCTTTCGGGGTTTTCTCTCTCGATGATTGGGGAAAGGAAAGGGGGGAGGGGGTTTACCTAAACAGGGAAGGGAGGGCGGCCCTAAAGGAGGAAGAGGACCCTACCTGAGCGAAGGGGTAATGGGGCCCTAGGGTGGAGGAGGGAGGAGGAATGTGGGCCCTAAAGGGGGGAAAAGGGCCCTAAGAAGAAAGGGGGGAGGGAGTTTTTACGAATAAAATCTCTTTCTGAGTGAGAGATAAACGTATATGTATTTAAACATTTGCAAAAAGCGAAAGAATTGAAGTAAAAAGTGCCGAAATAACCTGCGAACTCAAACTACTAAACGGAAAGTGCACTAGTGACACTATACAAAATAACGCTCTGCAAAGTGACCGATGCAAAGTGACCGGTGCAAGGTGACGCTCTGCAAAGTGACGTGTTGCCGTCGCACATTGACCAGTGCAGGTCAGAGGAGTAACTTGGAATCAGTTAACGACCGTCTAAATTAATGCAGTGATCCTGTTTTAGTCCACAGTAACATAGGCTAGTTTAGGTCTTGTTAGCTCAATTGGAACGACAATCTAGAAAGGCTTTAAGGTAGTAATATGGTATGGCTTTCCTCGTTTTTTTTGGTTTCTCATTATGTTTCTTAACTTCAGCGACTTCTTTGGAGTAGAGCCTTCATGTAATTTATTTGAAAACAGATGAAATATGTGTTGGTTTTACAAAAGGTCGATCGCTAAAGTAGGTTAAAGGTTTACTTTTAACTTTACGAAACCGGTTGAGGCTGAGTTATGGTTAATCAACGTTCTATTTATGTAGAGGAATGAAGATTCTTATCAATTTTAGCCGTGAAAACTCGGATACATTTATTTCGAGTTAGGGAGAGTATCGGTAGGTCGGTCGCCCTAGAAAATTTTTTGCCAGTTGGCAGTTTACCTTTGTTTGAAAAATGTCGGATCTATGCTTCATTGCAAAAAAAAACGGAAATGTTTGTAACAAAAAATGAAGCCTAGGAAATGCGGTTGTTGTGGCTTCCACGAAACTCGATTCGAATAATTACCTTCAAATTCGAATAATTACCTTCAAATTCAGAATGGCGTTTTTCGTGAAGGAATTTTTCAACCGAGTACGATCAAGTCTTAGCAGCAATAAGGTGATCTTTACCGCCGCCTTTCTCAATTTCTTCACCCAAGTTTTCTGAAAATTTTCTCTTAAGTAAACCTTTTTAGATTTGATAGTGTTTTTTGATCTATATGAATCGTTTAAGCAACGATGGGCTGAGACTATGTATGAAAGAAATTCAACGCACAGGAAAAATGGCCCTACCGAACCTCCGTTGCCTAACCGGGGCTTGTAGAGCGTTACCAATACACCAACCGAGCACACATTTTTGGTCATTGTGCCTTAGACATAGCAATAAATCACATGGGACAATGTGTGCTCGGTTGGTCTATTGGTAACGCTCTACAAGCCCCGGTTAGGCAACGGAGGTTCGGTCCCAGCCGAGTGCCATTTTTGCCCGTGCGATGGATTTCGATTTGATAGCCTCAAGATATTCTGATATAGTTCATAAACTGTATAAGCTCTGACAGAAAGCGTTGGAAAACAATTTGAACAAAAAAGGACTGATGAACCAATAAGGTTTGGTGTAGGAGGAGAGGGAGCATAGATTTTGAGAATTCGAGTGAGAGTTAATAGCAAAAGCGGATGAGACGTTTGGAATATATTAATGTAGCTTGAGAAACGGAGAGAACAGTTGAGTAAAGAAGGTGATTCAGACTAAAATTATCACCTCCATCAAATTTGGTGAGGTAAAGTCGTTTCCTCAAAATTTAGTACTTTTTTCTTCAACACTAGAAACTGTGGAACTAAAACATTGGCGTACCTTGAACTGATATTGGTTTTTATAATAGGTGAGTAATTAAAAAAAATGTAATTTTCGGTAACTATTTTCATCAATTTCTCAGTTCCTATTTCTTACGATTTTTTGCAAAACATAGAGATTTACGAGTCCTTATATGAATCTAATGTATAAATCTTTATGGAATTTGTGTATGTACTATGTTTGGTAATACGAGTTTTTTGGCAGCATCGAGTTCCTCACATAGAAGGAGCGGAGCGAGTATTGATTGATTCTTCCGTGTTATGCTGCCCAGTCTGCTACGAGGTTTTTTCCAGTTAATTTATGGTCCGTCGATAATGTAGGGATTCCGTGCCCTAAAAAGTTACCGTATATAAAGTAGCGGTTAATCTATAGAAAACTGCTCCCTGAGAGCGTTAACCTTTCTGTTGGTAATTCGACTAGAACTTAAAAAAATTTAAGTGGGAAATTTTGGGAGTTTTAGTGTGGGTCGGGCTTTTTCTTTTCGATTCCTATCAAAAATACCTAATCAGAGAGTTCCGAAAGCGAGAAATTCGCATTTAGAGTAAAGCTTTATTAAGAATTCGTTTTCGAGGTTTACGCTTGTGTGCCGAAGATTTTGTGCTGCGGGCACACTCTTTGTGTCACTTGTGTACGTTTGATGGAGGAAGTGGATTCTAATCAACAGGAGTACATCACGGTAAAATAGCTCTTCATTTTATTTTCCATTCGCTTCAATTTAATTCGAACGTTTTATTCTCGATGTCATGTGACATGAAGCGCCATCTGGTTTTTCAGATACTACAGTAAGAATGAGAAGTTTGAATGTAGACTGGAGTGTCGATAATTTTTCAGTCATTACTTTCACTGCGGGTTGAATTCGTTAACTTTATAGTTGTTGAGCGTCCCGCCACGAAACAATGTTTGTGAGCTGCCGGTTAGAAGGAGGCATTCGAGCAATATATTACGGTTGTTGTTGTTGTTGTCTTGCCCAACTTCCTTCGCGAGACACTGGAGGAAGTCGTCGAAGCTCTCGACCCTCCAGCATTATAAGCCCACACTCTCTTTCCTCTCTCTCTTATTATTTTTTTTTTTATTTTTTATTTTTTTTATTTTTATTTTTTTTAATTTTTTTTTATTTATTTATTTATTTTATTTTTTTTCTCTTTCACTTTTTTTTTTTTTTTTTTGGAGAGATTTAATTGAACAAGAAATCAACAACCGAGTGCGGCCTATTCCAAAGGTCGATAGGGCTAAGTGAAGTGGGGTTACAGCAACACGAAAAAATATGTCTCGAAGTATGCGGCTCTATCCTACACAGTGGGCAGAGGGGAGATTCATTGGCCCCTATTCGGTGGAGATAACTGTTAAGGAAACTAGAGTGGCCGCTTCGCAATTGAGACAGAGTTATCTGATTTTCTCTGGATAGTTGGGACGTGGACTTGTGTATTCTAGGAGGTTTAGTTCCCAGAACTGGGTTGGGTCGACTATTTCTAAGAAAGTCTCTGACTGTCTCCGTGTGTATTTTTCTGAGGGCCACTTTATAGTCCGTATCACCTAGTACTATGTCTATGTCTTTGGCGTGCTTTCTTATTGCCCTGGGAGGTTTTGCTTCAGTGCAGATGCGGTGAGATGGATGGTTGGGCTGAAGCCTGGCCTTGGCGGTGAATTGTTTGCTGAGCATGAGGTTGTGTTCTTTGACTGGAAGAAGTTTGCTCTCGTATGCCAGGTGCTGAGTGTCCGCAATTGCAAGGTTTCCAGTTGCGATCCGAATGGCTTTGTTTTGTGCTGCTTGCAAGGAAGTCCAATGTGATTCGGCAAGTTGGGGCGAGTAGATGGGTGCTGCGTAAGACAAGACTGCTCTAGTGGTTGCTTTGTAGGTGTTCAGCATTGTCTCGGTCTTCTGTCCCCACCTTCTTCCCGCGATTGCTCGGAGGACATTCAATCTTTTTGTTGCCCTTGTCTTTAGTCCTTCGGCGTGTTGACGGTAGGTTCCCATCTGGTCCAAGGTGACACCAAGGATCTTGGGGGCTCTACTTAGAGGGAGTGGCTCACCGTTGACCACAACTTCTGGTACTTCACGACATTCCTTTGTGTTGGTGGTGAAGAGCGTTACACTGGATTTAGCTGCCGAGATGTCCATCTTTAGTTCCCCAAGATGGCTGGTGAGGGCTGGGAGGTAGGAGTTCAGTCTGTCGGCTCCAACTCTCCAGTCAGGGTGAGAGGCCAGTACTGTCAGATCATCCGCATACCCGACCAGTTTGATCGTCTCGGGAGGCTTCGGCAGCCCATTCAAGTATATGTTGAACAAGGAAGGGCTGAGTACTCCCCCCTGAGGAACTCCTGCGTAGCAGGTTTGCTGGCGGCTGAGGCAGTTTCTGAAGTCCACACGGATGGCTCTACCTCGTAGATAGCTGGAGAGCCATCTAACGAGGCCTCTGGGGATGGACGTTTCGGCGAGAGTGTGACAAAGGCGAGAAATGTTGACCAGATCATATGCCGAGGTGAGGTCGAGCGCAACCATCACTGTGCGATGTTGAGGGAGCCGTTGGTTGATACCGTTGGTTATGTGGCCCGTTATCTCCATCAAGGCTGTCGTGGTCGAGCGTCCTTTTCTGAAGCCATGTTGCCAGTTTTCCAACTCAACTTCTTCTGTGATGTGGGGGAGGATGATTCTCTCGAGGAGTTTGACCACAGGGGATAGAATTGAGATCGGTCTGTAGCCTTTTACCGACGTGAGGTCCTTCCCTGGCTTCGGAATCGTGATAACTCTGGCCGTCTTCCAGGCCGAAGGTATGATGCCGGTGCTGAGTGAGCAATTAAAGAGTATTGCAAAGCATCTTGCACACTGTTCGCCAGCCTTTTTAACCATAAGAGGACAGATTTCGTCGAGATCCATGGCCTTGGAGCTTCTCATTTTCTTCATTGCTGTCTTCACTTCGTCAACTGTGACGACTGGGACGTCGGAACGCTCAAGGTTCGAGGTCCAGCGGTGAGTTCTCCTGTTAGATCGATCAGGGGTCTTGACGGCTTGTTTGGCGAAAAGGTTGGTAGCTTCCAGGCTGGATAGAGGTGAACCCTTATGAACAATAGCGGCGTGGGAGGGTTTGTGTGCTCGACCATCAAGTGATTTGATTGTGTTCCACAAACGATTTGTGGGTTCGTTGGGTCTGAGGTTGTTCACGAAATCTTCCCATGCAATGCGCTTATCGTCATTGATCTTATAGGAAATCCTTGTCATCAGTTCAGGGAGACATGGGTCTGCCGGGTTTGCTCTACGCATCTGATCTCTTTTTCGGATGAGTGCTTTGGCTTCTTCGCTCAGGCGGGGTATGAAGTCTGGGCATCTTCCTTGTGGTATATGTTTTCTTGCCGCCTCTCTGAGAGTTTCAACCAGGAAGGAATGCATGTTGTGAGGGCTTCCTTCGTACGGAAATTCGCCGAGTCTCTTGTTCACTTCTATTTCGTATTCGTGCCATTTTGCTTTTCTGAAGTTCATGTAGCATCTTCGTTTCCCAATCGTTGGGATTCTCAGTTCTATCTCGAGTAGGACTGGTAGGTGGTCAGAATTTAGCTTTCCGAGAGTTCTCCAGGAACAGTTGGTCGTAATGTCGTTTGTGACTGACGTAATGTCCGGAGAGGCTTCCTTACGTGTGTGTTGCTGAGGAGAGTTCAAGACTATGTAATTGCTCTGCTCGATAGCTTCACAAAGTGCAGTTCCTCTGGCATCTTCGGTACCAGTACTCCAGAGCTCATTGTGGGCGTTCACGTCACCAGCCACAACGCATGTCTTTGTATGTTTGAGGAAGTGGGCAAAGTCTGTGGTATAACCCGGTGGACATGAGGAGCGTGGAGGGATATAGAGATTAGCTATTCTCAGATTACCGAGTGTAGAGGGGATCTCGATAGTCATTGTCTCTATTGTCTTATCACCGTGAGTTGAGTCTGCTAGCACATATTGGATGTCCTCTCTTATGATCATTGCGAGGCCACCTCCTGATCTGGTTCGGTCCTGTCTTATTAGTGAGTACCCTTTAATCGATGGCGATACGGCTGTGGCATCTAGTTTGGTCTCCTGGATTAAGGCTATGTGGATATTTTCCTCGTGGAGTAAGTCCTCAAGCTCTACGATTCTGCCCCGAATTCCATTAGCATTCCAATGGATGATTTTGAGGGTATCTATCTTAGTTTGTGAGCTTCTTGGGGGAGGTCTGACACAGCTATGACATCTCCAGGATGGGTTCCAGGCATTGAAGGAGGAGAGACCAGAACATTTAAGATGTGTCCATTTCTGACACTTCTGACAGCGAACGCTATTACTGGAAGCACTTTTGTGACATACAGTACACGGCCATCGCAAAGGACCCGGGTTGCTTTCTATTCCAGCAATTAAGAGGAGGGCGAGGATCAGAGCCGCTGGAAGGCCCTGATCCTTAATAGAAAAAACGAGAGGATTGGACAGCTGGGGGGAGAGCTGTTCGATGTGTCCCTTGCGGGAGAAAACCACTTTGGGATAGGTATAGTTTGGAGTCCTTTGCGTCCAGAACGTCCGGGACGTCTGTCGACACTCGGGGGGGTGTTTCATGTAAATATACCGAAAAGAGATGAGGTTTTCGAACGGCCTAAACCATTTTTTTTTCAAGTCGATTATTTTTGTTGAAAGCGTACAAATGGTTCTCCGAATTCCACCGGGAATTAAAAGAAAGTGTGTCAAAAACAACGTCAAAGTTCGCAAAAACACAGAGAAGCTCAAAATTAGATATGTTTTCGATTGGCCTACATCACTTTTTTCCGTACCGGATTTTTAGTTGTTTAGAGCTGAAAATTGGTTCATCAAATGCCACCCACCCAATCCCCCATGAATTTTTTCTTCAGCAGGTTTTAGTGAGCTATGGACGTGATAGATAGTATTTTATGGCAAAAATTGTGTCTCAGTGCCAGTTTTGTTAGAAAGACTGTGAGATTTGAGGGAGACTGACAAAAAATTAATTTTTACATAGAAAAATCACCTTTTCTTCCTAGTTCATAAAATGCCCGCTCTGTCGAGAAGCCATCATTTCTACTTCCATCTTTCCCAACTACGTCATCGAGGATCTTCTGAAAACAGTGGAGACTATTGCAGATGATCCTCTCATACGAGAGAAGCACGAGAAATACAGTGTGCAGTTGGCAGTGAGCATTTATTATTTCATTTATTCGATCAGTCAGTTAAATTACACCCCACTTAAGATGTTTAAAAAACCATACATTGAATCAGGGACTGTCCTAAGCGCGATGAATATACATGTGCTTAAGAAGTTATGCTTTAGGTAAAAGGGAGAGGGAACTCAAGCTTGTGACCAGCTTTTCGCCCAATGTTATCATGGTAAAGAGCGGAAGTAAAATGAACCGCTCGTGAAAGTGATAAAATGACAAAACTTACACTAAGAAATACTACCGTTCAAGACGTTTTGTTCAGAAAAACCGATTCGAGCAGCGAGGAGTTCTCCTCGAGCGAGAGGTGAATGCGCTTAAAGCGAAACTAGAGCAGTATAGAAAAAAGGAGCAAGCGGCTTACAGAACCGCCGGCTTCGCGATAATCCTCTTCGTATCATATCATGTGTTAGCTGGTTTCACGAGAATATTCATGAACTTGCAGGCATAGTCATTAAAATGTTTATTTGGAAAAAACAAAAATTCAGGAAAACTTATCGCTATACTGAGAGATACGAAATACAATACATAATAAAGCATATTCAGAGAGATGAAGAGTTTTATTTTTGTTTCATTTTGTACGTATAAAAATTTGAATGTGTATATTTCAACTCGTGTCAATAATTGAAAGCTCAGCTGGTCGGTTAGTCAGGTATTTGTTGGAAATGCATCTGTGAATTTTTAATTTCGAACAGTTGTTATTTTGATTTTTTTTTCTCGAAAAGTTTTAGAATATTTCAAACACTAGTCTTCTATTTCAAACACTAGTCTTCTAGTTAGCTATAATCACAGTATTTGCATCTTAATCTTTTTAACCTTTTTCGTACAAACGGTATTAATGTCTTCGAATTTCTGAAAAACAGTCTTTCCCGTTTTTACAATAAGAGCTCCAGATTTGAGGGTATTTGTGTTATAAAAACCTTTTTTGCAACAACAAAAGTTTTTTTTGAAAATCGGCTCGTTCGTCATTTCGGTAAATATTTTATGAATAAAAAAATATGCCCAGGATGAGTGAGCGGTGTTGCAATATCATCTTTTAGAACGTGTAAAGGTTTGCGAATCTCTATAACCATCTAGTCAATGTTAGACAACTGACGTAGTACATGCGTGCTCCGTATAACTGTATTCGCATACTGGTCACTGTATCTCTGACCTTAGAGGCGAAATTAATCTCTGCACTATAAATACCCCCATTCTTCAGACATGAGTGAGATGAGAGCCCAGATGCTCGGGGACAGAAGTCCCCGAGCTTTTCAATTTCATTGTCACACCAACCTGTCTTTTAATTCTTAATCGTATTGTCAATAATGCTTTATTTGTCATGACTATCCTTTCTTGCCGATTATTCATATTTTGCCTCGCTTTCATTGGCTTTTGGATCTTTAACCAGAATGCCCCCTCGTTGTCATCTTTGCCAGCGAAGGTTAACTATTTTGGTCCCTCCCTTACTGACTCAGTTATGGTAAAAAAATTTTCTCTGATGTTTTAGGCTTGAGAAAAATTGCAAAAATGTTTTTAAAATAATTTTTTTTCTTTAAAAATTCATTTCAATTTAGAAATTTTATTTCTTCAAAACTTATAAGGACTTTAAATTTTTCAAAAGCGGGTTTTGCTCGAAAATTTGCCAAGTTTGAGCCTAAACTAGTTTTAACATTCTGAGTTGAGTGTTGAAACTTCGAAGCGATAACTAGCTACAGAGCATAGCTAGCTTAAAATCGGGGTTTGCTTGCTAATTTTTCTTGCTTTTTCATCTTTTATCATTCGTTCGCGAAAAAGTGATTTTTCTTTTCTTGCAAAACCTAAATTTACTCTACTGACTCGTTCAAGTAAGTTACAGCTCGAAGTTTACTAAGCAACTGACTCGTTCAAGTAAGTTACAGCTCGAAGTTTACTAAGCAACTGACTCGTTCAAGTAAGTTACAGCTCGAAGTTTACTAAGCAACTGACTGAGCTTTTTCTGAGCAACTCACTCTGGACGTTTCAACAATCAGCAAAGAACCTTACAATAAGTTTAGGATTAGACTTCGCGACTTCTTCATGCCAAAAAACGGTTCTGAGCATTTTCACAGTCTGTAATACTTGAAAACAATAACAACAAAACATTTGATTTTTTCAAATTTGGAAAATTGCAATTTTTAACCCATTTGTTTCCTTTCCTTTAATACTCATTTTCACATGTTTTTTCAAGCCTAAAACCAAAAAAAAATAGAGAAAAATATTCAGTCTAAACTGAGTCAGTTATGGAGGGGTCCACAGAAGATCCCGACCATTTTAAGGCTTCCAATGTCGTTTATTTATTTGCATTCAATAAATTACTAATGTTATGCGTTTATAAACTTTATTTTAGCTACAAATACAGTCACGACGTTTCTTCCGTTTTCGCTAAAACCCATGTTTGCATGGCCAAACAGGAAGTTTGCTTTATTCCTACCGAACAACTGAGGCATGCGCTACTTTGTGAAACAACTACCTTAACGCAATTACAGAACAATGAACCGCAAAGTGTGAACAACTAAACAAAAACAAAACAATATACTGAGAAGAGCAAAGAACAACTAACAACTTGGAGAGAGAACAATATCTTCAACGTTTAAGACATACATATATGAAAAATATTTTCTACTTACTCACTGATGAGCCCCACCCAGAGAGAGCAGAAGTCTGTCTGAGTTGGGGTGAAACAGACTTCTGCTACATCATAGTCTTAGCAGTGATATCAAAATTGTAATTAAATTAAATTTATCACCTTTTTTAACATTTTTATATAATAATAATCATATAACGTTAAAAGGCTTGTGGATAAATCTCTCAATCGGCTACTTCGGGGCATTATCTTGAGAACACTTAGGCTTTACTGATCTATGACTTGACTCAACCTTGGTAATTGATCTGAAAGACCCCGATAAGTGGTCTCGAATGTCAGAAATAATGTCGAGGGCGACATAAGGAGGTCGACAGAGTGTAAAGGAGAGAGGAGGAGAGAGAACAGGATCGAAGTGACAATGCTCTACCCTGGGCTAGTAGGGAGTCTTCGATGTACGATCCCATTCTCTTGGCTGTCTTCCATCTTCCTCTCTTCTGTACCTCCTGTAGATTATTCGCAATCGATGCAGACGATGGTTAGGCGTTTACCGTTTACCGTCATTTTTACGATTCCATTCCCTTGGCTGTCTTCCATCTTCCTCTCTTCTATACCTCCTGTAGAGTATTCGCAATCGATGCAGACGATGGTTAGGTGTTTACCGTTTACCGTCATTTTTGCTAAAATCGTGATTAGGCTAGAATAGACAAGTCGAAAGGATTCTGAGAATAAGCCGTGGACGCGACCGACTTTCTTGAAAAGAGAAGGGAAGAATGATTCAATGTCCCAAATTTTTTTAAATAGTTAAAAGATAAATAAATCTTTTCATTAGTTTGTTATAAAAATCCTTAAAACTAAGGCGGAACCTAATTTTGGCAATAAGTACTAATTCTGAATCTCACCACCCCTGAGACAGAACTCACCACTCCTGGTAGTTATTGATCATATTCGGAACACTTCGTATCCGCCACACTTTGTACAGCGAAATTTTGTATCCAAAAGTGTGTACCGCGACATTTTGTACCCAACACTTTGTACCACGACATTTTTGCACCCGCGACACTTTGTACCGAGAAGTTTTGTACCGCGAAATTTTGTTCCGCGACACTTTGTACCGTAAGACTTTGAAAGCACAACAATTTTGATCAGAAAAATATTTTTTGTGAGAATCAAAAAATTTTTAGGTAAACAAAGCGTCGAAAACAAAACTTCCAGATTTAATTAAGTAGAGCGTGGTCGTTGGTGAAAATGCTTCAAAGAAATCTTTTAAATGCGAGTTCATTGCTAATAACCCGGCTCTTCATGCGAGAAAGGCAAACATTGTCCACGTTTTAAACAAAAAATCGAAATATCGACAAAAAATATCTACAAGACATAAATGTGCGGAGATTCACCAACGCTCTCAAAGCGCTGAACTTTCTTCATCAGATAGAAGTCACGCACGGATTCGACAAGTTGTTGAACAGCGAGTTTTTCCCCCATGGGGGCTTGGAGATCTTCCCCCATGGGGGCTTGGAGATCTTCCCCCATGGGGGCTTGGAGATCTTCCCCATGGGGGCTTGGAGATCTTCCCCCATGGGGGCTTGGAGATCTTCCCCCATGGGGGCTTGGAGATCTTCCCCCATGGGGGCTTGGAGATCTTCCCCCATGGGGGCTTGGAGATCTTCCCCCATGGGGGCTTGGAGATCTTCCCCCATGGGGGCTTGGAGATCTTCCCCCATGGGGGCTTGGAGATCTTCCCCCATGGGGGCTTGGAGATCTTCCCCCATGGGGGCTTGGAGATCTTCCCCCATGGGGGCTTGGAGATCTTCCCCCATGGGGGCTTGGAGATCTTCCCCCATGGGGGCTTGGAGATCTTCCCCCATGGGGGCTTGGAGATCTTCCCCCATGGGGGCTTGGAGATCTTCCCCCATGGGGGCTTGGAGATCTTCCCCCATGGGCGCTTGGAGATCTTCCCCCATGGGGGCTTGGAGATCTTCCCCCATGGGGGCTTGGAGATCTTCCCCCATGGGGGCTCGGAGATCTTCCCCCATGGGGGCTTGGAGATCTTCCCCCATGGGGGCTTGGAGATCTTCCTCCATGGGGGCTTGGAGATCTTCCTCCATGGGGGCTTGGAGATCTTCCCCCATGGGGGCTTGGAGATCTATCCCCATGGGGGCTTGGAGATCTATCCCCATGGGGGCTTGGAGATCTTCCCCCATGGGGGCTTGGAGATCTTTTCCCATGGGGGCTTGGAGATCTTCCCCCATGGGGGCTTGGAGATCTTCCCCCATGGGGGCTTGGAAATCTTCCCCCATGGGGGCTTGGAGATCTTCCCCCGTGGGGGCTTGGAGATCTTCCCCCATGGGGGCTTGGAGATCTTCCCCCATGGGGGCTTGGAGATCTCTATAGCTACTTCCAAGAAAAATATATCCGGCGCATTCGCTTGGGAAGGGTCGTTTTTTTCATCAACACACACAAAAAGTATGAGTTTGGGAAAGTATGCTTAAAAGGCATACATGTGATTTATGAATAGTAACGATTTGAAAGTATGCCTGCGCGTAAGCATGAAAGTATGTGGAAAGGGCATACAATCAATGAATGAATGGAATTTTTTTGAAAGTATGCGGCCTTTTGCAAGGCACAGTCAGGCACAGTCAGGCAGGCACAGTCAGGCGTCGAGGCAGGCACAGCACGCGTCAGCGGAACCTAAAACACGGTCTCAACTTAAAAACGGCTTAGCTCAATTAATTAGTATTATTTTTCTTTCTCTTTTTTATTTTTTAAATTATGTTTATAAATTTTTATTTTTACATCAGAAAATTATTTTTACATTAAAAACGCTTAGGCTTAGTAAAAGTTTACGATAACGAGGCCGTACGGCTTAGCTAACGAGGCCGTACGGCTTAGTTGAGGCCGTGAAAGGCCAAAAAACCTGACGAATAGCAGTCATGAAAGTCATGAATGTAATTAATTGAGCTAAGCCGTTTTTAAGTTGAGGCCGTGTTTTAGGTTTCGCTGACGCGTGCTGTGCCTGCCGCGACGCCTGACTGTGCCTGCCTGACTGTGCCTTGCTAAAGGCCAAAGTATGCCTTGGTTGCTCTCTTTCTTTTCTTGGCACTCTTCTTTTCTGCAAACCCGGTTGACTTAGGTTGCTCCACATAGACTTATTATCTCGAAAAGCACATATGCGAACCGCATTGTGTGAATCATTTAACCAAGGCATTCTGGAAGAAAGGCGTCGAGAAAAATTTATATTGTGAAGCGCTCTCTTCGGAAAAGGCTCTTCGGCAAAACAAAGGATTTTTCGAATGGAATACCCAAGAAACAGCATTCATACTTTATTTTTGTAGACAGCACACTTTCAAAGTATGTATATTTAGCATACTTTCAAATTATCCCTAGCATACTTTAATTTTATTACTATTCATACTTTCAAAGTATGAGTAGAAACACTTGTGTGCGGAACGATTTGGAATCCTTTTAAAATATATACTTCCATTTTCATGCTTTCCAAAGTAGGAATCTTAATAAGCTTTTTTTTGTGTGCGCTTTCCTGTTCCCCAATGTAATCAGTTTGATGATTCAATTGGTCTCGAAAGGCTCTTTCGCACAAACATCTGTTGCGAAGGAACTCATAATTCCCTCCTTGTGCTGATTGGCGCAAACCCGGCTTTTGGAGCTTTCTTCCAGAGATCCGAAGGCATTCGCTCTCTGAGCTGCGAAAGGTACTAGGAGAGCGGGGGGATACACCGAGCCGTCAAGCTACTTATATCGCCGCATACGTCAGAATTCGTCACCTCGTCCGCGCACGGCTTCACTACATTTTCGCTCAAGCTTTGAACCTTTGATCGAGAAGCTGAGTTCTGCATAATCCATCGTAAAGATCTAGGAGCTCGAACGTTGTGCTATTTACTTGAACGGAATAATAAATAAATGAGAGAAAGGTTGTATAAAGTCTCATCGTTTTTTTGCTTTCTTCTGTTGTTGACTTGAAATGTTACGAAATGAAAAAGGCTGGATAATCTCCAAATTCATTATTTATTTCTCGTGGATATGATGTTGTGGCGACCAACAATGAAATACCAAAACAAACGAGAATTAATGTTCATGCAAAAAATAAATAATAATTCATTCAATTAAAACTAATTAAAGTTTAGAGTTAAAAGATATATGAACAAGTTTTCTTGTAATCTTCTCTTGTTGTCAAAATTAATGCTAAATAAGCTTAGTGTTCCATTATTTATCTCACGTAAATACAATGTTTTAGCATTCAACAATTAATCACTGTTGCAAGCGCGATTTCAGTGGTCATGTTCAGCAAGAATCATACATTCATGAGATGCAATGCCTCCGATATGAAGCCTTTTTTTAAAGCTATTTTACAGTTGAAGCACAACTCTTTTAAAAAGTAAAGAAATTGAAACAAAGTTTGTAACGTGATTTTGAAATTTCACACAAAGCTTGGCTCAGGCTTAGACTAGGTTCACTTATGTGTAATGAATGAAATTTCCATCTACTGGATACGAAATATAAAAAAAATTAAAAACGACAAATAAAAACTAGATAGAATTTTGCACGGTACTGTACAATCCGCTAAAATTATTGACCTAAAAGAATAGAGGAAACTGAGTCGAAAAGAAAGGATGTGATTGGTGAAGCTCTTTTGTTGAATATATTTACTTTCAGATGTACCACCAAAGTGTAATATATTTCGATTCAATTCATTTCTTTTCTGAAGTTGTTCAAGAAACGTATGATTGTGCAGGACAATGGATGACTCAAACAACATGTTTCAGTATTCAAAGAATATATTCAAATTTTCACAGAGAAAATTTAAATTCACAGATTTTGACAGATGTTGCGCATTTACAAAGAAAAGGAAATTACAAAGTAAAATTTTCATAAAAGAAATTTATGATGTTCGAAAATTATTCAACACGAGAAGTGCCGAGCTTATTCTCTTGAAGAGTAAGTTTTAAAAGATTAAGAACAAAAGTGAGCAAGGAGAGGGTATAGGGAGGGATTTCTATACATTTCAAACAATGATAACGTTGAAAAAATCGGAATTTGAATAATCATGAGAGGCGCAGTTTTGTGCTAGGCACAATTGACTCAGGGTCTGAATTAAGCAGTCGGCTCTTCAACTGCGACGAAGAAGAAATTGAGATTATGTCTTCTGGGAGAGAGTTCCACATGTTAATACAACGAGAAGCACATGTCTTATGAGCCTTCGAAAAGTTGAATTGTAGTGTCAATCTGAAAAAAGTGTTAGTTCTTTTGAGAATAATGGGATAATTGGATTGGGAAAAGATGTGTGGTCAAAAACAATGTTATGGTGAGTAACTTTGTGAATGAAACAAATATCCTGGATGTTACGTCTATACTCCAGCGAAGAGAGAGGTATTTTAGTCAGGCGAGACATACATAGATAGTAGATGGAAAGCCTACTCCTCTCAAAAATACGCCTGCTAACAAAGTTCACTTCGAGAGCAAATGGGGCAATGAGAGAAGCAATGGGAGAACGTACGTCTTATAAGCTTTGAGCAACACTTCAACAAAAAAAGTGCAGCGGAAAATAATTTTATATTTTCTTGAATAGCTTTAAGGACGGTCTCATTGATGCACATGGTGAGAGAAGGAAGATGAGCTGTTGGAAAAAAAACGCCTAGATCTTTTATAATTGGGCTCGAAAATAAAACATCGCTTTCTATGTGGTAGATGTCCATTGCAAAATTCGATTGCGAGTTTTCGTGGTTTGAAATGTAGTGTTACCCTACACAAAAAATATGAATATGGAAATTGATACATATACATTTGAAAGCATGACTATTATATTTATGAAGTATAAATAGTCATACTTTCATACTATAAGTAAGAATAGTGATAAATTATAAGTATGAGTAGTCATACTTTCAAATGTATATATTATTTTCCATACTTTTTTTGTGTGTAATGCACTTCACTTTCCAAGCGATAAAGTCGATTGTTCAATAACTTCTAGTTTGTATACATCCTTACGAGTCAAAAGCAGGATTATCTCACTAAAGTTCCTCGGTAGAATCAAAATGTGAAATGATAACTTTGATTGAAGCATTAAAAGAATGGACATTCCAAATCCCTCATGAGATTGTACTGTGCTTTGATATTTTTTCGAATAGGTATAGCAATGAGTTGATAATTTTTTTTAATTCGGGGACATTCTTAAGGCGCGGAAGCAATGAACCCCAATTATTCTCGCCATATCGTTTTTGCGTTAATGAAGAATGTAGAGGAAATCCATGATTGGATAAGTAGTAATATTGCACGGAGATTGATCATGACAATTTCGAAAGAATCTCTTGTATGTTGCTTTCTCCTTCACATCACGGAACCATTCCTATCAAGCTTCATTTTAGTGGTAAATAAAAACTGAATTTTTGGCTTTCGATGGTGCTAAAATAAATTTAAATGCATTTCACATGAGAGAAGGCGTCATTCAACATCAACTTCTCGAGTAAATCATATGTGCGCTCTAGTATATGAAGTGAACCGCGACGCGTAGCGCATATCTTCCAGAGTGTAAGCCCCTGAAACTCAAGCCTTCACAGGCACAATCAGGCAGCCAGTAGTTGAGAGGCGGGAAGTTTTATAATGAGTAAGTTATACGTTAAAATTATTCCTTTTAAGCACTTTTTGCGTTTAACCACTCCTCCCCCTACCAGAGGGTCAATGGGTCAAATGAAAGTGGCATTTTTTCGATACGGTCTCGTTAGCGTAAACTTTTTCTGAGCTTAAGCATTTTTAAATGTGAAAATATTTTTTTAATGTAAATTAATTTTTGTAAATGTAAATAAGTCAGACGTATGACCCATTGCACCTTTGGTAGGGGGGGGGGGGGCGGTTAAACGCAAAAAGAGCCTACTTTTATTTTATTTTTTACGTTGACCACCTAGACACCTGCTTAATCGGCTCGCATTGCTACTATCTTTGGAACTTCTTCACTTTAGCCCCTCCCCCCTCCCAGAGGTTCAATTGGTTCACTTCAATTGGGTCATTTTCTTGATACGGCCTAGTTAGCTAAGCCGTACGGCCTCGTTAGCGTAAACTTTTTTCAAAAGCCTAAGCGTTTTTAACGTAAAATGAACTTTTTTAAAATGTAATAATAACTTTTCTGAAAATGTAAATGAGTCTTTTCTGAAAATTTAAATGAGTATGACCCATGAAACCTCTGGGAGGGGGCCTAAAGTGAAGAAGTGCCCTATTTCTTATTCAGAAAGCAGTTTTGAAGTTTGTCTATATGTTACTGAAAAAAATGTTTCTTGCAGATGACGAAACACCGAAAAGGGAGCAGTATGAAAGATTGGAATCTCAAAGAGAAGCCGACGTGAGTGAAATCGTTGTAAATAAAAAGTTTTTTATCATTAAAAATTCACAGGAGTTTCAGGAAACGGGGGAAAACAATGAAATCGAAAAAATTTCTCATACAAGCCAGCAGAGCAAGGTTGGTTTTTGTCTTAATTATTAAAAAAAAGTTCTGTTCGAAAGAGTTGAAAAGTTGTTGTTTAAAAAAGCAAAAAATCGCGAAGTTTTTGTCGGGATAATATTCCAACTTTCTAATCTCTGGTTGTTAAGAAAAAACTGGCTCAACTCGGAACCTAGGTGTGGTATGCGTCACTAACCTTTGGCAAGATGCTAAAAACTGAAAACGCGGAATTACCATCTTTCACAAGATCTCGTTTCTAAGCCGTACCACCTTCCGGAGTCCCTGATGCTCAAAATGACCACATATGAAGAAAATTTTCGAAACCATAAATTTGAAGCCAATTTTTCGTCTAGTATTCCAATGACTGCAAGACAAGGCGCAGGGTATGCCCTTCAGGGAATAAGAGCCAACACTTTGTACTACATTCTCCAGGGGTTGTCTGATGATGATGATGAAGAAGAAGACCAAGACGAATTGGTAATGGGACAGATCATCCAAGGAGAGAATGGAGAGTTCTATGTTGTACTGGAGGAGGATGAAAAAGCCGAAAATCTCGGTATGTTGTCCATAATCTCACTCGTCCTTTCCCCCATACCGTATAAGAGCACTCAACATAACTACGATACCGTAGTACATGGCTAATTGATGAGAAAGCTGTTTATTAATTAAGTATGGAATCTCAATGCAGAAGATGATACCACATGCTTTGATACTGTAATATACGCCTGCCTGACTGCCATACTGTGTTTTTTACTTGTCTAGAATACTTTTCACTACAACTACATGACAAGAGTGCTGCAGAATAACTGATTATGAAACTGATGTACTTGTCACTCTGGTAGAATTCAAGTATTAACAAATCGTATTTACGATGGTTTTATCTCATGAGCTTCGATATTCAGTAAAAACATTAACAGAGTTGGACGGCATCGACAATTTTGACCTCGTCAACAATGAAGATGGCACTCAAACATTACTTCTTGAGAGTCAGCCTACTCAGCCAGGTAAACCCTTTACACTCGCAAAAAAATGAGTAGATCAAAACTACCTTAAGAGAAAGGAGACATCGAGTCTGTAACACAGACTTATATACAGACACGCCATGTATAGATGTGAAAGCATAAAAAATGCGATTTAAAAATTGAGTCAATTTCAGGGTCATCTCGCCAGAAATGGCAAAGGGGTCGGGCAGTGATGGAGACCACCCACACCGGCCCCTATGAAGTGATTGAGCTCGAAGACGATAATGAGGATCGAGGTTTGTTGCCTAGCTGCGCAAGACGTCCTTGTGATTCGAGCGCGGCCTAGAAGAATGAGAAGCGAGCTATAGGTGGAGGAAAGAGAGAAAGAAGATATTGAAGAGTAATAGAAGAGATCAAGACTTTGAAGACTCGCTTTTTTCTTATTATTCTAGAACTGAGACAGGATAATGTGGTCTTTTTCGAATTTAGACATTGCTAGTAACAAATGATGATTAATGCGATTGTGAAATTAGAATGAAGAGAAAAAGGAGAAATTTAAATAAATGAAAAGAAAACTTGAGAGGCATGAGTTAGTACTTACCGAAAAGAGCCGAAGGAAGTTCGTAGCCTCTTGATCAGGCGGCCGTTTCTTCCAATCCGCATAAAGAATGTTTTTTCAAAATCAAAATGACTAATCATTACATAACGGTAGATCTTTGAGAGAGCGCCAGAGCGTGTGATGTAAAAAAGGATACAGGTATAGAGAGCATTTTTATCGCTAGCTTTCTTGGATAGCGAATAGATTGTCGCATTTTTTTAACACTCACTGCTGAATTGAAAAACATACTGCTCCTGATTCCTGAACGAGTTTTTTTTACATTTCAGAGATACCAGATTTCGGTGCGATGGCGACTGCAGAAGCAGATGAGGATCATATGCAATGTGTGATGATGGAGCCGCTTCCTCAAGGTTGAACATTTCTATTGCATGGCCTTTATGATTCGTCCGAGAAGTTACATCTTCGTGGTAATGTAAAGTTTATTGTCTTAAGAGTCAAACGATTCAGACATTCTCTGCAAAATAGAAAGTAAAACCCGCAGAAGTTCAAAACATACGCCCGTCCACGGAAGGTAGTACCTCACAAGTTAACACCTGTTTAGATGTCTTTCGGTAGTGTGGGTCCATCAAGGGAAGGTAGGACCACACAAGTTAACCCCTGTTTAGATGTCTTTCGGTAGAGTGGGTCCATCAACGGAAGGTAGGACCTCACAAGTTAACCCCTGTTTAGATGTCTTTCGGTAGTGTGGGTCCATCAACGGACGGTAGGACCTCACAAGTTAACCCCTGTTTAGATGTCTTTCGGTAGTGTGGGTCCATCAAGGGAAGGTAGGACCACACAAGTTAACCCCTGTTTAGATGTCTTTCGGTAGTGTGGGTCCATCAACGGAAGGTAGGACCTCACAAGTTAACCCCTGTTTAGATGTCTTTCGGTAGTGTGGGTCCATCAACGGAAGGTAGGACCTCACAAGTTACCCCCTGTTTAGATGTCTTTCGGTAATGTGGGTCCATCAACGGACGGTAGGACCTCACAAGTTAACCCCTGTTCAGATGTCTTTCGGTAGTGTGGGTCCATCAACGGAAGGTAGGACCTCACAAGTTACCCCCTGTTTAGATGTCTTTCGGTAATGTGGGTCCATCAACGGACGGTAGGACCTCACAAGTTAACCCCTGTTCAGATGTCTTTCGGTAGTGTGGGTCCATCAACGGAAGGTAGGACCTCACAAGTTAACCTCTGTTTAGATGTCTTTCGGTAGTGTGGGTCCATCAACGGAAGGTAGGACCTCACAAGTTAACCTCTGTTTAGATGTCTTTCGGTAGTGTGGGTCCATCAACGGAAGGTAGGACCTCACAAGTTAACCTCTGTTTAGATGTCTTTCGGTAGTGTGGGTCCATCAACGGAAGGTAGGACCTCACAAGTAAACCCATGTTTAGATGTCTTTCGGTAGTGTGGGTCCATCAACGGAAGGTAGGACCTCACAAGTTAACCCCTGTTTAGATGTCTTTCGATAGTGTGGGTCCATCAACGGAAGGTAGGACCTCACAAGTTAACCCCTGTTTAGATGTCTTTCGGTAGTGTGGGTCCATCAACAGAAGGTAGTACCTCTCAAGTTAACCCCTGTTTAGATGTATTTCGATAGTGTGGGTCCATCAACGGAAGGTAGGACCTCACAAGTTAACCCCTGTTTAGATGTCTTTCGGTAGTGTGGGTCCATCAACAGAAGGTAGTACCTCACAAGTTAACCTCTGTTTAGATGTCTTTCGGTAGTGTGGGTCCATCAACGGACGGTAGGACCTCACAAGTTAACCCCTGTTTAGATGTCTTTCGGTAGTGTGGGTCCATCAACGGAAGGTAGGACCTCACAAGTTAACCTCTGTTTAGATGTCTTTCGGTAGTGTGGGTCCATCAACGGACGGTAGGACCTCACAAGTTAACCCCTGTTTAGATGTCTTTCGATAGTGTGGGTCCATCAACGGAAGGTAGGACCTCACAAGTTAACCCCTGTTTAGATGTCTTTCGGTAGTGTGGGTCCATCAACAGAAGGTAGTACCTCTCAAGTTAACCCCTGTTTAGATGTCTTTCGATAGTGTGGGTCCATCAACGGAAGGTAGGACCTCACAAGTTAACCCCTGTTTAGATGTCTTTCGGTAGTGTGGGTCCATCAACAGAAGGTAGTACCTCACAAGTTAACCCCTGTTTAGATGTCTTTCGGTAGTGTGGGCCCATCAACGGAAGGTAAGACCTCACAAGTTAACCCCTGTTTAGATGTCTTTAGGTAGTGTGGGTTCATCAACGGAAGGTAGGACCTCACAAGTTAACCCCTGTTTAGATGTCTTTCGGTAGTGTGGGTCCATCAACGGAAGGTAGGACCTCACAAGTTAACCCCTGTTTAGATGTCTTTCGGTAGTGTTGGTCCATCAACGGAAGGTAGGACCTCACAAGTTAACCCCTGTTTAGATGTCTTTCGGTAGTGTGGGTCCATCAACGGAAGGTAGGACCTCACAAGTTAACCCCTGTTTAGATGTCTTCCGGTAGTGTGGGTCAATCATAATAGTAATCTGCGCTCACTACTTTACGACATCCCCCCACAATTCAACCCCAATCCTGGTCATATCCACACTAATCATGATAGTTGAGAAATATTGGTACGGCTAGTGATGAGAATAGAAATGAATCAAGGAGCAGCCACATATTCTACCAGGTCTCATCTCAGGAAAACTCGTACACTGCAGCGAGGCACAAATAAGTTCGATAAATGAAAAATATTTCGGTTGAAAATTTTAGAATTTATAATAATAAATAAATCGCGTTCAAGAGCACCGGCTTAAGATCTGAATCGGGTTTGGGTAGACGAAACTTCACAACCATCGATTTCGTTGTTTTTCAAAATCTGCGATTGAATTCTACCTCTTTTTTCACGACCGCATATCACGAGACGGCGAGGATATCTAAGCGAGGATATCTATATCTAAGCGATCTTCCGAACAACGATCCAAACATCAAAATCGTCTCTTATGCTGATGATATAACGCTATGGGCGTCAGATCCGAGCATTTCCACTGCCTCGCTACACATACGATCCGGGCTCCCACACATCGAAAAGTTCATCCACGATCGTGGACTATCTATTTCTCCTGCCAAAAGCCAGCTTCTACTCTTCACACCTTACAGCAAAGAGTACAAGACTATCCTAGATGTCTCGATCGGAGGTCAGAGCGTACCCACCGTGAATACCGCAAAAATCCTTGGAATTACATATGATTCTATGTTCACATTCAGTCATCATGCGAAAGACATAGCAGGCCGAATGTCGCAACGTAACAATGTACTGAAGGCGCTAGCCGGCAGTACACGGGGCAACCAAAAGGAGACACTCCGTCTCACGTACAAAGCCATTTGCCAATCCATATACAGCTACGCAGCTCCAGCCTGGGCCAGCTTTCTCTCCTCCTCAGCACATACCAAAATTCAAAGAGGACAGAACAATGGCCTGCGTATCGTAACAGGAAACCATCAAATGGCCAGCGTCGACCACATACATGCTGAAGCTAAAGTTATGAGATCGAAATCGCACCTTCACATGCTATCAGCCCAATACTTGGCAAGGACCTTGAGCCAAACTCACTTCCATCACGGATTATTTCTCCAAGGACCCCCACCACGCAACATGAAAGCTGATCTTTACATCGCATGCAGAAGCACTGTTGAAAGAGCCCTGTCGGAAACAGCAGAGAAGAACAACGGGAAAAACGTCGCCAACCGAGTCCACACAAACATGGTCTCAGAAGAAAAGGAAACCATCCAAGGTCCAGTCATACTGGGCGGCCGACCACCACCGGACATAAATGAAGAAGAAGTGGACCTCTCGAGAAACGCCCGCTGCACGCTGAGCCAACTTCGCTCAGGCTACAGCAGGTACAGCAACCACTACTTACACCGGATCGATGACTCGATACCTGACTACTGCCCTGACTGTCTCAAAGGACCTCACGACGTGGCCCATCTCTTCAAATGCGCTAGACGTCCAACAAGACTCACGTTGGAAGATCTCTGGATGAAACCAAAAGAAGTAGCCTCATTTCTGAGACTATTGTGAAGGAAAGAAGAAGAGATGTATTTAAAAAAAGTTTTAAAAAAAGAGAGGAGAGAGAGAGGGAGAGAACGGTCCTCCATGGCCAACTCTCTTCGACGCGAGACGTTTGCCGGCAACAACAACAACAACAGACGGCGAGGATTAAAAGTTATCTTCAATCGTGGGACGAATCATTCGGGGGGGGGGTGATTAAAACTCGCCTGAAAACCTAAAAAATGAAGAGATCTCTCATGACTTCCCTGTTTAGTTGAGTTTCAAAAATGGGCAAGAAGCAATGAATCTACTCGGTTTTAGTTATGGTAAATTGCACCAAGATTTGCCAGCGAAAGTTTCGCGTATGCAGGAATGAAACTGCGGCGAAATCGTGTGTACGGTACATATCGATGCAGCGAGTGCGCGCAAACATTCGTGAGCACTTCTAGGCTGGAGAGACATCTTTCAGTCCATCAGGTGAGGCGAGCCAATCATCATTTTTGGTAAGGGGGGGGGGCTGGTATCGAGCATCGATAAAGGTCCCGACCTGTAAAAAAGGTGTAAGAAGAGAAGGGGGGTGGGTTGGCAGAGAAAGCAACAGTGGTAGAGAGCTAAAGGTCGAAAGTTGAAAACAGAAACTAAAGTTTAACTATATTGTTGTTAAAACACGAAGAGAAAAAATAGAGATCACTTTTCTAAAACTTTCTTTTAAGAAATCATGCGCATGAAGTTTACTTCGATTTACAACAGTCACGAGGTCAATAGAAGATATTCAAATTTTTCATATTTTTGGGAGTAGAATAATATCCGCATGCATGTTAATAAAACGTTCACTTGACTCTGCTGTTCCGCAATCTTCTTCTTCTTCCTCGCGCTTGTTCCCGCCTCGCGGCAGGGTACGCTCCCCTGAGATGCAGGACAGACCTATCCTGGTAGAACCAGTGGCTGCCTGCTAGATCACTGCTGTTGTTTTTGTTGTCTTGCCCATAGGTCCTGTCGAGGGGAGTCCTTTTGGGATAGGTTGGTGGTGAGGATCCTTTTGAGTCCGGAGAGAGTTTCTCCGTCTACACTCGCACCACAGTCGGCGATTTTCTTGGCGAGACCCATTCGTTAACCGGAGAAGGGCAAGAGGTTATTTTACTGGCGCCTCGACTCGCCATTGAAAAGTATAGCGGAGTATCGGCTGATGTTTTGTCCGGTGGCATGCCCAGGCCGGTCCGGCATCGCCCTCCTTTGACGAGCTATACTACCCAGTTTTGGTCCGCGGTTCTCCCGCTACCTCCCAGCACGAATTCGTAGGGAGGCGTCCCTCTATCCGCCACCTGAGGTCGCGCTCGATTCTGGACTGGATAATCCGGCTCCATCCGTGACAGGCTTTTAAGGCTGTAGAGTCACGAATGGCCACTGTTGCCAGTGTGTTTCGAGTGCCAGTGTGTGAGAGATCACTGCTAGTGTGATTAGCAGCAGTGGGGAGAGTCAGATTCGTGCATGAGCACTACCAACATTTTTTAACCCCCTTGGTTTGGGTGGATCTCTCCGGGGTGGGAGTCGAACTCGGGACTCTTCGCACAATGGTCTATCACACTACCACTATGCCACGGATCTGCTGTTCCGCAATGTTTCCCTGAAACACAAAAAGAACTGCGGAAAACTGCCGGAGATAAGATCTGCTGCTGCGAGGTTTTCAGTTCAATTGAGAGAAAAAACAGGATAAATGTTAGATTTGTAAAATCTGGAAATATAAAAAAACCGTTCGAGAAAGTTCTCTCCCAACCGTGAGTGACTCGACCGATTACTCGACTCGCTTCAGATATACGGCGCATTTCTCTGTCCCCTGTGCGGGAAGACGTATAAGTACGAGTACAATCTTTTCTTCCATTGGCGGAGAACCTGTAGAGATCTAAACGAGCTCATGTCCTATGACGATCGCAAGGTTGGCCGAATTCTCGTTATTCGAGCTTTACACGCCTTTTTCTTATTTTAAGGATAACCATTACTATTTTGGATAAGATTAGGTTTCTTCGCTTTTCAGTTCATGGATGTAAACGCCATTCGTGAACTGGTTGACGAGGTCGCGCAGAAGAAGGCAGAATACGGTCCGATCGAGATTGGCATCTCCCGTTCAGTTCTCTTCCAGTCGGGACCGCTCGCCCGTCTCGAGATGCCTCATAATGCACTCGGTTTAGTTTGATTATCGAATTTTCTTTTTGCGAATTTGTATAACTGGCCTCAGGCGTTAAGTGAGACTAGTCTTAGGAGAAGTTTGAATGCGCCGAGCGAGTTTAAATAGGGATTGGAAAAGGCTGAAAATAATGAAAAGGATATTATAAGAAAAGTAAAGTAGAACTTTAGGAGAAGATTATGTAGACCATTTTTGGTCCGAACATATCTGTTTCATCAAAGCTGGTCGGTTACAGGGATCTTTTTTTCTTTTCCGAGTTTTTAAATTTTCAATTTTTTCCTCATATTTAGAGAGAAAAATTTCGATAAATCGAAAAAAATTATTTGAAGAGCTCTAATTCGTTTCTAGTAATACATTCAAATGTTTACTACGAAAGAGGATGGTTTAAGCACTATTCATTAACGTAATACACAGTTATTGTGTTTGCTCTATTCTTTTCAATGCCTTTCTCACGCGTTTGCGATACAATTAAATTTTTCGAAGCACAACTGGACTTTCAGTGAAGAGTAATACAGTGTAAGGAGCTTTTTTCCTAATTCAAAGGATTTTTGACTAATCTCGTTTGACTAATCTCGTTTGAATAATCTTGTTTGACTAATCTCGTTTGACTAATCTTGTTTGACTAATCTCGTTTGAATAATCTTGTTTGACTAATCTCGTTTGACTAATCTTGTTTGACTAAACTCGTTTGACTAATCTTGTTTGACTAATCTTGTTTGACTAATCTTGTTTGACTAATCTCGTTTGACTAATCTTGTTTGACTAATTTTGTTTGACTAATCTTGTTTGACTAATCTCGTTTGACTAATCTCGTTTGATTAATCTTGTTTGACTAATCTTGTTTGACTAATCTCGTTTGACTAATCTCGTTTGAATAATCTTGTTTGACTAATCTCGTTTGACTAATCTTGTTTGACTAAACTCGTTTGACTAATCTTGTTTGACTAATCTTGTTTGACTAATCTTGTTTGACTAATCTCGTTTGACTAATCTTGTTTGACTAATTTTGTTTGACTAATCTTGTTTGACTAATCTCGTTTGACTAATCTCGTTTGATTAATCTTGTTTGACTAATCTCGTTTGACTAATCTTGTTTGACTTATCTCGTTTGACTAATCTTGTTTGACTAATCTTGTTTGACTA
Source organism: Allodiplogaster pararmata (assembly GCA_964056735.1). Lineage (NCBI taxonomy): Eukaryota > Metazoa > Nematoda > Chromadorea > Rhabditida > Diplogasteridae > Allodiplogaster > Allodiplogaster pararmata. Next base: position 8,993,273 of record OZ057408.1, on the reverse strand, counting down.
ATCTTGTTTGACTAATCTCGTTTGACTAATCTTGTTTGACTAATCTCGTTCAGGGGTTTTTTAGTGTGAAAGAAAAAGGGACAGACGCCCGCCAAAGGCGGTAAATTTTTTTCACATAAGGGTGGTCCCCCCTTATGATTTTTCAAACAGAAACCCGCCGAAAAAAAATTCACATAAGGGTCCCCCCTTAGGGGTGAAAAATTTTTTTCTCACATAAGGGTCCACCTTACCTTTTTTTCACATAAGGGTCTCCCCCTAAAGATTTGGAACACAGAGGCCCACCGACAGAAGATCTGTCATGACTAAATAACCCCTGATCTCGTTTGACTAATCTTGTTTGACTAATCTTGTTTGACTAATCTCGTTTGACTAATCTTGTTTGACTAATCTTGTTTGACTAATCTTGTTTGACTAATCTCGTTTGACTAATCTTGTTTGACTAATCTTGTTTGACTAATCTTGTTTGACTAATCTCGTTTGACTAATCTTGTTTGACTAATCTCGTTTGACTAATCTTGTTTGACTAATCTTGTTTGACTAATCTCGTTTGACTAATCTTGTTCGACTAATCTTGTTTGACTAATCTTGTTTGACTAATCTCGTTTGACTAATCTTGTTTGACTAATCTCGTTTGACTAATCTTGTTTGACTAATCTTGTTTGACTAATCTCGTTTGACTAATCTTGTTTGACTAATCTCGTTTGACTAATCTTGTTTTACTAATCTTGTTTGACTAATCTTGTTTGACTAATCTCGTTTGACTAATCTTGTTTGACTAATCTTGTTTGACTAATCTTGTTTGACTAATCTCGTTTGACTAATCTTGTTTGACTAATCTCGTTTGACTAATCTCGTTTGACTAATCTTGTTTGACTAATCTTGTTTGACTAATCTCGTTTGACTAATCTTGTTTGACTAATCTTGTTTGACTAATCCCGTTTGACTAATCTTGTTTGACTAATCTTGTTTGACTAATCTCGTTTGACTAATCTTGTTTGACTAATCTTGTTTGACTAATCTTGTTTGACTAATCTCGTTTGACTAATCTTGTTTGACTAATCTCGTTTGACTAATCTTGTTTGACTAATCTTGTTTGACTAATCTCGTTTGACTAATCTTGTTCGACTAATCTTGTTTGACTAATCTCGTTTGACTAATCTTGTCTGACTAATCTCGTTTGACTAATCTTGTTTGACTAATCTTGTTTGACTAATCTTGTTTGACTAATCTCGTTTGACTAATCTTGTTTGACTAATCTTGTTTGACTAATCTTGTTTGACTAATCTTGTTTGACTAATCTTGTTTGACTAATCTTGTTTGACTAATCTTGTTTGACTAATCTCGTTTGACTAATCTTGCTTGACTAATCTCGTTTGACTAATCTTGTTTGACTAATCTTGTTTGACTAATCTTGTTTGACTAATCTTGTTTGACTAATCTTGTTTTACTAATCTTGTTTGACTAATCTTGTTTGACTAATCTTGTTTGACTAATCTCGTTTGACTAATCTTGTTTGACTAATCTCGTTTGACTAATCTTGTTTGACTAATCTCGTTTGACTAATCTTGTTTGACTAATCTTGTTTGACTAATCTTGTTTTACTAATCTTGTTTGACTAATCTTGTTTGACTAATCTTGTTTGACTACAGTGCGTGGCATAACTTTGAGCTCACCACCAAATTGCAAGTTTTCCGATGTTTTATAAGGCGCAACAAAAAATACAAAATGCCATAGAATCGACCACTCAAGTGAATAATATTCACCACAAAAGTGCCGTACTCCGCTCAAAAAAACCTTATTTATTCAAAATAACGGAAAATGTGGTGTGGCATAACTTTGAGCTCATTTGAAAAACTCCTAAGAAACAAACAAAATAAAACTAATTAGTATTCGATAGCTGCACCCTTTCTGATCATAAGCTGGACAATTCTGTTATCCATAGAATCTGACAACTTTTGAAGGTAAGAAACAGGCAAAGAAGACCATTCTTGCTCAATGAAACTTTTAAGCTCAGCGATTGTGGAGTACTGCTTTCCTCCATCATATACACGTCTAGCTAACAACCCCCAGATATTTTCTTTTGGGTTACAATCAGGGGAAACAGCTGGCCATTCTAAAACGGGTATATTTTTCGACAAAAGGAACGATTTTGTAGAGGTGCTTGTGTGTATGGATGCATTATCATGCATTAAAATCATGGAATTGTTAACTGGGCTACGGAAAAACGGTACCAAATCGTGTGCGAGTACTTCCTGATACTCATCCGAGTTCATTCGCATGGAAGGAAACTGCAGAGGGAGGGTTCCGCCGGCGTGAAACGCACCCCAAGACATGAGACTACCGCCTCCATGTCCACGGCGACTGAAGAGCAGCGGGTCCTTGCGAAGATCATGCCAATACGAGTGTTGGCCATCACATCCGTCCAGATTCCACTTCTTTTCGTCGGACCAGACCACCTGCACCGAGGAATGTTTTTTTATCAATAGCCAAATAATGTCATGATTCTCACCTTACTCCAGTCACGTTTGTGCTCTCTGGTTGCGAATTCCAGGCGTCGAGTTTTATGATTCTCTGTCAATCGAGGTGCCGGCTTTATTTTAGAGTTGACAAAGTGTCCAGTTTCCGAAAGAATGCGACGAACCGTCCTCTTAGAAGCTGGAACACCTGCTTCGGCTGCGATCTGCTTCAGTGACTTGGCAGCATTTGACGCTTTCTTCGCGATTGCGCGTCGATCCCGAGTCGAAAACTTTCGTGGTCGCCCACCCTTCTTCTGTGCAGTCGTCTTCAGTCGACCAGAGACGTAATTATTCACACAATTAGGGCTCCGACCCAACTGGCGTGCAATCTCACGATTGCTCTTCTTATTCGCCAATAACACGTCTATTTTCCCCTTTTCGACTTGAGAAAGTTGCGTTGCACTCGGCATTTATCTGCAAAACAAAACTTTTTTTTAAAATATAAAAAATTTTTAAAAAAAACATCTGAAATGAGCTTTTTAAAAAGTGAGCTCATAGTTATGCCATAGTCGATTTTACGGTTTTTGGCGGGAAATGCTCCATTCAAACTATATTACGGTTGTCAAGTGGGTCATATTATTTATTTGCGTGGTCAACTCCATGGCTGTTTGTTTTTTTTTTGTTGCGCCTTCTAAAACATCGGAAAATGTTCAATTTGGTGGTGAGCTCAAAGTTATGCCACGCACTGTAATCTTGTTTGACTAATCTTGTTTGACTAATCTCGTTTGACTAATCTTGTTTGACTAATCTCGTTTGACTAATCTTGTTTGACTAATCTTGTTTGACTAACCTTGTTTGACTAACCTTGTTTTACTAATCTTGTTTGACTAATCTTGTTTGACTAAACTCGTTTGACTAATCTTGTTTGACTAATCTTGTTTGACTAATCTTGTTTGACTAATCTCGTTTGACTAATCTTGTTTGACTAATCTCGTTTGACTAATCTTGTTTGACTAATCTTGTTTGACTAATCTCGTTTGACTAATCTTGTTTGACTAATCTTGTTTGACTAATCTCGTTTGACTAATCTTGCTTGACTAATCTCGTTTGACTAATCTCGTTTGACTAATCTTGTTTGACTAATCTTGTTTGACTAATCTTGTTTGACTAATCTCGTTTGACTAATCTTGTTTGACTAATTTTGTTTGACTAATCTTGTTTGACTAATCTCGTTTGACTAATCTCGTTTGATTAATCTTGTTTGACTAATCTTGTTTGAGTAATCTTGTTTGACTAATCTTGTTTGACTAATCTTGTTTGACTAATCTCGTTTGACTAATCTTGTTTGACTAATCTCGTTTGACTAATCTTGTTTGACTAATCTCGTTTGACTAATCCCGTTTGACTAATCTTGTTTGACTAATCTTGTTTGACTAATCTTGTTTGACTAATCTCGTTTGACTAATCTTGTTTGACTAATCTTGTTTGACTAATCTTGTTTGACTAATTTTGTTCGACTAATCTCGTTTGACTAATCTCGTTTGACTAATCTCGTTTGACTAATCTTGTTTGACTAATCTTGTTTGACTAATCTTGTTTGACTAATCTTGTTTGACTAATCTCGTTTGACTAATCTTGTTTGACTAATCTTGTTTGACTAATCTTGTTTTACTAATCTTGTTTGACTAATCTTGTTTGACTAACCTTGTTTTACTAATCTTGTTTGACTAATCTTGTTTGACTAAACTCGTTTGACTAATCTTGTTTGACTAATCTTGTTTGACTAATCTCGTAGTGAGCTTTTTTAGAGTAAGTTTTGAGATGTTAAAATTAAACAGCTCATATAAAGATTTTTTTCAAATTTTCGTTTTGTTGTTTATTTTTCGGACTTGTTCAAATATCCACCCTCGGAAAAAAGAGCCGCATTGGTGAGTATCACTTTTTCTAACTCAATGCTCTCATAATTGTTTCTCACCTCTTTGTTAGTGAAAAACATGCGATGATTCTAGATTCTAGAATAAAAAAGTTTTTAGACATAAGGGTCCCCCCTTAAGATTTTAAGAGAACAAAGATTAGTAAATGATAAACCAGAGGCTCACCGACAAAAAGTGTGACATTCCCCCAGAGCTCTTAAATAACAGTGTAGAAAGTTTCAAGGAAAAAAATCACTTTTAGTTAGTTTTTTCTCCAAAAAATTACTCAAAAGTTTTTCGAACTTTTTTAAAAAGTTTATATCTGTTCGGTTACTCTTCACCCTTTGGCTCGCCTATGTTGTAAGACGGTATATAGGAGGTCATTTGGAGTTGTTGAGAAAAAACAACAACATTGAAGATCCTATAATAAGGAGAAACAAGCGAAAAAATGAGGCACAGGTGAAGGACTGAAAAGAGAAAAAAAAGACAATTAGGAAATCAAGACTGTGAATATTCGATCACTTCTGATCAATGGAGGTTTCACGCTTCAATTTAGGCAAGGTTTTTTGTCCAATTTGTTGACGGCTGCAGGGGATCTATGAATGCAAGGGTGAGTAAACTTTCCGAACAAAGCTCAAGATTATTCGACGCGAAAGTATTTTCAATAAAAATTTTTGAGGCCGTCGGGGTATGACTTGTCGAGCTTGTGGAGTTCAAGTGCATCAGATGCATATGCTTAAACACTTGGCTCTCCACAAAGTCAGTCAACATTTCTCTCCCTTAACTCATCGGTAATTTGTGTGTTTTTAAAAAAAATAACATTCTCCTGAAAGACATTTTTATTTTCTAAATTGTGATTTCTCTCTCCACTCTTTCTTACTCTCACATGACATCTTGATGTCTTTTCCTCTTCCAAACCCTCTCTTCCTTCCTTCCTTTGAAGGGGCAAGCAGTGGTTGGAGAAAGAAGTCCAGTGGGCGGTTTCTACTGTGACCTGTGTGGCCTGATGTTTCGTCATGACGGCAATCTTATGAAGCACTGGCGGACCGCCTGCCAGGAGATCAGAGTGAGAAACAATTTAAAGAGGCGTGGCTTGAAGAGAAGCGAAGCTTTCTTGGCTTGCCAAGCCTAAGCCTGGCTCAACGAGGCTCTTAACTGAGAAACTTCGAGAGTTTTTCCGCTAAAAAGTGGAGATTTTTTTTAGAAAAAAAGAAAACAAATTTTAATAAAATTCTGAATTTTGGTTTTTTTTTCTTCAAAGCAACTCTATTTTGAGCTCATTGAAGAAAATATTTAGCATGAAGAAGAGAAGCTCTCTACCGTACGAAAACGTGAAAGCAATGGATTGAAACTTGTCGAAAATTGGAGATGAAAGTGAGCTATGAGAATGGTTCTTATTGCAGGCTAATTTGCCGGAAGACCTTGATTTGATGTTGGACGATGAGCAATTGAAACAAATGGTGATGGACTTGCTTAAAAAAGCGACAACCAATGACGAGGGTCTCGAGAGTGGAGACAGAAAGAACAGAGGTACGCATAGCATAAGTCTGACGAGGGTCTCGAGAGTGGAGACAGAAAGAACAGAGGAGACAGAAAGAACAGAGTACGCATAGCATAAGTCTGACGAGGGTCTCGAGAGTGGAGACAGAAAGAACAGAGGTACGCATAGCATAAGTCTGACGAGGGTCTCGAGAGTGGAGACAGAAAGAACAGAGGTACGCATAGCATAAGTCTGACGAGGGTCTCGAGAGTGGAGACAGAAAGAACAGAGGTACGCATAGCATAAGTCTGACGAGGGTCTCGAGAGTGGAGACAGAAAGAACAGAGGTACGCATAGCATAAGTCTGACGAGGGTCTCGAGAGTGGAGACAGAAAGAACAGAGGTACGCATAGCATAAGTCTGACGATGGTCTCGAGAGTGGAGACAGAAAGAACAGAGGTACGCATAGCATAAGTCTGACGAGGGTCTCGAGAGTGGAGACAGAAAGAACAGAGGTACGCATATCATAAGTCTGACGAGGGTCTCGAGAGTGGAGACAGAAATAACAGAGGTACGCATAGCATAAGTCTGACGAGGGTCTCGAGAGTGGAGACAGAAAGAACAGAGGTACGCATAGCATAAGTCTGACGAGGGTCTCGAGAGTGGAGACAGAAAGAACAGAGGTACGCATAGCATAAGTCTGACGAGGGTCTCGAGAGTGGAGACAGAAAGAACAGAGGTACGCATAGCATAAGTCTGACGAGGGTCTCGAGAGTGGAGACAGAAAGAACAGAGGTACGCATATCATAAGTCTGACGAGGGTCTCGAGAGTGGAGACAGAAAGAACAGAGGTACGCATAGCATAAGTCTGACGAGGGTCTCGAGAGTGGAGACAGAAAGAACAGAGGTACGCATAGCATAAGTCTGACGAGGGTCTCGAGAGTGGAGACAGAAAGAACAGAGGTACGCATAGCATGAGTCTGACGAGGGTCTCGAGAGTGGAGACAGAAAGAACAGAGGTACGCATAGCATAAGTCTGACGAGGGTCTCGAGAGTGGAGACAGAAAGAACAGAAGTACGCATAGCATAAGTCTGACGAGGGTCTCGAGAGTGGAGACAGAAAGAACAGAGGTACGCATAGCATAAGTCTGACGAGGGTCTCGAGAGTGGAGACAGAAAGAACAGAGGTACGCATAGCATAAGTCTGACGAGGGTCTCGAGAGTGGAGACAGAAAGAACAGAGGTACGCATAGCATAAGTCTGACGAGGGTCTCGAGAGTGGAGACAGAAAGAACAGAGGTACGCATAGCATAAGTCTGACGAGGGTCTCGAGAGTGGAGACAGAAAGAACAGAGGTACGCATATCATAAGTCTGACGAGGGTCTCGAGAGTGGAGACAGAAATAACAGAGGTACGCATAGCATAAGTCTGACGAGGGTCTCGAGAGTGGAGACAGAAAGAACAGAGGTACGCATAGCATAAGTCTGACGAGGGTCTCGAGAGTGGAGACAGAAAGAACAGAGGTACGCATAGCATAAGTCTGACGAGGGTCTCGAGAGTGGAGACAGAAAGAACAGAGGTACGCATAGCATAAGTCTGACGAGGGTCTCGAGAGTGGAGACAGAAAGAACAGAGGTACGCATATCATAAGTCTGACGAGGGTCTCGAGAGTGGAGACAGAAAGAACAGAGGTACGCATAGCATAAGTCTGACGAGGGTCTCGAGAGTGGAGACAGAAAGAACAGAGGTACGCATAGCATAAGTCTGACGAGGGTCTCGAGAGTGGAGACAGAAAGAACAGAGGTACGCATAGCATGAGTCTGACGAGGGTCTCGAGAGTGGAGACAGAAAGAACAGAGGTACGCATAGCATAAGTCTGACGAGGGTCTCGAGAGTGGAGACAGAAAGAACAGAAGTACGCATAGCATAAGTCTGACGAGGGTCTCGAGAGTGGAGACAGAAAGAACAGAGGTACGCATAGCATAAGTCTGACGAGGGTCTCGAGAGTGGAGACAGAAAGAACAGAGGTACGCATAGCATAAGTCTGACGAGGGTCTCGAGAGTGGAGACAGAAAGAACAGAGGTACGCATAGCATAAGTCTGACGAGGGTCTCGAGAGTGGAGACAGAAAGAACAGAGGTACGCATAGCATAAGTCTGACGAGGGTCTCGAGAGTGGAGACAGAAAGAACAGAGGTACGCATAGCATAAGTCTGACGAGGGTCTCGAGAGTGGAGACAGAAATAACAGAGGTACGCATAGCATAAGTCTGACGAGGGTCTCGAGAGTGGAGACAGAAAGAACAGAGGTACGCATAGCATAAGTCTGACGAGGGTCTCGAGAGTGGAGACAGAAATAACAGAGGTACGCATAGCATAAGTCTGACGAGGGTCTCGAGAGTGGAGACAGAAAGAACAGAGGTACGCATAGCATAAGTCTGACGAGGGTCTCGAGAATGGAGACAGAAAGAACAGAGGTACGCATAGCATAAGTCTGACGAGGGTCTCGAGAGTGGAGACAGAAAGAACAGAGGTACGCATAGCATAAGTCTCAATGCATTTAATGCGAGTTCTCTCATATTTCGACCAAACCATATCAACGTCTTCCACTGCCAATATGTACCTGGAAATATTGGATTATTGGTGCTTCACGTAATAGACATTTTGATGAAGCATTTGAATTGAATTGTAAGAGCTGCATTGTTTTATTCTTTCATTCATTGAAGTTTTTTTTAACACGAAAGGGTTGAGAGCAGTAAAAAAAATTTAATATGGTAGGCACGTTGAAGAAGAAGTTGAAGTGCGAAGACGAACGAGTGGTTTGGGAAGAAGTTGAATTTGAGTCTGTGAAGAATACGAAATACGCGAAAAAAATTGTCATATTGGTGACCTGCAATTTGTTCAAATAATTTGATTAACACACGATGAAAGTTGAAAGCCATTCTCGACTTTTCAGATCCAACGATGAAGGCAGAAGAAAGAAGACTACTATTGGCACAGGTTAATGTTTCAATGTAGGGGGTTAGGAGGGTAATGGAAAGTTTATTGTGGTGATTTATGAAAATAATATTCCTTACAGAACGCAATGCTAACTTATCGGAGTTGCAGGAAATTTTTCCGATGATAAATCCAAGCGTTTCATTTCAATGGCAGGAACATGTGCCAAAACCAAAAATCTCAAAATGTTGGTAGTAAAAGGTCCGATGAAGTCGATTCCCAAAATACGGCTCGTATAAAGTCCTGGTTTTCCACTTCCTGACAAACAAACAAACAACGGGCACTTGCACTTAGAAAATAAACTACCGCTTTCAATGCGGGGGGGGGGGAGTCTGCAATGATGGTAAGCGAGTCAGAGGTGAAAGGCAGAAAAGGGAGAGCTTTTCAATAATGTTAAATCCGTTGCTTAAAGAATCATGACTAAAAAAAATTCATCAGTGCCTGTGATCTTTAACTAGAAATCGGTTTCCATTTTGTCGACCAGACGAAATGATTACAGCGAAGAGATTTAGTAAATCGAATGACATTGTATGACTATAGTCATTTTGGCATTGCAAAAAAAGAAGAGATTTTTGAATTGATATTGGGAGAACCTTGACGATTCTAGAGTATTGAAGCTGTCAACCGAGAATTGGAAATTGGAGGAGAAACATACAACGAGAGATACGCCGATGAATTGGTCTGTCTTCTTTTTTCTCTGTGTGGGTTTTTTACGGATTAAAAGAGCCGCCGAACCCGGAAGAAAAAGAAGTTTAACTCGGATGCTTTATCGATCGAAGCTGGTCGAAACAAGGCATGAGAGGTATTTAAATACGAAAACTGAATTTTTTTGTTTTAGTAGGAATTAAGAGAAGGGACTGAAGTCTGAAGCTCATGGTCAACACACAGTTACAATTCCAGTCTATTAAGAAGTTCAATCGATATCTAAGTCTAAGAACATTTGATAATTACTTTCACTCCTAATGGAATCGCTCCTGCGGACAGGGTGCGGTCTACGCGGACGATTTCGAAGATGAGGATTTGTACCCGGGAGAGACGATGATTGGAGAGGGCAGAGATGCAGAGGAGAAAGAAAGTGCCGCTCTCACCTCTGCAACCACTGTGGAGCTTAAAAACAGGGAGAAATGGAGCTTGTCAAACAGCACCGGCCCGCTGCAGTGTACAGACTGCTTCAGGTGATTTTTGAAAGTTCGACGAGGGGAATAAACGATGGGCACAAGTCCTACATGTTCTACGATCCTACATGTTCTAAAATGAACATTACAATAAAACATTTAAAGAATGCCACGAGTAATTCGGGCAAAAAATTTCATTAGAAATCACAAAAGATCGGCCCGGGAGAAAACCTTTACCTCTAACTCTTGCACTACGCATCTACTCGGGATCCTTTTCGTGTAGTAAAGAGTGGTTAATTGAAAAACATTGAGAACGTCTACAGTCCCTCAAACTATTCATCGGATGATTTTGAGAAAGGTGTTCTCAAAATCGTGTATAAATCAATTGACTCGATTAACTTTCCCATAAACCTTCAAATGCTAAGTTATACAGTTTAAAGGCAGTGACATTTGGTCAAGATGACAAATGATTGAACTATCGCACAGAAAAAAGCTAGTCCACCAGGCGGGTTCGAACCCAAACCATCTCGACTCAAACCGGGAGCGCGTGTTACCATTATCATCTGCCATATTAACTTTCCCAGTTTAGTATTGAAGTTTTAAAAATAATCGATACGGGAGAAACAAGTGTTGAGCTGCGACCTTATTCTTCTGTGCCACATGGAGGAAGACGGTGCAAGAAACAACAACAAGTAGTGAAAGATGAAAAGAATTATGAATTTAAGGTGCCATGTATATGAGTGATTTTACACTACAAAAGTATAAGTAAAGTTAGTGTATATTCTACATGAAGAGTTGCATATTTCTGGTAAACCAACAATAAGAAGAATTTACTAGAACCTTTGCGAATGCCGGTCGTCTGGAACGTCACATGGCGGGTTTCCATGCGGCCTACGGTAGCCACCACTGCGCACTCTGCGGTAACCGGTCAAAAGTTTTTTCTCAACACATGAGAAAATCAATGATTCTAGAATTAGCGTTGAACTTAAATTTGTTCATCTTGCCAAAGAGTGGTGTTGCAACCACAGTAAAAGTACGTATCTTGTTGTGCGATGCAATCGTGCTTATTCTTCTCTGAGGCTGGAGACTGGAAAGAATTATATTTATATTAAAGTGCAATAATACTTCGTGAATGTTCTCCATGTTTTGCTTGGGTAAGTTACAGATTCAAGTACGAGTACAATCTGCTGTACCATTACCGTAAGAGCTGTCCCTACACGAAGGCGAGCATTGACCGAGACGTCAGAGAACAGGTTGATGAGCGAGGATCAGCATTTCAATCGGGTAGTAATTAGTGGTCGAGTGTAGCGATTTTATCATTCGGATTTCAAGTAGGGAAATGAAGCATTAGATGTGTACCCAATAGGGAAATGAAGCATAAGATGTGCACCCAACACCAGGATTTTTTTCTGACCTGCACTGCGGTAAAAAAATCTATGCGCTCTCCACAAACCCCGAAAAAAATATAAATCTATGCGCTTGGAAATAATTTTTTCTCGGATTTTTCGTAGGGAAAGTCCAAATCAAGAGTTTTTGAAATCTGAATTTTTGAAAACCTAGGCGCTCGAAAAAAGTTGTGTGGGTGCTAAGAAACACCCTGCCCAACACTTGGAGTCCTTATTTTCTTTCTGTGTGTAGTAAGACTTTACAATGAATGAGTCATATTGTGTATTTCAGTTTGTTTGGGAATCCAAAAGTTTCTAAGCTTTTTGGAAGAAAATGATGTTTTTACATTCATTAATCTGGAATTAGAAGAAAATAAAGACAATTATTGATTGGTCTTTCAATCTCAGATAGATGCTCTGAACTTGCGGAAGTTGATAAGATCACTGGCTCAGAAGGATATTCGATTGGCTCCGCAGGTATCAAATTGGAAGACTTCTCATAAGCCTTTGGAAATTCACATCTCCCTCTCTTTTTGCAAGTTTACCACTTCAAAGTAAATTTTTTTGGATGGATTTCGCTAACAGATAATCTGTTGCTTCATAAAGTTTTATGCTTGTTGAGAGGTAAAAACATAACCGAAAGCGCTGGGATATATGTGGGCGCATTTTCGTATGCTGGCGTGCTTGATTGAGCTGGCGCCTATGATGATGCGATCGAAGACGCTCCCAACTACAATGCATTCGAATGATGCTGCTGTACGAAAGGAGTTGATGCGGCCGATGATGAAAGCGCCACTTCCAAGTTCTCTCACGCCAAGGCCTGGCCTGTCAGAATCCGCCCGGAGATGTCCAGTCTGTTGTGAGTTGGAGTACTTTAGTCTCTCTCTCTCTCCTCTATAAATATATATATATATATTTATCTCTCAATCTTTTCTCTCTCTCTCTCTGTTCCTTGACTCTTCATTCTTTTTATTCACTAGGTCTTTTTCCCTACTCTCTTTCGTATTTTTCAAATTCAAAGCAGTTTTTTCTCAACGATTGAATTTTGACTGCAGCAATCTTCTTCTACAGTACGAACGCGATAGAAAGACACATCCGTACCATCCATCCGAGTCATGTTTCTTATCATGAACAAATGGAAGGGGAGGTGAGACACATTTTAAGATGTAGTGAGTCATGAATGAAGTTGAATGGATAAGACTCGGCGTAAACCGAGTCAGAAAGATTTCAGGGACTATATACAGTATATACAGTACTGACAGTACACTGAAAACGTATCCTGTATAAGAGTTTTTCTATCTTTGGTCCTGCGGATTTAATCTCTGCAACATTTCAAAAAAGAAAGCGATAGAAACTTTATACTCCATTAGGCATTTCTTTTCTCCATCGGGTCAAGGAGTCTTCTATTTTCTCAAAATAATTTCACTTACACACCCCACCTACTTTGTGGATGGGGAGTATAAATTTTGAAATAGTGAATAGTGTGTTGTACGTGACAAATTATTTTGTGTTGCGATGGCGTCATTGGCTTAAATTGCGTGATTAAGCTTCTTTTTAAAAAAAAGTGATTCGTCCGCTCTTTGTTGTAGAATGAGAGGGTTTTAGCTGGAGGAAATCATCACTGAAGAAGCAGAAGAAGAGATTGAGCCGCCGCCTGTCTTAGAGGCACAGAGTCCCGGGGAGCTCCCACCACTGTTGCGGGAGATTACGAAGCGTAATGGTAAGCCTTCTCAGAGACAGATGGAGAGGAAAAAAGGGAGGAAGAACAAAAATCCATTGAGAGAAAGAAAGAGGTAGAAGTAGCTGAGTAAAGAAAGAGAGTAAGATATTAAATGGGTTGAGAGAAAGGGGACAGTTTCTTTTCTTGATGCTGGTACCCGTTTGGAAGTACTCAAGAAACATGTGTAATGTTGAGATGAAGAGCCTGATGGCGAGAAAGACCAATTGATAGAAGCAGAGGAAGGGGAAGAAGTCGAAGAGGCAAATCATGGAATAAGGTTTAACCTTTCCACATTCAACATTTTGAATTTTTAAAAGATTAGTAATTTTTTATAGCTACATTCATACTCCCTTAATCAGATTTTTCAAAAATAGGTTTTTGACAAGTGCTGGTGCCAGGTAGGTAGAGGAGCCGAGGTGCTGGTGCCAGGTAGGTAGAGGAGCCGAGGTGCTGGTGCCAGGTAGGTAGAGGAGCCGAGGTGCTGGTGCCAGGTAGGTAGAGGAGCCGAGGTGCTGTTGCCAGGTAGGTAGAGGAGCCGAGGTGCTGGTGCCAGGTAGGTAGAGGAGCCGAGGTGCTGGTGCCAGGTAGGTAGAGGAGCCGAGGTGCTGGTGCCAGGTAGGTAGAGGAGCCGAGGTGCTGGTGCCAGGTAGGTAGAGGAGCCGAGGTGCTGGTGCCAGGTAGGTAGAGGAGCCGAGGTGCTGGTGCCAGGTAGGTAGAGGAGCCGAGGTGCTGGTGCCAGGTAGGTAGAGGAGCCGAGGTGCTGGTGCCAGGTAGAAAGAGGAGCCGAGGTGCTGGTGCCAGGTAGGTAGAGGAGCCGAGGTGCTGGTGCCAGGTAGGTAGAGGAGCCGAGGTGCTGGTGCCAGGTAGGTAGAGGAGCCGAGGTGCTGTTGCCAGGTAGGTAGAGGAGCCGAGGTGCTGGTGCCAGGTAGGTAGAGGAGCCGAGGTGCTGGTGCCAGGTAGGTAGAGGAGCCGAGGTGCTGGTGCCAGGTAGGTAGAGGAGCCGAGGTGCTGGTGCCAGGTAGGTAGAGGAGCCGAGGTGCTGGTGCCAGGTAGGTAGAGGAGCCGAGGTGCTGGTGCCAGGTAGGTAGAGGAGCCGAGGTGCTGGTGCCAGGTAGGTAGAGGAGCCGAGGTGCTGGTGCCAGGTAGGTAGAGGAGCCGAGGTGCTGGTGCCAGGTAGGTAGAGGAACCGAGGTGCTGGTGCCAGGTAGGTAGAGGAGCCGAGGTGCTGGTGCCAGGTAGGTAGAGGAGCCGAGGTGCTGGTGCCAGGTAGGTAGAGGAGCCGAGGTGCTGGTGCCAGGTAGGTAGAGGAGCCGAGGTGCTGGTGCCAGGTAGGTAGAGGAGCCGAGGTGCTGGTGCCAGGTAGGTAGAGGAGCCGAGGTGCTGGTGCCAGGTAGGTAGAGGAGCCGAGGTGCTGGTGCCAGGTAGGTAGAGGAGCCGAGGTGCTGGTGCCAGGTAGGTAGAGGAGCCGAGATCAGGCGATTCGAAAAAAAACTCATAATTGTTATTTCCCCTTCATTTTTAACTTCTTCTCCTCCCGACTATTTACATCCGAGATCTCTTCGTTTACCTCCAATCGTCACAAGCCAATTGTATTTCAACCTACCTTGAAGTCGTCCCTCTGTTATCTTTTTAACGTCTCAGTTGTTGTTGCCCCCTAGGGATGACTATTGGGGGGAGAGGTTGTCGATCCTCTTGCACCCCTCCGTCGTGTTGCCCTAGGGATGACGATTGGGGGAGTGGTTGTCGATCCCTTTACACCTTTCCGTCGTGTTGCCCCTAGGGATGACGATTGGGGGAGTGGTTGTCGATCCCTTTGCACCACTCCGTCGTGTTTCCCCTAGGGATGACGATTGGGGGGGGGGTGTTCGTCGATCCCTTTGCACCCCTCCGTCGTGTTGCCCCTAGGTATGACGATTGGGGGAGTGGTTGTCAATCCCTTTGCACCCCTCCGTCGTTGAGGGGTGTTGGCTGAACCGCGAAAAGGCGGGATCGGTTTGCAGATGTCTCAATTAACAGTACTTGGCGTAGGGTTCAGTAACAGTAGAAAAGTTGCAGATTTGTGACTGAAAGTGGTGAAGAACTAAGTGAGAAGCAGCTCCGCAGAGTGCGCGCAATGCTGGCGAGTGGAGAGATCCAGATGGAGAACGGACACATCATACTTAATGTAAGAGTTTTTTCTGCTTTCCCAGACATGGTTTCGCCCTTGTACTGGTAAGAAAAAGAGGACTGGGTTCGATTCCGCATCGTAGACTACCTTTTGTCCGTGTGATATTTTAATCATAGAGTGATGAAAAAACTTGAAATTTGTAGTTTTTATGGCACTTTTTTCATCACTACAGTGGAGTAATACCAATAACCATTTCACAGTGAATTATTAAATACCCAAAAAAAAGCTTAACCAAGAAAAACCGGTACTTTTTTACTTCGTTTGGTACTCGCGTCGCGGCCCTCGGCCTCGTTAGCTAAGCCGTACGGCCTCGTTAGCTAAGCCGTACGGCCTCGTTAGCTAAGCCGTACGGCCTCGTTAGCTAAGCCGTTCGGCCTCGTTAGCTAAGCCGTTCGGCCTCGTTAGCGTAAACTTTTCCTAAGCCTAAGCGTTTTTTAATGTAAAAATAATTTTAATTCCACGGTTCAATCCGGTTTAAGCGACGCGAAGGGGGCCGCGACGCGAGTACCAGACGAAGTAAAAAACTGCCGAAAAACCTGGAAATCATTACTATATTAAAAAAAATTCAATTGAAATCAGAGATCTTCTCTTCAAAAATTATCTACACAAACTTTGAAGGCCTCAAAACCCCTTTTTTCGCTCAGTTGAGCTTTAAAGCTCAAGCGAATAAATGCTATGTTACACTTCTCGAAGTTTATCAAGCGTTGGTAAAGTTGTGTGAGATTGGAGAGGGGTATTTTTAAAGTTGGAATCTGGTGCGGTTTGAATATGCCTGGCAGTAGATGAACTGATTAAGAGGGATCTCAACATTTACCGAGTCGCACACCCTAAGAAGGGTCTGCCTACCAATAAAAAGAGAGCAGTGTGCGATGCGAATTGTCTGCTCACTCGCTTGACTTCTCTTCACCGTCTCGTTCTCTTCTTTTCTGCTGACGAATTTCATATCATCACACTTTGTACCCGCTAACCTTTTCACCGCCAAATACCGTTTTTTTGTTTATTTATTAAAATACATTTTGCAATGTAACAACACGAGGAAGACTCTGCTGACAAAACTGGCACTTTTTCGGTTCATCGGGTTTTCGCGTCGCGGTTCCCTTCGCGTTGTATTTTTACATCAAAAAGTTATTTTTTCATTGAAAAACGCTTAGGCTTAGTAAAAGTTTACGATAACGAGGCCGTAAGGCTTAGCTAACGAGGCCGTACGGCGCGAAGGGGGCCGCGACGCGACCGCGACGCGAAAACCCGATGAACCGAAAAAGTACCACAAAATTAAGGATAATTAAAAGAACTAAAAAAGAGAAGGAAAAAATACAACGAGAACGAGAATGAACGACTATTATAAACTTAAATCGATGTTTAAGAACTCTGGAACATCCAGCAATGACACATTTATCCGAAAACTGTTCTTTAAAAAGTTAACTTTTTTCTCGCTGAGACTCTAACGAGGCCGTACGGCTTAGGATCGAGATTGTTCGAAAAACATTGTCACCATATAATTTTTTGCCGATTTGATCTTGGGTACAAAGTGTCACATTACGAAGTGACGCAGGTACAAAGTGTCGGTGATCCATTGGATAGAAGTTACCACCATACAACCTAAACGTCATCCAAACGTGCTCTAGACCGTTTGCCGATTCTTCGAGTGATCAAAATGAAGAGCTGAATGATTCAGATTAATTCGTGCCCCAAAAAATGAAGTCTGCAGCAATATGTTAACTTTTATAAGAGGCATGTAAAAATAGGGAAGTGACTAGTGAGCCGACTTGGTTAATAACTCACTCCTTCGCAATCATTCTGTCCTGAGCGGTTGTCTGCTGGCGTCTTCTCTTCTTTTCTCGCTCGTAATTATCAGCAATTCAGAAACAGATCGCCGATGCAAGCCCAGGTTATTTGTTTGTGTTTGTAACTGATGTTATACTGAATATTACTGACAATTTTCAAAAGTATTATAGCGATAGATTTGCGCGGATTGGAGTTTAGCTTTCGAAATTATAAAAAAAAGTCTTTTGAAAATAATTTTAGATGGTCTACTTTACGGATTAAGACATTTGTTAGTTTTTTGCCTAGCTTCCGTTTCATTTCTTACACAAAAGAGATAATTTGGATAATTCACATGTCATAAAAAGAGGATTGGAATAAGATAATTGATTGATGTGTGGTTGAGTCAGTAAGTAATGCTGTGTCCTGAGAGATAAGATATGGATAATCCAGAAATGAGGAAATACGCTGAAGCTGCATGTTGGCATAAAAACCGACAAAGTTTCTTCAGGAATTATTGATGTCTTGGTTCGACGGGAAACTGTCCTGGCTGCTCATCCTCGCACATCTCCTTAATATACTTCTCTTGGTCGGCTGTTTCGGTGAACTCAAAGAAAAAACCAAAGAGCCTGACCCAAAACAACAAAATACACGCTCCAAGGAGCAAATCAGTCAAGATAAAAGAATTCCCGGAGGTTCTGAGGAACGACTTTCCTGTGGTTTAGAGGGCAAAATGGACATTATCGTCCCGGAAGACACGGCTGAGAAAGCGTCCATCGCGGACCCGAACTACATGACGTTCGCGGCCATCACCGACACATTCGGAGAAGACAAGAAGCCGGGAAAGAAGAAGCGGGGGATTTGTTGCTGTTGTTGAGAGAGGGCAAGGTACTCGAATTGGAGCAGGAGACTTTTCTTCATTCGATGTACCTAGCTCAAAAATGAGACTCAATCTACAGTCATCTCCATTATTCCCCTTAAAACCAGTAAAATTGAATGTTCAAAATGCGTGACAAAAATATTTGATGACAATAACAAAAAAGTAGAAACTTCACGAGTAAATCAACATCAATCATCAACCTAATGAAACATGTGGCGTTATCGAATTTTTGGATTTGTTTCTCTCTTGAATTTGCGTTCTATTCTCGAAAACTTATTGGTCTGGAAGTGCGAAAATTTTGTATTTTATATAGATAAGCCAAAAATGGTTGGATCATACAGCTTCAGTGTATTTTTTGCTTGCAGTTTTGTACAGAGATGAGTTGAAGGAAAGAGACAGGCATAATAAAAGAATAGCAAAACAGCAGTTTGAGAAACTGGTCGCGTGTCTTTAGAAGTTTTAATTATTCCCGGAAAACGACCTCAAATCACAAATTTCTTGCTCTATGTGTCGAGGAAGAGTGCAGAGTTGGCGGGCCTAGCACAATCTTTTAAAAAAACGGCCTGAAAATTTCCGAAATCAGGCATAGCCCGGGTTCAAGGTTGCCAATTGAATGAGTTAGGTCTGTAGTGAAGATGATCTCCAACGTCATTCGAGAAAAGATCGTACGACCGTACGTCTTAAGGAGGACTAGTAAAAATGAAAGCGCTAACATTCAAAGTACATGAGGATAATCAAAGCGAAAAGTTATTTTTAAAAAAAGATTTCTACAAAGAAAAAAAACTGAAAGTTTGCGAGGTTAAACGATTGCTCATTCGCACTGTTTTAACAGACGATTCTCTTATTAAGAAATGTTCAATAAGTGGATAAGTTCTTAACCATATAAAAAGTGCACGGCGTCTAATAAAAAGTCAAATAAGCGATGAGAAGTTTTTGGTTGGCAAAGATGACGAGTGTTGTTTTCTCAACCGGATGTGACTTGGTAAATACCTGAGTTAGCTTGTCAACAAATCAACCATTCATTTCTCATAAACTCTATATCAGTGATTACGAGCTTATATGCAACCTTGCCTTTCTCCTTGAACTTCTTGGAGTTGGAAATTACTTTTTGTTGTCTTGTTGGTCATTCATGTTCGAGTCCAACCAGAGTGTATTGAGTCTAAGTGCGGTATTATAATATGGAGGTTAGATGTAGTGTTTCTGTTTACACAAGACGTGCCTCAATTTGGAAGCAATTAAATCAACGTATGGTGCAGCAAAATTGTGTTTTAGAAAGAATTATTCCAAATTCATGACTAAAGAGTTTTTTATAGTTAGTTTGTGAAAGAAATTTATACTAAAATAGCAAATAATTTTTATAGTCTCGAACGAAATTATGAGAAACTGGTGAATTATTTTTATTTTTTTTAAAAAGAAGAGTTTTTAGTTTTTTTTTCAGAATATTTCCGCACTCACTGGTATTTTCGCTGTTGAGTTGCGAAGTCATGACCGTCGTTAGCGTTTCGTTTGACCATATGAGATATGAATGCATTATCAAGCTTGTCCCTTTGATGATGCGAGCAAGGGGGTTCCCCGAAAATGGCAACAAATTACAGGAAGATGATTTCATCGAAGACGAAGGTTTGGAGAGAGAGGAGGAAGAAATGCCTGTGGAGCGGGCGCAAGGGAAGGAGGCATTCGCTTCCGCAGGTTTATTTATCTTCTTTCCTTTCTCCCCGAGAGAAAAAAACACGACTGAGTTCGATTTTGCTCCGTAGAGTAACGTTTCGCTCTGCAATAATCCATTCTTTTTATAGACGGATCCATACGGTCTTTGTGTATTAACAGACGAGTTTTTACCGTAAGATAGTGTTTCAAAATGTAATGCGATGCATCAAGTAATATTCCAGTATCTCGAGTCAGAGTGAACTTAATCTAAGTGCGGCATGCTAATGCTAAGTAAAAAGATGTAGTGTTTACTGTTTACAGAATATGTGCCTCAATTTGGAAACCATTGGAGCGACGTATGGCGTTGCAGAAATTTGCTGAGAAATAACTATTACATATTTATGACTGAAGAGTTTTTTGTGGATATTTCAATCGATTTTGTAGGTCAATGTAGGATATTTCAATCGATCTCGTTTTTGAAAAAGGAAAACTTCGAGGAAAAAAAGAGAACTAAAAATTATGCCGGAGAAAGAAAAAAGACGCAAAGAATGGAAGGAGAGTATGAAAAGTCCAATGAAATTCCGGTTGAGTAGAAAGCCGTGCAACTATTCGACGGAATGCGGCCCAGTTCGCCGTTTCTTCCATCGATTCATCACACGCGCCTCGAGGACAGAGGAGCCCCTCAAGGGTAATTATAGTAGTAATGATAAGAATGATTTCATAAATAGAAAAAGAAAAATCCTTCATTGTCACATGTTCATAATACTAATTTAAAAAAACTTTACTCACAAAAAACAAGCTATCTTTGAATACGAAGAAGCTGTTGAACTATTAACAAAATAGCAACTTCTGGGTCGTTCTTGGTTCTTTTCTGGTTTGAGGAAAAAGATTTGGGAAGGGTAGGATCCTATGTCCTCCGTTACATTAATTTCGAGTTATGTAAACAAATGGTTTTTCCGAATTCTCTAAACTTATTACAAACTCTGTTATTCTTCTCGCATCACACGATAAAAGATTTAATTTTTATTGTCATCATTATAAATGTTATGAGTTGAGGAGCCGGCTGAGTTGCCTCTGCCCATTTCTCCATCGATCGTGCCGCGGAGGCCAAATCCAGAGAGCAGCATCTGGGATGATGAAGATGACGAAGAAGACATTCGGATAACGCAGAGAGCCGGCTGGAAGAGGCATCGCATGGGTTGAAGACTCTCTAGATTCATTCTTCTGGGTTAAGAGGCTCAAGCTTAGATCGGTTATGTTGCAATGTATATATGATGTGTGTGACCGATTCACTTCAAGCATTCCGCGTAGCTTCTTTTAGTGATTTGTTTGTATAAAGTTATTGTTATTGATAGGAGTTTGATCCGGTTTGCCATCGTATAAAAATTTACTGCTATGCGGACCCGAGGCATTTGTTTTGTTGCTTCTAATTTTTAATCTCCATCTATCTCTGCCATTCTCTCTCTCTCACACTCACTCACTCTCTCCTCTCTGCCATTCTCGCTCTCTCACACTCACTCACTCTCTCCTGTTGTTGTAGATTGCCCGCCGTAGGTCTCCGGCTGGGTAGACGAGGTCTTCTTTGACATGGCTCAGAAAACAATAACCTTACTTACATCATTTATCTAATTACATTATTTCTCTTTCTCTCTCGGGGTTTATTTGGTTGTTTTTTTCCCCTTTATTTATTTTTTTTTTTTTGAGAGAGAAAGGAATCACATGTATAAGAACTTAACAACAGACGTCGGGCTATTCCACAAATTTATACTTCTTAAAAGTGTGTGGTCACAGCGACACGAGAATAAATGACTAGTTGTATGTGGCTCTTCTAAACATTTTGGGCAAAGAGGTGATAGGGCAGCTCCTATTCTGTGTAGGTAGCTGTTAAGGGAACTTGCATAGCCACTACGTAGTTGCGATAATGTTATTTGTTGTTCCCTGGGAAGTTGATTCGTTGATTTATGGATTCTGGGAGGTTTCTTACCTAGAACTGGGTTAGGGGAGCAAGATCTAATGAAATTTCTAACAGTCTCAGTATGTATTCTTTTAAGTGCGGCTTTCTGATCACTGTCTACTAACATAATTTCTAAGTCCTTGGCATGTTTACGAATAGTTCTAGGTGGTTTGGGTTCCATGCATCGACGATGGGAGGGGTGGTTTGGGAGGAGTCTTGCTCTTGCAACGAATTGCTTGGTAAGCATCGTGTTGTGCTCCTTTATGGGTAACATTTCGCTTTCTAGAGCTAAGTGCTCTGTGCCGGCCATTGCTAGGTTTCCTGTTGCTATCCGTATTGCTCTATTTTGGTTTGCCTGTAGTTTTTTCCAGTTCGTCTCGGCCAATTGAGGGGAGTAAATTGGTGCGGCGTAGTTGAGAACGGATCTGGTCATTGTTTTGTAGGTTGCAAGAAGGGTGTTTTTCTGTTGGCCCCATGTTCTTCCTCCGAGGGCACGTAGTATATTCAGTCTTTTGGCCGTTCTCTGTTTAAGGTATTCTGCATGTTGTCGGAAAGTGCCGAGTTGGTCTAAGACGACACCGAGTATTTTGGGTGTTTTAGTTGTCGGCAAAAGGGTTCCATGGATTTCTACCTTGGGTTCTTTTTTACATTCGCCTGTATGGGTTGTGAAAAGAGTGACCGTAGTCTTTTCCTTGGATATGATCATTTTACGTTGTTCCAATTCTTCTACGAGTTTCGGTAGGAAGTGGTTGATCTGATCTTCACAGGTTTCAATACAGGGGCTTGAGGAGAGAATTGAGATGTCGTCGGCGTAGGCTGTCATCTGCGTGTTTCCTGTGGGTTGCGGGAGGTTGTTTATGTAGAGATTGAATAAGAGGGGGCTGAGCACTGCTCTTTGTGGGACACCAGATCTGCATGTGAGACGTCGACTGCTTTTTCCTTGGAAATCTACCTTGATTGTACGGCCTCTTAGGTAGCTGTACATCCATCGGACGATGGCTCTTGGCATATTCGTTTCAGTGAGTTTCTTGCAGAGAAGGGATATGTTCACTAAGTCATATGCTGCAGTGAGGTCAAGGGCGACCATGAGAGTGCGGTCCGGGGGTGGTTTCCGATTGAAGCCGTTTGTAATTTTCCCGGTTATTTCCAGGAGTGCGGTAGTAGTCGAGTGCTCTTTGCGGAATCCATGTTGCCAGCAACAATCCATGTTGCCACTCTCTCCTCTCTGCCATTCTCGCTCTCTCACACTCACTCACTCTCCTCTCTGCCATTCTCGCTCTCTCACACTCACTCACTCTCTCCTCTCACTGTCTTGTTCGTAATTTGATCTTTTTCTCCAAGTTATGACAAATCTTCCAAACTTCAGACCATAATTGCCAACATGTCCAGAATGAACAATGAACTATATATATATAAAAAGTTGAAGTTCTGTAAAGCTCTTGCTAAAATGTTTAATTCGGTGAATTTTCGTGCAAAGCGAACTGGAATACCAAGATTCTTATGAAATTATTTTGGTACTTGGGGCCCACAATATGCTTGACAAGTTATCATAAGATTCGTGATAGTTCGTTTGAATGGGCCGTAATCGTAGTCTAGCTAAAGAAGTTGCAACACGTGCCAATTTCGAGCAAGCAAGGGTTAAGTGATATCGGTAGCGCTAGCAAGACCAGCTTTGTCTACAAGCACTATCCTTGACGTACGGCTTAGGCTAACGAGACCGCATAAGAAAAATTCCCATATTCAGCCGAAAGAACCATCTAAAAGCCGAAAAAAAGAGATCTGATCAATTTAAAGCGCCTGATCAATGCTAGCCATAACATATAAAATGAACCGCGAAGCATTTTTCGAATTCGTGAGCAAATTTCAACCCCGTAATGAGTTTATAACCGCCGCACTGCTGTGTATTCTCATAAAAAGGCAGTAAAAGTGACGTGTACCGTTTTGGAGCGACCGGTTATTGATGTCTGCAAGCGTCGGGACTCCGGTGAGAGCGGAAAAGTCCAACATGAAAACCGAGTCACCGGAGCAAACAGGTAAGTAGGCGAGTTTTTTTCGAATGAATTTGTAATAACTTTAGAGTGACTTGATTTTTATGGAAGTACTTCTAACTTTCTAACTGGCTTGCACAAGGTTGATAATGTAAGCAAAATCAGATGAGTGAGTTCGTCAGATGGAAAATAGCCAGCGCTCATAAAACAACTTAAGAGTAGCATTTGGGCTCAAGGGTCTCGGCATAGATGAAGGGGACCTATGTTTGTTCCAAGAAGTTATCGACAGAAAGACCAAAGTCCTGGGCTTCTGCTAGTACATATTTCCTATTTTCTAATCAGTCCCTTTTTCTGGGCGACTCGCCCTCTTCTTATCCTCCAATCTTTCGCCACTCTCTTCACTAACTTGGATTGGTTGGAGAATGAAGGTGGGGCATGGTTTCAGGGGTGGCTTCATTATCACAGGGAATGGGTTCAGGGGTGGCTTGTCGTCACAGGGAATGGGTTCAGGGGTGGCTTCGTCGTCACAGGGAATGGGTTCAGGGGTGGCTTGTCGTCACAGGGAATGGGTTCAGGGGTGGCTTCGCCGTCACAGGGAATGGGTTCAGGGGTGGCTTCGTCGTCACAGGGAATGGGTTCAAGGGTGGCTTCGTCTTCACAGGAAATGGGTTCCGGGGTGAACTCGTCGCCACAGGGAATGGGTTCAGGGGTGACTTCGTCGTCACAGGGAATGAGTTCAGGGGTGGCTTCGTCGTCACAGGGAATGGGTTCAGGGGTGGCTTCGTCTTCACAGGGAATGGGTTCAGGGGTGACTTCGCCGTCACAGGGAATGGGTTCAGGGGTAGCTTCGTCTTCACAGGGAATGGGTTCAGGGGTGACTTCGCCGTCACAGGGAATGGGTTCAGGGGTGGCTTCGCCGTCACAGGGAATGGGTTCAGGGGTGGCTTCGTCTTCACAGGGAATGGGTTCAGGGGTGACTTCGTCGTCACAGGGAATGGGTTCAGGGGTGGCTTCGTCGTCACAGGGAATGGGTTCAGGAGTGGCTTCGTCGTCACAGGGAATGGGTTCAGGGGTGGCTTCGTCTTCACAGGGAATGGGTTCCGGGGTGAATTCGTCGTCACAGGGAATGGGTTCAGGGGTGACTTCGTCGTCACAGGGAATGGGTTCAGGGATGGCTTCGTCTTCACAGGGAATGGGTTCAGGGGTGGCTTCGCCGTCACAGGGAATGGGTTCAGGGGTGGCTTAGTCTTCACAGAGAATGGGTTCAGGGGTGGCTTCGTCGTCACAGGGAATGGGTTCAGGGGTGGCTTCGTCTTCACAGGAAATGGGTTCAGGGGTGAATTCGTCGTCACAGGGAATGGGTTCAGGGGTGACTTCGTCGTCACAGGGAATGGGTTCAGGGGTGGCTTCGTCGTCACAGGGAATGGGTTCAGGAGTGGCTTCGTCGTCACAGGGAATGGGTTCAGGGGTGGCTTCGTCTTCACAGGGAATGGGTTCCGGGGTGAATTCGTCGTCACAGGGAATGGGTTCAGGGGTGGCTTGTCGTCACAGGGAATGGGTTCAGGGGTGGCTTCGTCGTCACAGGGAATGGGTTCAGGGGTGGCTTGTCGTCACAGGGAATGGGTTCAGGGATGGCTTCGTCTTCACAGGGAATGGGTTCAGGAGTGAATTCGTCGTCACAGGGAATGGGTTCAGGGGTGGCTTGTCGTCACAGGGAATGGGTTCCGGGGTGAATTCGTCGTCACAGGGAATGGGTTCAGGGGTGACTTCGTCGTCACAGGGAAGCGACTCCCCGCCCGGCAACACTATCTCCCTCAACAAAGTCAAGGCTATTCTTCAGGTTCGTTCCAGGAAGGATTTGATGTGTCGGTCTCTCAGTGAAGTATCACGTCTCTCTCTCTCTCTCTCTCTCTCTCTCTCTCTCTCTCTCTCTCTCTCTCTCTCTCTCTCTTACCTAAGCTACGCGATTGACATGAGCACCGAATGGCTAGTTGCAGACAATGCCGGATAGCTTGCCGTTCTCCCAAGATGGCCTCTACGCAATGGCGAAAGCTGCGGTCTCTTCATAATTCTATTCAATTTGTACATTCTCTAAGAGAAGATTTCACAAGAGTAATCAGCTTTCAAAAAATTTCTTTGCTTTTCGATGTAAACCGAAGATTAATTCATAGGTAAATACTAGTACATATTATTAAAACATTTATGAAGAAGTGTTTAGATCAAGTTTCCAGAAGAGATCTCAATTGATATTGAACACCTCCATGAGTTATATGAAAAGGTTATAGATTTAGATGCAACAAAGTATCGAATTTTAATTATTTGTAAATGTATAATTGATATGCTTTGAGGAGCTTTTCGTGGAAGACGTTCTGAAAAGCTGTCACGCAGAGCACGGCAACTTCATCGACTACGATGAGCTGTCGCTGACTATAAACAGCAAAGACAATCTACAAATGCTTCACGGTGTCTAATAAACTTCATACCATCTATGACCTAACGTGACAGGGTAGGCGTTCCCCTCAGACGAGATGCAGACTCAACTTGGTAGAAAAGAAAAATGGCCCTATTTTGGTCACTGTTGGATGTACAACACGGATGAAGTCGGAGAAATAATCGCTTTGTGCAAGGATTACCAGCATTCATTAACCCTTTCGTTAGTGGTATATAAGGAGATAATTCTGAGGGGGGGGGGTCAAAATTGTGGCTCATCACACAATTGTCCGCGAACAGTGCCATAGCTTGTATATGCTTCGCGATATCTATCAGAGAATACAATATATTCCACGGTATCCCTTGGTACAGAAACCGAACCATGATATGAATACCGGCGTCTGTCTACATATGCTCAACCAAGTGGATTCTGACATATGTAATAATGGGTTGAGAAGGTATCCAGTATATGATCAGACATCATCATTAAACCATTGGTTTTCGCTCATTCACCCTGTTTTGAAAAGTTTGAATTGTAATAGAGAGAAAATTATTTCTACAGTACCTCAAATGTGCATGAAAATAGAGGGCTGATAGTTTGTGGAAGATGCGCTAACCTATGCAGCTATTTGTTAGCTACGTTTGGCGAGCGAGGTAGTTCCTCTCACATACCTTAACTTGTTGAAGAGTCTAAGTAACTAAGAGAAATACACGAAAGAGAGGCGGGTACAGAAAGAGAGGCGGGTACAGAAAGCAAACAGTGGAACGTATTGGGAAAGAAAAGGATAATTGTAGTTGACTGTTGATTCCATGCTTCCTCTGCAACATTTTGTTCTTACAGAGTTCTTTCCCACTCGTGTGCGATATGGAGATGTGCGAGATAAAGTTCTAGAATGTGACTCAGAAACGGCGTTGGAGAAGGCGAGGACTACCCGAGAAAATTCATGACTGTTCCGTCACTATAGTAAAGGAAACGGGACGATTTATGGGGAAACATGACTATACCTGAAGTCAAGGTTTTTCAAAGGGGTAAGTAATAACAGTCCGAAGAAGATTATTCATTTTGCGAAAATTTTGTGTGAGTTCAAGAAGAGTCATGGCTTCATAGAGGGTTTTGACTATTCCAGAAGAATTATGGACTCGTCGAAAACACTCATGATTGATTGACAAAACAATGTCTGGGTACATTTTTTATGCTCGGTTTAATCTTTGTGGTTACTATCTTCAGTGTTTCTTTATCGTTTTATTGTACTATTCTTGCATGGAGCGATTGTTTATCAATCATTTGTAACCATGAAATATACAAAGATTAAATATAGAAAAAAGATGACCTCGCACATGAAAGAAGGCATGGAGATACTTGTTTAAAAAGTTGGAGATCAATGAGCCGTCAAGGTGGAAAGGTGCACACAGAAATAATGGTAGACAACGAGTGAGGAATCTAGCACTTTTTTCCTTCATTTTAATAAACATGGAAAAGGGGTTCTCTAATCACATTATCGCATCAAATTCATTGAAAAACCCGTCAGATTTTTATGAGTTGTTGAAAACATAGCGGAGAGGAGCAAAGTCGCCACGGTATAATATGTTCTAGTTGCAAGACACAAAACACGGGAATTGAGAAAAGATTCTGGGTTGTGTTGAGAAGAGAATTGAGAAACCAATTCAAATTCAACCTATAATAATAAAAAAACAATGCAATTTGTATTAAAACAAATCAAGTTATCTGAATGATCTCTCGTGTCGAACAGAATGTGGTGAAGCTCTGAAATAAACAAAACGTGTTTTTGAAACACACCGAATAAAAATTCAAACGTCTAAATGATTGAATAGCAAAACAATATCAACACAAAACTTATTTTCAAGATTTGAGATACAGAAGGATATGCAGTCGAAGATATCAATTAGATTTGGATTATCCAACTACATGTATCAAAGAGTTTTACTTCCTTTTCCTATTGAAAAAAAGACTCTGGATCACTTCTTTTTAATTTGTTTAATACATTTATAATCTATTTATTTCCCATATTAATGTGTCTCTGTAAATTTTATGCAACTACATGGAAAAATAATTGAATTGAATCGAAAGAAGAACGTTCAGAGGGATGAGATTCATATTTAATGAGGATCAGTTATAAGATCGAAAACCGATGAAGGGATAATTTAAACCTTCGTAACAATCTCATAATCGTACACTTAAAAATTGTGGAACAAATACAATGCAGTATTTACAAACTTCTTAAATTAATGCAATTAGAAGTTCGTGTTTTTTTACGTTTTGAAAAAGTAAATAAAAAACAATTTGTTATATTTAGAAGGTCAGTTGAATTATTTGAAATCACAGTATCCAAATGAGAAGAAAATGAATGAAAACAACGTTTATTCGCTTAAAATTTTTTCCAGAACATGCATAACGAAGTAAAAAAAATTCCGAAAAACAAAAGAGTTGTAAAGCAAGTAACTCTATTGATACCCTTCAAACAAAATGGCAAACCGGTTATGTAGACTAATGAAAAACAAATTGGTTCAAAAAAGTCTTAAACAGAAGTTTTTCTGATGGCCTAAAAAAACTCCAAAAAAAATCCCGAGTCCGAAGAAAAGAGTAAAAAGCCCGTTAGAACGGAAAGGCAAACCGCTTAGAAAGCTTGATAAAATACGGCAGGTATGATGCTTCTCGAAGTTTGAAGAACATCAATAACAGGTGATGATCGTGGGCCGCGGCTGTAGAACGCATGGGTAGGATTCGGAAGGAGAATGAGTTTTTTCTCTACAAGGCGGAATGCTCAGTATACGAGCCAGATCCGGCGTGCACTGCTGGATGCGGGTGCTGCTGTTGTTGTTGCGGTGAGCAGTTGTTGTGGTGCATAAAATGATTGCGAACAGCGCGTTGTAGGACCTAAGAGTTTGAGCATCTTTTGACTTTTTTTAGTGTGTTAGAGCTGTGTCTATTGAAAAATCTTCGACTTTGGTGATTTTTCATTTGGAGCTTAGAACCTTCGACATCAATTGCTCAAAATTGTAAATCGCGCTTTGTTGTGACTTAGCGCTGTCTCGTGTTATGCAATTCACACAACAAAAATGTTGGCTGCCTAAAGTTCTCAAAATAAAGAAAGATGTGATGTCACTCATCAAACTGCATGACGTGCTAGCATATTATGAAGTTATACATGATATCGAGGAATTAAATAGGCTAAAGATACGTACATCTTATAAATCATACATAGGACTGAGGCAGCATACTCGCGCTCAGGCATGTAATACTGTCGGAGCTGATTAAATTGATCGACTCATCCAATTCTTCACCCAACTTCGCCCGTAATCCCTGAAGAATCATTGGAAGTACGCTCGTTTCAAATTAACAACAACGACAAAAAATAATCGCAACTATTTCAAGAACATAAAAGAAACCTCGATCTGAGCTCGCATCTCTTCCTGTGCTGAGATGAGTCTTTGCATCGAAGAGTGCATTTCGGCGACCAACTGAACCACAAAATTAGCTCCAAATTTGACTTAAGTGGCACGCGGAAAAAGCTAGTCCACGATGCGGCATCGAACATGAAATTTCTCTTACGAGAAGCGAGCCCGGTACCACTACAATAGTGAGGATCCGTGGAATAGAGTTATATGGAATTGCCAAAACTTACTGCACCAAGCAAGAACATGTGACACATTGTCATTGAACTGTTCTCTGTCAGTTATTAAGGAAGGAAACATGAAAAAGAGCGATTGTTAGAGTAGATTAATAATCAGCTGAAAATTTCTTTTTCAGAAAAAGTGCTATGATTAAATAAAATTGATCTGCGGATCTCGCAGTAGAAGCATACCCGAGTGACTTGTTGAGTGTTCACGGAATTATTCTCACCAAAGATGCGGATTTCGTTCTTGATCGTGCGAAACCTGCAGTGACACGTTTTGATGTCTTTTTTTGAGAATCCTTGATCGGAAAGGGTCGAGGATGATTGGTTATTCCATTCGAGAATCATTCTTACTAAAGAAGAGCACGTATGAATAACTTTCCGACAGAATCTCTATCGATCCTCTGAGCTAAAGATGAGTCATACAAGGAACTATTTCTTGTTCAAATTGTCTAAAATGTTTTTTTTTTGCTTTCCCACGCCCTCTTAAATTTGTGCGATGCACAAAAAAGATACCGGCTTTTATACATGAGGAGTTAGACATTTTCGAGGGTAACACGACGTTTTGCACCGCCCCAATTTTGCAATGTTCATGTATTTTATCCATTTGAATCTCTGCCTATGCTTAGTTAAGTTCGCGCTAACAAGGTCGTACGGCTTAGTGCGAGATAGTATGGAACAACCAGCCACATAATCACAGTTTTAGAGAAAAAAAATGCGATTTTTCGGGTGCGAAAGGTCACGGAACCTTTCAAAGCTTCTTCGTTCCCACCGTGTTATCATTTGCAACACTTGACTTTTTTGAGAGAATATCCTTGACATTATGCTGGAAAGTTTGAATCAAAATCATTACAATATACTTGCAAACAATTTAAGCTATTCACTGTTGGATGGCTTTGAGGAATCGCCGTTGGTGCTGTCTTAGATGGCCGTCCGAACAAGGTTCACCCGATCGGAGACACTTGTGAATATGCCAAGTCTGTTGCAGAACCTGCACAGCAATCGAGGTTTAAAGCGCGGATCTTCAAACCTAATTAGGGTTTCATTCATGCAGAGCCATCAAGTTATTATGATTATTTAACGGGACTTTGCTTAGTTTTGGCTTTAAAGGGCTGTAAGTCATTAATAAATTAGGTTCTCGTTGCACATTCTGAAAACTTATCTTTCTATTCAAAAAATATAACTACTTGAAAAGTTGTTCGGTCTTTGTAGCCCTAGAAGCTTCCCCTTGATGCTTAAACTAATTACAAGAAATTTCTTCTATTCGAAAACTTGTCCATGAATAAATCTTGTAATCCTGTTTTTGGTTAAAAATATGAATGCATATTTTAGTAGTTCGAGAACAGTTATCATCTATGATAAAGAGAATCCCAGTTGAAGACGACTTTCATTGTTTATAATATTAGAAACTCAGACCAACAGTGCTTAAATTTTACCCTCAATCTTCTAAATAATTGAAAAGATCAATGCAGAACTCTGTCAGTGGTTGAGATCACAATATTCTCTTTTCCCTTAGCTTTAAATTTCCAAGGTTCGCATATTAGAAAGTTTAGCATATAAAAAATGACTTCTCTGTTAAGATTTTTTAAAAAAAATATATAGGGTATAGCAGTTAATTTACCATAATCATAAAACTTAATTTAACATTTATGTGACGGTAAATCATTAAACACTGAAACGTCAACCTATTTCAGTGACACGTCATCCTAGTTTTTGAAAAAAAACCTCTACCTGAATCAGTGAAACGTCTATCTAAATTAGTCACACGTCAACCTATTGCAGTTAAACGTCAACCTATTTTATTTAGTATGGAAAAAATCTAGCTAATTAAATGAAATTTCTGCCAAAAATTAAAAGTTATTTTTATAGCACATGAACCTTTTTTGAAAAAAACTTGCACCCAACAAACTTGTTCTTGTTAAACACGGAATCTCAATGAGAAAATTCTTCACCTAACAAATACAAATTGAGAAGCATTCTTCTTCTTCCCTTACCCCCGGAACGGCTGCTATGTAACATCAGTAAATAAACCATTCATCATTCTTCACTTCTCCCTTTTTCCTGACCGACCGCTTTGAAACGACTGTCAACAGCCCTTATTCTTCTTTCTCATCTTCCCTTCCCCTTCCCGCTTCCAGGCTCTTCAACCCGTAGCTCATCAAACTCCTGCTAAACTAAATATTCCCTAGTACCTCATCTGGAGGAAGGGGTAAATTTACTTTAGTCTGCCACACTGGAAAAGATGCACCGCGAAAGTTATAATATATTTTAGCACGCCATGTTTTAAAACCCGGGTGCTTTAGGATGCTGCATCACCATATACTGGGTTGTTTTATATGGTTTACTACGGAATGGGAGGTACATTAATCACGGGGGTGCTGAAGTTCAGTGAAGGGGGCTAAAGTAAAAGTTTTTCAAGGGGAAGGGGATTTCCCTGAGCAGGTAGGGTAAGGGGGGCTCTAAAGGAAAAAGATGAGTCTTACCTTAGCAGAGGTAAGAAAGGGAAAGGGGGCTGGGGCCCTAAACGGAGAAGAGGGCCTTGTAAGGGGTTAGGAGGGCCCAACAGGGAAGCTTTAAGAAGAGGGGTATTGGGGAGAAGAACTGAAAAACAGAAGAAAAAAAAATTAAAATCCGGGGGAAGGGAAGAGATAAGCAATACCTTTTCATCTTCAGGTGGTTTTTTCACGCTCACAACGATGAACAATGTAAGTACCTTCTCGAATGTAAATGAAATTGAGCAATCACACTGAAGATCCCCATTCCTCAGTAAAACATGGATTTTTGTAATTTTGCATTTTTTTTAAAGTTTAGGTTGACGTGTCCTAGAAACTATTTCATTTTTTGGTACAACTTTCATTAAATTGGGTAGAATTTTTGTTCAGAAAAGGTATGAATATCTGAGTAGACGTTTCACTAAAATAGGTTGACGTGTCAAAAAAAAGGTTTAACAATTTCTATAATGAGGTAAACGTTTTTTTCTTCAAATTAGGGTGACGTTTCACTGAAATAATTAGAATTTTATTACATTTATGTATATATCCTAAATTAATTCGAAAAGTACCCTGGCAGCGGCGTTTTTGTGTTCCCTTGTCAACTTAGAGTCGTTCATGAAGTTGTTGACATTCCGTTGCCCTTGGGACAGGAGGATGTTTCGTGATATGACAGCAATAAGAATTGAGCTGATGATAGCGCCCTGCGTCAAACCACTACTCACAATAAGTAATAAGGATATGTTAAAAAAGTGGCAATGCGCAATGAGAATGTCCAGTGATATGTTATAGATAATCTTTAGTTGAGTTCTTTTAAATAATCAGTCTTGAGAACAAGAAACAAGACGTTTTATGTGCATCAGGCGTCTACGAATGATGGTGAGTTAAATTTAAAAAAAAGGAGTTTTTGGTGAAATATTGACTCAGCGCTAATTTCGTACGTTCATTAGTCTCACCACGAATTGCCTCTGAATGTTGGGAAATAACTGTGTTTTTTTTATTGTTACTCTTGCATTTGCTTCGTTCACTTTCCAACACGAAGAAGCAAAAAAAACCACAACACCACAATTCTTTGAAATTTACGGCAATTCGAGGTGAGACTAAATAAAATACGAATTTAGGGCTGCTTTCATCTTTCACCAGAAAAGCACTTTTTAGAATTTGAACGCTTCATTACTCTACTAGCGCATGGTGTAAACCTGGTCGTTATAGGTTGCTAGCATCAAGTTGGCTATATATCTTGTAATAGTCATCGCAGAACTAGCAATGAGGAATTAACAACCTAAGGACACCTTTGGAGAGTCTCGAACTCTATGAGAAGAAAAAGTTGCATAGACTGAGCTTTCGACTTTTTGAAACTCCTAATATATAGTAGGTAGTCATTAGAAACGAGCCTCTAAGTTCCTCTTCATACTCTTTTGATGTGTAACTAACACAATTTGGTTGCTTCATCATCAGGGCTGGGCTTTATTGGTTGTAGTTTTTATTTTTTTTTGGTTTTTTTTACTATTTAAAAAAATTGCCTCAAAAAATCAAAAAAATTCGACATAAACCAAAAAAATCAAAATTTTCACCAAAATTCTTAGTGTGTTTGTAACCAATTTTTGTAACTTTTTATCCTAAATAACTAGAAAGTCACACAATTCATGTGTTTCCTAAATATTCAATAATCAAACGAATATTTTTGGTGTGAACTCACCCTGATTTTTGTATTTTGACGTCCAATAACTTTTAAAAGTTGCTTTTTTTGAATCAGAAATTACAATTCATCGGCCTAGATAATTTTTTGAATATGAAAGTAGTGATGAGTTCATAATAAAAAAGAAGGTTATAGTTAAGTGAATGAAGTTTTTTTTTCAATTTTAGTACAGAAAATCAAAATCACTATGACATTTTCTGTTTCTATTCCTAAAAAGATGTTCATTTGAAATTTCTAAAACTTACTATTGGAATAATGAAAACTTTGATTCTGAATAAAACTCGAATTTATTGGTTTTATGATAATTTGTTAAAACTTTAATAAACTTTATTTAAAATTAGAACGGTGCTTTTCAATTTCTCTTTCAGCACTTGAAGCTTTCTTTGTTGAAATTCTTCAAAGCTTTCATCTCACTTGCGAAACCATTCTTGAAAATGACAAACAACGCTTTTCTAACAATTCCAGACCCTTTAAATGATTAATAATGTTGTTGACATTGTTGAAATTAAGTATTTCTGTAGATAATATGATAACCTCATTTTCTTTAAAAGACGCGTACCTTCACTTTATTGTTATTGATTTACAAAAAGTGCCTACTGTTGGATTTCTTGATATTGTCAGGGTTCAATTCTGGTTTTTTGATATTCTACTTGCTGTTATTTCATCAAAACTCATTTTTCTCCTAAAAATGTCAATAAACATTTTCTTCAGGTTTTATCAGATAAAACATAACGAAATGGATCAATAAAAAGGTGGTAAAAGTTTTATTTGAAGAAAAAACTTTTTTTTAAAAATTACTTTTTTGAAAGATTTTTTTTGACTTTTTAGCTAAAAAAGTTAAAAAATATCTCCAGATATTAAAAATATCTCCATTCAATTTTGGATTTTCTCTCCATGGATCTTACCACAACTCCGACGAAGATTGCCAACATTCTTCCAACATGAGTCTGAGGAACGATGTCACCATAGCCGTTCAGCATGAATGTAATAGCTGTAAAATAAGATGAATAAATTTTTTTTTGCTTCTTCCAACAAACGTGTCCATAACAAAGCAATTTCTGAAAAGCACACTATTTTAAATTGAAGTTATCTAGAGCACCCGTGTTCTCACCCGAAATGAAGCTCCGTTGAGTAAAGCTGCCAAATCTCACGAATAATAGTGATTCTAGTCGAAGTAAATTGATTCCTAAAAGATTTTTTTAATTGAAAAGGCCTGGAAGCGCATTCGCTCACCTATGAACCACAATGCGTTCGAGTAGAGAATTGTTGGCACGCCAGCTTCGTTAGAGCCAAACCTTAAACGGTTACCTTTTCGTTCTGTCAACGATGAGAATTAATAGTGTATACATCTAAGTTGATCGGTATGGTATTGAAGTGTATGATTGCTCAGACTACCCTTCCCCTTACCTTCTTGAGCTTTTTTGTTCATTCATTCATTTATCTATCCATAATTTTTAAAGGGTACTTCACAGACCGACCGTTCGCATTGCACGAAGCACCACGAAGTAATTATCCAGAAGGCGATGGTGAAGACGGTGAGAAAATAGATCGGCTGTTGATCCAGTACCGTCTTCATCACGAAGGAAAAGTTTACCTGAGAAAAGATAGCCTCATTAGTCCACTAGAACATCTTCATGTCCGAAGTCTGTCCGAGATCGTGGAAGCAAGGAAAGGGAAGATAAGAGATATCTACTTTGGATTAGAGTTGAGACAATGAGGCAGAGTTAGGAAGTGCGAGAGACAGAGGAAGATGGATACAGAAGAGATAGAAAGCGAATTAGAGAGAGAGTAAGAGAAAAAGAGACAGAGAAATAGAGCAAGAGAGAAAGAAAAAGAAGAGTAGGAGTAAAATGGAGCCTGAAACAGGAGCATACCTGTATTCGATTAAGTGCCGCAAGTGTTCGCGTCGATGCGTCCTGAAAGTAAGCTTAGTCATTACAATGCTAGCAAAAGGCGCATGATGAGCTGCCTCACCAACAGTAACCGTAGCTTAGTCATTACAATGCTAGCAAAAGGGGCATGATGAGCTGCCTCACCAACAGTAACCGTAGTACAGTAACCGTAGTACTGTGAATTGCTATGTGCAAGAGAAGTGGGAATCCCTGCAAAAATACTCGAAAACTTGTCCGGGTTCGGTTAAATTATTTTGGCTGCGACTAATTAACGCAGGGTCACAAGTTCTTATTTCATTTTCCGATCAATCTCACCCGAACCGAACGGGTCAAGAAATGTGTGTGTTTTTTACACGAACTGGGATTTTTTCCACAACTTCTATGTTGAATAACAGTAACCAAAATCAGTATGTTGTTGCTTCAAGTTATGTCTGTGTCTCAGCCGAGGAAATGGCGGACCCTACCACGTGCAAGCGTAAGCGTGACAAAGATTACTATTATAATATTTTTGACTTCATGTTGACTTCCTGAAGATGCGTTTTCAAATCTACCTTCACAAGTTTCTTTGTCTGTGACCGATCTCATGCAGTGAAAGGTCGATCTTTGACTAGAAGGTTTACTATCAAGCATCCGCTCATTTTTAACTTTCGTGTAAAAGATTTCACAGCTGAGAATACAATTTTACACGAATATGATTTTTGAACTTCACAAAACATCGAATAATTTAGTGAATAAGGTACTTGGAATTGTTTGGAGTGGAGAACCATAAATCGAGCAAAGAGATAGACTCGTGAGAGCATCAAAAGGGAGAGTAGAACATCCAGTGGAACCTTGATAGAGAATTATTTCTTTTTTGATCATATATCGAAAGATGTAGATAAAATATATATATATATATATAGTAGTTGTTTAAAAAAATCATATTCTATCAGTTTTGAGCACGCGTAACCTTTCGATAGAAAAGAGACATCATTACATACACAAAAAAACGCTTTGAAAGTCAGAATTGGTTTTTAAACCCTTTTTTCAAAAACCCAATGAGATTTTCTTGATCTATCATTTTTGTTTTTGAAGGTAGCGTACTA
Organism: Allodiplogaster pararmata; assembly: GCA_964056735.1. Lineage (NCBI taxonomy): Eukaryota > Metazoa > Nematoda > Chromadorea > Rhabditida > Diplogasteridae > Allodiplogaster > Allodiplogaster pararmata. Next base: position 8,956,582 of record OZ057408.1, on the reverse strand, counting down.
AAATTAATATTTAGTGTAAGTCTCGCTGTACATACCTCATGAACGGAATAGGACTGATGGGAGTTCAGAATCTGATTGGGTCCGAGATCGCGTGCGTACGTAATTTGGTTACGATTGGACTCAATAAACGTCCAGTTCATCGAACCGGTCCCTGCAAGTTTGAAATTTATGAAGTAAATTTATATGTATTTTAGTCTTGAAGAGCCAATTTTAAGTATAAGTGATCAGGTTTGTTAAGCAGTTGTTCAAATGAAAATTTTAAACTAGAAGGACTTATTCCTAAACCTTTTCATCAATTGAATCAGGTGTTTTTTTAATATTTATTTTGATTGTGACTGAGAAACTCTAATACGAATAAAACTGCCTTGGAAGTGAACCGTTAACTTTTTAGTTTCAAAATTGTAATTTATTTGTCACACGCTGGACTACATCCAATTGTTTCTAGAATTCTATTTTCGCATCAAAGTTTTTTTTGTATTTTGACTTTAAAAATTCAGATAAAAATCTTAGAATAAACTTGGTTATTTTTTTAATTTGATTCATTAGCTTGAAATCTAATTTTAATCATAATAATCATTAATCATTTAATCATCATTCGATATTTTTTGGTTTTTACAAGAAAAAAAGAAACTTCGAATGGAAAATTGAATGGAAGATTGCTGGACGAGTGTGGAGAAAATGAAGAGAATCTGAACCTGGGAGGGGACAGAAGGCGCATAGAGTGATCTCCGTGACGAATTGTATGACTCTCCCGGAAGTCATGACTACTCTCCAGTCATCTGCACCGCAATCCACCAAGTCCAGCTGATGACATGGGTTTCAGAGTTAAAATTATGATGACCTTTTTGCTCCTTTACAAAAAAAAAAATTTTTTTTCCTCTACGAAAGTTGATGATTTTTTTTGTTTTTGACTACAGCCGAAATAGTTGTGAAGAGAAGTGATTACCATGACTTCGTTGTGATGGTAGTAGACGATTTGCACAATGAGCACGACGGTAGACAAGAAAACAAAGGACCGCATCACTAGCGAGACCGGATGATCCTTGAAACAGCTTCATTATAAACTCTCAACTAAGTCCGCTTGAAAATAATAATCTTCCTCGCGCTTGTTCCCGCCTCGCGGCAGGGTACGCGAAATGCAGGACAGACCTACCCCAATAGGACCAGTGTCTGCGTGCTAGATCACTGCTAGTGTGATTAGCAGCAGTGGGAAGAGTCAGATTCGTGCATGAGCACTACCAACATTTCTTAACCCCTCTGGTTTGGGTTGATCTGCCTGGGGTTTGAGTCGAACTCGGGACTCTTCGCACAATAGACGAACACGCTACCATCATGCCACGCCCGGACTACTCTCTACTACGTCCGCTTAACAAAGCTTTTCTCTCTGTCTTCTCCCCTTCCCGCTCATATCCTCCACATTTTCTCACTAATGGAGCGTTAGAATATCACTTTTCACTTTGCTAAGTGATTTTCTGCTATCTGGTTTTTTTGAACGCTCCAGTGTCTCACCACGAAAACATGGACTACGGTTAAAAGAAAGAACACATGCATTCTAATGGAGCATTAGAATTCGCGAAAACATAATGGAACATAACGATATCCCGTTTTTTTCGAATTGTGTGAACGTCTTGTTCTAAACTAAAATGTGTACAATTAGTGAGAGAAATATAACGTTCGAGACATGAGCAGCGATGACTTTTTTTCTTGCAGCGAGAGAGTTCAAACGGGATATCGTTATGTTTCATTATGTTTTCGCGAACTCTAACGCTCCATTAGAATGCATGTGTTCTTTCTTTTACCGTAGTCCATGTTTTCGTGGTGAGACATTGGAGCGTTCAAAAAAACCAGATAGCAGAAAATCACTTAGCAAAGTGAAAAGTGATACTCTAACGCTCCATAAGCCTTTCGTGCACTGTTTATACGTGAGCGAAGGACGGCAGGTTTGATCTTGTGTTTTTTTTTACAACAAGGAGTTACTTAAGTAATATTTTAATAGTGAACATGTAAAATCTGGCTGTAATGTTGTCAATTAAACAGTAGGTGAGAAAATGAAAACATTGTAATCGCCGAAAAAATGCTTCTAATATTTTGTCATTGACTTGTATGTTTTCCATTTTTCCCGGAAAACGACCTTGTGAATGCCGGCCAACGTCTGCCCTGTGATCTCTCCGTCGATGGCCATCACAATGACTCCCAGCAAGGCGAGAGCCACCGCGCGGTCAATGATGCTCACGCGGTTGTTGAGGCGTTCACTGCGCACTCGGTAGACGGCTTTCACTGCATTCGAGTCAACGGGAACACCGTATCTGACATGCAGATACTGTGAAATGTTCAACAAAAGAGAGACTGTTTTATAATATGGAAGTGGAAGTGGAACGAAAGTATATTGAATAGCTCTTACCGAATGAGATGTCGTCGTTCGCATATTCTTACCGTTTCGTTAAATTTTCATTTGAAGAAAACATCTGGTCCGAAAAAAACAGTATTGTGTGATTAGTTACGTTCATGTTACGTATATGTACACTCAAAAAGATTGGCTTGAGCTTGTTGGTGTGTTTAGTACATATGCTTGTCACTGCAATGATGTTTTCTCATATGATTTGAGTTTGTAAGTGTGTATCTCGCAAAAGAAAGATCGATAAACGCTTACTGTAAGAAAAAGTCTTATGGAGCGTTAGAATATCACTTTTCACTTTGGTAACTGATTTTCTGCTATCTGGTTTTTTTGAACGCTCCAATGTCTCACCACGAAAACATGGACTACGGTAAAAAGAAAGAACACATGCATTCTAATGGAGCGTTAGAGTTCGCGAAAACATAATGAAACATAACGATATCCCGTTTGAACTCTCTCGCTGCAAGAAAAAAAAGACATCGCTGCTCATGTCTCGAACGTTATATTTCTCTCACTAATTGCACACATTTTAGGTTCTTTCTTTTTACCGTAGTCCATGTTTTCGTGGTGAGACATTGGAGCGTTAAAAAAAACCAGATAGCAGAAAATCAGTTAGCAAAGTGAAAAGTGATATTCTAACGCTCCATTAGTCTGATTACGCTTAAAAACACTTGCCTCAGTGTATGACTTCACACTAAAAACTCAGTATGGACCAACCGGCTATTAGTTCTCTTGAAGTCCTTGGCAGTGTTCGCATTGTGAGATCCTCCGCCGGCGGATCCGTTGCTTTCGGAGAAGCGGATGGACACGGTGCCGGCTAGCGCGGGCCGCACGCTGCCTTCTATTGACGACTTCTGCAGGGTGAAAAATTACAAAACTGGTCACGTGTTATGTTCCCATGCCCCGATTAGAACTCCAGTTATCATCAGATTAGATGTAACGAATCAGATCTACTCTTAACAACGTAGTTACTAACGTGTTTCATCTGGAACCTTCTGAGCGGACCACGGGAACCAGGTAAATTCTACAGATAATCCGTAATAAACTTATTAAGAAATTTAATCCGAATAAAGTTTGATTTAGGTAGAATAAAGTCTTGATAGTCAGTTGTTTTAGGTCACGGACTGGAAACAACTATAAACTGAAAACTTTAATTTTTAGACTCGTTGAAAATCGTACTGTTTTTCGTTTAAAACTTTATATATTATTTGCTTTCTGCTTACATAAAAACAAAAACAGTTTTAAATTTATTTGACTGAGAGCATGAGAGCCGGATGCTAGTGAAAATCAATCACTTACGCAAGTTATCTTGAATTCTGACACTTAATTATGATGATTATCTGGTCCACTCTTTTCGACTGAGAGAACAATGCCATCTGGCCTTTCATACAACACTGTCGCTCCAATTAGCGATGTGTCTTTAATAGTGTGGTAATAACTCGCTCACTTTTTGTCAGTGATAGATGGTTGAATTGGATCCGCCTCATTGATTAGTTTTTGTCTATGCGCTCGGTTCTTTTTTTCATTCCGATCAATATGAACTACCGTGTTAGCGAAGATGAAATTAAGAATATACCCTACTCCTCGCTCTTATAATCAACGGATTTTTATACCGAGCAGAGGAGTGGATTGCTCGCAGAAACACTTGCAAAAATCATGTCGTGTGACGTGAACCGAACCCGCGACCTTCGCTTTCCGGGCGATGCTCTTACCCACTGAGCTACACAAGCAAACAAGATAATGCACATTTTAAGGCCCATACAACATGCTCCCCTATCAACACCGAGGTCTCTCGAGGTAAAGGGTCAAAGGTATAGGTGCCTTCAATTCTGTGAACTATGTAGCTCATGCTCGATGTTTTGTTTTCTCTCTCTTTTTTCTTCTTTTTTTCTTTTTTTCCTCTCCTCCTGATCCCGGTTCGGCTCCATGTAAATAAGAGTAAGCCCTACTACTAAATAGTAATACTATACCTATACCCTACTTGATCTCAAGCAACGGATTTTCTAAACAGAACAGAGGAGCGGACTGTGCGCAGAAACATGTGCTAAAATTGTGTGGTGTGACGGGAACCGAACCAGCGACCTTCGCTTTCCCGGCGATACTCTACCCACTGTGCTACACACGCACTCAATAAATCGTGCATTTTAAGGTCCATAAAACAAACGTGTAAACCTGTGATTCGGGGAGAGTGTTAGATGTGACGGAACCCTTGCCTCGAGTGATCTTCAGCTGCTGGAATCCCGTGTCTTCCACAGTTATGTAGGGTCCGTGGTTGATGCCAGCCAAGGAGGCAACTCGGTGCGCTGCTGAAAACTCTTTCTTGGTTGAAACTATTTTTTCTTAATTTGGTCTATTTTCCACTCAGCTCTTTTTTATTTTGACTTTTAATTTTAATCGAAAAATCTTAATGCAACCGCTATTCCTTCTTTTACAATGCTTTACTTCCAATTCATCGTTTTGTGCATTTAATTTTAATGCTTCGTTGCCACATCTTTTCTAAATCGCCCTCGTTTTACTTCTTTAAGTTAACATTTAATCACTGAGTATGCCTACCCAGGGTAAGACTAAACAGGGTTAAGTGAACGTGGACAAGTTCTCATCTCCGCTAAAACTGAAGATTGGAGCTGAAAGGTGTTGTGATGAGGCAGATTCATCTATTATGTCACTCAAGTTTACTTTTTTTTCTAACTTGCATCTCCTCCCATTCAATCATCTTCTCTGCATTGTTTGTTTTTTCAAAACTTCTTTCGCTATGAATATCAGAACAGGTAAAAAAAATGCCAGAACGACCGAAAACCTACAAGTGGAGGCTTTTAAAAACAATTCATTTGAAATGCATGAGAAGAGTTGCAGAGAGGAGGAAGAGGAATGAAGGAAGAAAAAAAGGAAAAGATAAGGTAAGGAAAATACAGAAGCAAAAAAAACAGATGAAGAAAAAAAGAGATAGAGACAGCACCAGATAGAGAGCAAGTTAGTATTTTTGAAGGAAAAATAATGATGAAAGACGTGTGTCCTTATTTCACACCTTTCTCGTGCAAACCATGTTCTCTATTTTTTCTGCTGTTTTCTAACTCGGTCTCCTAGCCTTTTTTCACTCACTAGTTCGTCCTCTTCCTTCTTCTTCTCTCCAATCCTCTCTCTCTCTCTCTCTCTCTCTCTCTCTCTCTCTCTCTCTCTCTCTCTCTCTCTTTCTTTCTTTCTCCATCTTCTTCCCTTTATCTTTATCAACACTAATGTAAGCATTGATTTGTAATTACGTGAGAGGTAGCTAATGTAAGAGCAAGAAGGCCTGATGCGCGTTGTAAAGGAAGACTTCTTCAATATAAGAAATTCCTCGCTAAATTTTCAAAGGGAACTTGAACCTTTCCTCTTTGATTCGAAGTTAATTTTGGACCCAAGCCAAGAAAGTTAATTCGATACTCAAGACAAGCAATTTTCTGTTGCACGTCACCGTCATAACTTCAAATACTTTTGCAATTGATACAACTTATTTTTAAATTCTGAAAAGACCCGAGGACTCAAAGATATCCCGATGAGAAAAAGTATAGCCTGACGCGAGCTTGAAAACACAAACTTCTTAATTTCGAGAGTAATGAGCATTTCAGAATACAGAGTAGTTAGTAGACGATTATTAATTGCTTTCTAACAAAAATCTGGCCGAAAGAACAGTGTGGAGACCCGTTCCCTCTTTTTGAGTCTCCTTCTGGGATGTCTTGAGAGAAGTCGGTTTGTCTGCCACAGTACGACTCCACCGCGGCTCCGGTGACCGAAGTGTGGTCGCTTCTCTTTCAGACTTCCACCAGTACTGTAGCCGACATGGCCGTGTCGTATGTGCGCGGGAGGCATGTTCTCGGGGTCCTCCCCGTCGTCCCACTGATCTCTCTCTCACTCCTTTATCTCTTCCTCTTTCTCTTTCTTAAAAGTACTCGCCGTTACCTAATCCTCACATGCAACTTACTGGTGGACGTGATGCCTGATTCAGTAATCATTTTTGCATGAGTCAAGAAAAACGAAGAAATTCGATAGTGCACGAGGGATATAAACTATTTACCAGATAATTCCAGCTACTTAAGCTTAACTTGGAAAGAAATAATTCCAAATGTAGTTTTTTGAATTCGAAAACATTAATGCTAGACAACTTCAAAACTTTCAAATTGAAAAAAAAATCAAGGAGAAAAGAAGGGCTTTCAGAATCGAAGCGTATGAAAGGAGTGCCAGGTTTCCTATAACACATCCAGTGAGCACTACGAGTTGCGCAAACAAGGCTAAAATTACACGGGGCAACCAAAAAAAAACCCTGCTCAACATTAATCATGAAGAGAGTGAGGAGCACTTTTTGTAGCAGGGAATGTGAGAAGAAAGTGCCTACTTGTCTGGACCGAAAGCAGAACAGAGTCATACGAGAGGTAGACCTTTTTCTTTGGACTAAAACCCAGGGCCTAACAAGACCTGATTGTTGAAAGGTGCGAACCAATTAAACATATTGATAGAGGAAGAGAGAACAAGACCAAAACAGAGTGAGAGAGAGGGAAAAAAACGAGGAAGAGACATTGAAAGATTAGAGAAAGAGGAAGAGAGAGATATCTAGAGAGATAGAAAGAGAGAGAGAGAGAGAGAGAGAGAGAGAGAGAGAGAGAGAGAGAGAGAGAGAGAGAGAGAGAGTGGAAGAGTGAGCGAGTGTGAGAGAGAGAATGAGAGAGAGGAGAGAAGTGTGAGCTAGTTGTGAACAAGAAAAGCGCGAGGTACTGAGGCCAGGCGCAGAGTAGAAGTGAGTTCGCGGCTGAAGCAACGAATTCCACGTCGCTTGCGGTTGCGGCGCTAAGTGCGATTATGAGAAATAAACTGGGATTCATGAGAAGATGGAAGGATATATGCATGCGTTCACGCAGATAAGGTTACAGGGGAGGCGTAAAGGGAATTTTGATGAAGGTAGACATGGATGAGCAGTAGAAACATATCCGAAGGAATAAAGGGGCTGAAGAACGCAAAATGCATATACGATTGAGAGAGAGAAAGTGAGATTCTGAGGATGAGCGAAAGACCACGTAGAGGCTGAAGAAGTGGAGGAAAACAAGTAGATAGACAGATAACTAATGAGAAAAGAGGAGGAGAGAAGGGAAGAACATAGAAAAGAGCTTAGGAGATATGAAGATGAGAGTGAACTGCATTCAGTTGGAAGTAGAAAATATATAGGTGAGGGTAAGATAAGAAGGTTATGAGGAGAGAGGCAGGGACAGTAAGGAAAAAGAGTTGAAGACAAAGAGAGCGAAAGAAGTAACTCGAGTGAGAGAGAGATGCAGAGAGAGAAAGAGCGAAAAACAGAGAACACAAAAAGAGAGAGAAAATAGAAAATGAAGAAGAGAGAGAAAAAACAGAGAACAAGAAAGAAAGAGAGAGAGGGAAAAAGATCAAGTCTATATAATAAAATAATGTTATAATCTAAAGCGGGCAAAAATCTCACCGTAGGTAGGTAGACTCGCAGAAAAGATAACACCAGCAAAATCGGTATGAGAACATCTCGGGACCTTTATGATATCGTGAACAGATTAGTGAAAGCCAGAAAACAGACTTTCACAGTTATTTTTCTGCTTATTTTTTCTCTGTCTCTTTCTCTCTTTCTATTTCTCTCTTCACCTTTCTCACTTTCTCTCTCTCTCTCTCTCTCTCTCTCTTTTGTATCAAGTTTTGTTGTTTCTAAAAGAATACCTTCTCCCTTCTCTGTTCTGTCTTCGAGACGTCACAATGAATACAAAAATGAAAGATTCCGCCGAGCTAATTCCGCAACCTTTTTTGTATCTTCACTCATCTCTGTGTCTTTCTCAACAAGACTCTATTTAGATTTAATACGCATGTGAATAGACGGGAGAAGATCTCTTCTATAATGTTTCTCTGTTGCCTTCCTCATAAAGAACAGACTGAGAATCCACAAAAAAGGAAAAATACATTTATCGTTAGTTCAATAAATCATTTAATATATAAATCTTGAAAATCTAGTTCTCAAAAAAACATTGAATGTTCTTGAAACCCATTCTCCTGTAAAAATGATCCAAAGTAGTGTCAGAAGTTCAAATGAGCGATAATGTGGACTTCTTTTGCCATAATTACATAAGTTGTATGAAAATAATGCAGCAGTTAACAACATGGGGAAATTGAGAGAAAGGACATGTTAAAACTTAGAAATAAAACAATCTGCTGCATAGTAAACACAGGAAAAGTAAGCAAGATAAAATATATCGAAAATTGAGATTGGTCAAAATTATGTTAGATACTTAACAAAAAGAAATATAATTAGACTTTATGTTTCATTTGAAGAAGTTTTCTCAAATTTAGACGAGGAATTAAAAATAGCTTTAGAGACGAATGAAACGCATAAGAACATGAATATTTGAAGACTGAGAGATTGAAAGGAAAGAGAAAGAAAACTTTTCCATGGAAAAATTGGGAAAAAAGACAGATAGGAAAAGCGAAAAAAAAAAGAAAAGTAGAAGAAAAACATTAAAAAAGGGAAGTGTACGAAGAAAGCAAAAAAATAAAACATAGAAAGAAGGTAAAACAAAGAAGAAAAACCATCAAACTTATACTCGATTTTTTCGATAGTATCGTGTTGAAGTTTCAAAACGAAATGAAAAACTCCCCACGAGAAAATCACTCATTTAGTCAACCAATTGATACTTCTCAAGCCCTAATTAGTCAACCAATTGATACTTCTCAAGCCCTAATTAACTTCATGGAAGAACCGATACTTTTTAAACATGTATGTTTTACAGAAGAGCCATTGATACATTCGCGATACTTCTCAACTAACGTTTTTACTGGTGGAAAATTGACAGTTTGTCTCATTGTCAGGCTAATAACAGGATGAAAGGAAACCTGCTAACAAAGTCTAAAGATCTCCCGCTCAGAGAGCCTTAAAAGTTGTTAAAAATCCTTGCACCCTTAATAACGGAGCGGACATACTGCCATACATTTTTCTTGTTAAGTATAAAAGGGCTCGATTTAACATTTCCGCTATCTGCCCTAAACTTCAAAAATCCTTTTTGTTTTTCACGTTGGTCAATGAAGTGACACGATTGGAGCAACTTCTCCAACCTGTATCCAACCTACTCCACCCAAACTCAACTTGGCGAGAGAATGCTAACAAGACCTTTCGCCCCGCGGAATTTAGCTCAAGAAATAACGAAACCTGCATATGTACTGACATTTATTTTTACCATTAAAATTCCGGATTAGGCTCAGTTGAATTTACGCTAACAAGCTCGAAAAGCTTATTAGGAGATCATATGTTTCATAGAACCAGTCCCATATTTCCTGTATTGAATTAAACACTGTGAAATTTCCAATGAGAATTTTCGCGCTGCGAAATTTCATGGAACCCGATAAAGATATGCATGTATATTTTTCTTTCTTTCTTTCTTTCTCTTTCTTCTTCATTCTTCCCTTTTACTCGCTGCGACATGGTCGCTTCTTCATCGTGTCTCTAGACTTCAACCCTTCTCCCAATATTCACTACAATGCCCGAGCGAAAAACTTCATAAATCTCATGGATTGGTCTCTTGACATCAAGGAATGCCTACAATGAAGAAATTTCGACCAGCTTCCCTGGCTCCCGCTCCTTTCTTCTGCCTAAAAACTCGATGAGGCCCATGTGATGTACATATGTACGTATGTCACGTAATAAACAGTATACTAATGAAAGGCGACCTCTCACAACATTTTATTTTTATGAAGATGACGATTTACCACCAGAGTCGATGCTTTCTCGGCTGCAATCGATCCGCGTGTAGGCGGGAGGCATTGAACCGAGCTTCTTCCGCGTCGAGAGAAGATTCCGGAACTGTTGTCGACTCCCGTTTAACCGCAGAAAATCGGCACTCACCTCAAATTCAGATTCTTGAAACACGGTTTTTTCCATTTATGATTGTTTTACTCCTAATTCAGAGCTTATTGACCTTTGAACCAAAGTAAATACATATAAGAAGAAGTCTTGCTCATATGTTGCAAACCTGCATTTAATACCGTTCCTAAACCTCTAACTTTAACACCTTTCTCTATTGTTTCAATTGCCAAAATTTCCTCCAATTCTTCATATCCGGCACCATTTTGCCCCTCCAAAAACTCTTAAACATCTTGTTTTTATTCTATGTTCCTCCTCTCTTGCACCTCCTGTATTGCGGAGTCTCTCCGCTTGCTATTCGGTTGCGCGACCCTCAGCTGTTGCAGCTGCTGGGGAGGTATCTGATGTGGGGCTATCTGCTGGGAGATCATCTGCTGGGATGCTCTCTGCTGGGAGGCTATCTGCTGGTAGTTCACTCCTTCAGTCAGGTAAGGCGGCTCCTCAAGAGAGTCAGGCGCCTCTTCTTGCATTACTTCGAAAGCAACGAGACGTCCACTCGCCGAGCTATGCATCTCGCCTCGAGTAGAAGTGTGGCGACTGGGAAGAGGTTCAAATGCTTCGTCTCAAGGTGAAATCTTCACAAGAACGCATGCTAAAAAGCTTGTGTCTCTGCAAAAGTTCGTTCTCTGAGTGGGAAGGCGAACGAAATATGACGAAAATTTTCAGCCAAACGCAGACAGAGAAGATGTTTACTTTCGCGTCAGAAAATGCATGTGGGAATTCCGCGAGAAAGTCACTTTAGATAGACATCAGTTAATTCTGTCGCATCGATGCAGCGAAAACTTTGGAATAGAAAAGTATTATTCGTGACGAGGACATATGTATTGGAATAAGCGATTATTCGTGATGATGCATTGGTGGACATTAATTAACGGAGAGAAAAAGAAACCAAGATTTTGTAAGAAGTGTTGAAAAGAACCAAAAAATTTAACATGAACGTTGTTCGGCTATAATTTTTGAGTTTTTTTAAGAGCTTAGCTCAAGTTGAAAGAAAAACGAAATATCAAAACTGAGATGTAACGAAATTCCGATATGCGATGGTAAAAGCTTGCACTGTTTCAAGAAGCTCCATATACCTATGAAAACATTATACGGTGTTTGATTCGGAAAAACGATTGGAATTTCGAAGGAAACATGCGCGAGAAAGCGCCATTGTTAGTTCCTGAGATCGGATAATCTTCCACTGGCATCGTTCCCAATGTACTGCGACAAGCAATATCAGAATGAGGTATACTTTTCCAGTTCTTATTCTTTAATAATATGAAAAATTCTGTGAAAAGGATTCTAACACAGTGAGACAGTATAGTCCAAAGATGATTCACGGTCACGGATTCACATCAAAGCATTGAAAGATATAAAGCTGCTCGGAGATAATAGTGTCAAATAATCACTTTGCCTCCAAACATTTGGAATGTCAGTGATAATTTGCGTTACCTAAAAGAGTACCTAAAAGAGTATTTATCTTAGTTATCTTCTTCGCGCTTATTCCCGCCTTAATTCATGTTGTATTTTTTACGTGTAGTTAGCATATAATATCATACACTACAAAACACAATTTAAAGTTAGTACAATGCAATACAAACACGTGGGTATGGTTGAAGAAGTCTAACACACAGGAAACACTGAACGATTAGATGGAACTTAATAAGATCTAATGTTTACAAATTAGGACAATGATGGACCAGCATGAGACTTGAAATTGCTGTTAAAAAGAAATTAATCTTAGAAAGCATTCTTTTCGTAAGGCATGTTTTTAAATACTCATTACTCCTTTTTTAAACAGAAAAAAAACAACCAGAACTAGTAATCGAAATTATCTATAATTTATAATAATTTTTTAAAAATTAAGATTCATGTACGCTATCCATGCATAATTGTATTATTCTATTGTATTGATGTTGCTTAATGCTTAATTGTATTATTCTATTCTATTGATGTTAATTTATTGTTACAAATAACTTACTCACCACATACCACATAGAAAGCTATGTTTTACCCTCGAGCACAATTATAAAAGATCTTGGCGTTTTTTTCAACAGCTCACTTTCCTTTTCTCATCATGTCAACCAGACCGTCCTCAAAGCTACAAGAATGTCTAATGCAGTGTTTTTATTTGCGAAAACATAATGAAACATAACGACATCCCGTTTTTTTTTTCCACGTTATGTTCACAACTAAAATTTGTATAAATAATAGTCTCAAATGGAATAGCGCTTCAAATGTGCATGGTGTACGGTATTTTGTGCCCTTTCTGTGACATAGAAGTCGCGGTGTCTCTCGTTGTCTGCGGCGAGAGAGTATTTGAGAACATTTTAGTTGTTAACATAACATGGAAAAAAAAACGGGATGTCGTTATGTTTCATTATGTTTTTCGCAAATAAAAACACTGCATAACATTATCTTTCGCTGTTTTAAGACTTCTTCTGTTGAAGTGTTGCTCAAAGCTTACAAGACATACGTACTCCCATTGCTCGAATATGGTAGCGAACTTTGGTCACCAACATCTATTGGGCTTGTTGATGAAATCGAGAAGATTCAAAGAAGTTATACCAGGCGTATTTTTGCAAGAGCAGGCTTTCCATCTATTAACTATCAGTCTCGCCTGACTAAATTATCGCTCTCTTCGCTGGAGTAGAGACGTAACATTCAGGATATTTGTTTCATTCACAAAGTCATTCACCGTAAGATTATTTTTGACTACTCACATCTTTTCCTAATCCAACCATCCCCTTATTCTCACAGGAACTCACACTCTTTCAGATTGACGCTACCATTTAACATGCCGAAGGCTCATAACACATGTGTTTCTCGTTGTATTAACATGTGGAACTCTCTTCCAGCAGACATAGTCTCAATTGTTTCTTCATAGCAGTTTAAGAGCCGATTGCTTACTTTAGAACCTGAGTCAATTGTGCCCAGCACAAAACTTCGTCTTACATGATTCTTTAAGATTTGATTTTTTCCTCGTTACCATTGTTTGAAAAGTATTAAAAAAACCATCCCACTACCCTCTCCTTGCTCAATCTTGTTTTTGAATTTTCCAACTTATTCTTCTAGTGAATAAGCTCAACACTTCTCGTTTTGATTAATTTTAGAACATTTTTAGTGCCCATAAACTTCCATTGTGAAAACTTAACATCACAATTTCCTTTTCTTTTGTGAATACTTATCGTTATCTGTTAAAAACTGTAATTGAAATTTTCTCTGTGAATATCTGAATCATTATTTTAAATACTGAAACACACTGTGTCAGTCATCCTTTGTCATGCACGTTCTTACGTTACTTGAATAACTGGAATAAAGAATTGAATTGAACTGAATTGAACATGGAAAGGATAAAGAAATAAATAAAATAAAGCTCTAGCAGATCAGACGGCGAAGTTATTGACTCTTAAGTTACAATTGGAAATTGGGAACTACATCTTGTTTTAGCACTTACATACGTGTATTGGATCTTTTTATATGGAAAAAAAATATGATTTTATCTGATTGAGTCATAATAACATTTAATAGCTTTTCTACTAGCACGATGTCACTTACTTTGAGCATGATGTCACTTACTTTGAGCATGATGTCACTTACTTTGAGCATGATGTCACTTACTTTGAGCATGATGTCACTTACTTTGAGCATGATGTCACTTACTTTGAGCATGATGTCACTTACTTTGAGCATGATGTCACTTACTTTGAGCATGATGTCACTTACTTTGAGCATGATGTCACTTACTTTGAACATGATGTCACTTACTTTGAGCATGATGTCACTTACTTTGAGCATGATGTCACTTACTTTGAGCATGATGTCACTTACTTTGAGCATGATGTCACTTACTTTGAGCACGATGTCACTTACTTTGAGCATGGACTATAGCGAGGAAATTTCTAGTTTTTTAAAATGTCTTTTAGACCTTAGAAAATTGATAAAAGCAGTTTTAAAACAACTGCGGAATACTTAACGGGTGAAGTAATTCTGCACCTTTTCTATGGCACCAATAACTTTTCTTCAGGTAGCGGAAGTATATAGCGACGGGGTACGCGCACCCCTGAGACGAGATCATGACTAACGTTGTAGAATCAGTAAAGTCTATATCTGTCCCACTAGTGTGTATATAAACAGTGGAGATAGTAAAAAGATCGCCAAAGAACTTTCAACATTCTTAAACTCTTTTGTTTTCGGTGGATCTGTGCGGGGAACAAGGGTGGGATCGAGCTTGAAACCAATCGAGAAATAGTGAGCACACACTGCATACAATCAGGTCCCAGTCGGAAAACTGAGAGGTTATATCTAAAATAGTCTAAACTGAACAGAAAAACTTAGAAAAAGTAGAAGATTTTGGGTGCATTATAAACAGAAGAAAATTAAGTCGATATAGTCACCGATTTGGTAGACAGCGATGCATTCAGAATAGTTTAAATTCATTAAAAAACCCGAAAAGAAAGCGTGATTTTGTTATTGACGAATGCATTCTTGAAAATTGTGTGAAAAGTGGGAAAAAAGAAACATTAAAGATAAGAAGTAAGTTGTTTATACATGCATGCAACAGAAGATTTCTTTGTGCACCCACTGAGCGCTAGGAATCCTTTGAGGAAACCCGTGAAGGCAAACGTCGAATAATAATCAAATCGAGAAGAAGGGACGAAAAAAGAGGGAAGGGTAGACGATAAAATAAAGAGGAGAGAGATAAAGGTAGAACGAGATAGAGAGAGAGAGGAAGAAAGAGAGAAGAAGATAGAGAGAAACAGAGTAAGGTGTGTTTTATCAGGAACGGAGAAGTTATGGAGGGATGCCAAAAACGACTTATAGAGAAAAACCTTTGAGAAAACCCAAAAATTTTAAGAGAAATTCAGGAGAGGGCTTAGGTCATATGGCTAGCAGCAGAAAAAACCGTTCTTAGAGACTCAGACGGAAAAAAAGTTGAGAAAACAAAGATGAGAATAAAAAAGATGAAAAAGATAAAAAGACAAAAATAGTCTTCAGGGGAAAGTGAAAGAGCAATGTTATTAAGGGGGCGAGCTACGCATTTAGTCATGAAAATGCAGTGCTGCACATTACTAAGAAGAAGGCAAATGGGTAGGAAAGGTGGGAGGGGAAGGGGAAGGGCTGGGAGCTATCTGCAATTAGGGCTCTTTTTAGAAAGAAGAGAGGAAGTCACACAAAAACCAAAGCATAATTCTCTAAACTATGACGTCGGCTAAGTGTTTATTCGGATTGCTTAAATTAATGTTTCTTTTTTTTCTTCACTTAATGTTTACCATTCCTATCTCTCTTTCTCACTCTCTCATTCTCTCTTACCTTCTCTTCTCTTTCTTGATCTCTACTGCTCTCTAGCTATCTTATTCTCTTCCTCTTTCTGAATTTCTAGACGAGCATAAGTTTCATATGCAGTGGGTGAAGTACTGCCTTTGTGGATCTGAAGATCATAGAAGCACATATGGAAAATAGGTCTTTCAAACTTTCATGAAAACACCAGATTCGGTTTCAAGAAAGTGAGAAGAGGTTTCAACAGTTTTTAAATGAAGTAAAAACTCTTTTTCGCATTTATACTACAAAAGCAATGTTTATGGTATTGAATTTGTTTTCCCATAGTCGTTTGAAGTCAAGAAATCCAATCTTCTAATATTTTCTGAAACGGTGAATCATTTGAATTTCTTTCGAAAAGCGATTTTAATTTCTTCTCTTTAGATTTCCATAAACAAAGCGTATCAGGAATGATAGTTAATTACGTAATCATAATCTTTATAAAAACGTCCCTTTTATTCTATCGTTCTCTTTTTTTCTTCATTATTCTTCAAAAAAACATTCACCTGCTATAAAAATTCACTCACTTTAACATAAAAAACGAATAAACATAATTCTTCATTTCTTTTTGGGTTTTAAAAGGCGTGACAGCTTTGTGCAACCGAGTTTGCGCCGCCACAAAGATAGATATTCTCAAAGAAAAGGAAAAAAGTGAAAAGATGAATGTCGCGATAGAAAGGTTATTTTATGATTATGAAAAAAGGAGGAATAGTTCAAGCTCTATCGATCACTTCGATGACGGTAATTCACAAAAGTCTGTTTCGCCCCCACTTAGACAGACTTTTGTGCTCTTTGGGCGGGTATGTATTGTACAGGGTGCGGCAAAAGTGTTTTCCGATAAAATTTTTCCGATAAAAACTTAACGGATTGAGCAAATCAAACAAAATTTTTATCAAAGTTTATTCAAATAGTTTGGGATATAACTGCGTTTTCAAATTTCAAACAGCCCTCCTTTCTCCTTGACACAGGCGCGGAGTCGCTCGTAGAAGGCACCCACCGTGGTGGACAGGTAAGCGACGTCAAGATCATCCCACGCCTTCTGTAGGGCGCGCTTCAAAATTTCCAAATTCTTGTGTGGGGAAGCACAGGCCTTGCTCTCAAGGATCGACCACACAGAGAATTTCAGAGGATTCAAATCAGGTGAGTACGGAGGCCATTCGGCGGATGTGATCATGGAAAGGAAATTGGTCTTGCACTAGTCTTGCACAACTTTAGCCTTGTGGGCGGGCGCAGAAACCTGTTGGAACGTCCATTTGCGTCCCGCGAAGTGAGCCTGGCTCCAGGGAAGTACTTCCTTTATGAGAATGTCGTTCAGGTAGTTATTGGCATTAATTTTGACTCCCTGCTCGACGAAAACGAGTGGAGTCTTGCCAGTTGCGCAAATCCCGGCCCAGACCATGACAGAAGCGGGATGGCCCTTTCTCTCTCTGTGTGGTTGGTCCTTGAGAACAAGGCCTGTGCTTCCCCACACAAGAATTTGTAAAGTTTGAAGCGCGCCCTACAGAAGGCGTGGGATGATCTTGACGTCGCTTACCTGTCCACCACGGTGGGTGCCTTCCACGAGCGACTCCGCGCCTGTGTCAAAGAGAAAGGAGGGCTGTTTGAAATTTGAAAACGCAGTTATATCCCAAAGTATTTGAATAAAATTTGATAAAAATTTTGTTTGATTTGCTCAATCCGTTAAGTTTTTATCGGAAAAATTTTATCAGAAAAAACTTTTGCCGCACCCTGTAGTTAAAGAAGTTTTATACTTCAATTCATACCTTATACTCTTTGCTATGCCTTCAAAAAGAGGTTTCTTAGAGAGTGGGTAGTTAGCTTCACTCACCAGCCACAATTAATCGTCACATATTCAGTACTCCAGTTAAAACTCGATGTTTGAATAAAAGACTTTCCTCAAGAATTGCTGATAAGAGACTATGTTTTAGAATGAAAGTGTGTGAAAAAATACTCAGTTTGTCGCGCGTGAGATTCTTGAAAAAAACGGATTACGATTTTTAAAAAAAGTTCACACCTTCCAAGTTCGATTACGAACTATTGCTTACGAACTGTAGATTTCAAATCATATTCTACAATTTCTTTTTCTCGCTCGTACTCCATCAGAAGTACGAATACTGAAATAAATGTTCTATCAGTTATGGCTTTGAGCTAGTGGCTGCACGCGGAGTCATTGCTAGTGTATGTAAAGTCGAATTCGTGCAAGAACACTACTAAATTTTTAAACACCTTTTTTGAGTGAGCATGTCTGGGGGTGAAACTTGGGACCTCTCGCATAATTGTCGCGCGCTTATTATTATGCCCCGCTCGGACTAAAAAGCAAGTAAATAGGAAAAAATGGACTCTGGTTCGAAGGGAAAGAAATAGAGAAGAGAAGACGAAGATCCTTTTGATTGAGAACATAAATTCTAGGTTTACCGCCTTAAATGTTACTCTCAAATACCTTACAAAGGCGAAGAAAAACAGATTATGCGCTTCCTTTATCTTCCGGTTATTTAATTCAATTTTTCCCTATTCCTCACCCACTCTCAAAACCAAATTCATCCCATCAACTTAAATTTTCGGGTTGATGAAAACCGAATAAATGTAGCAAATGCGTTTTAGAAACTGATTCGTATTTGTCGGCAATAACTTAAATGTATACGCTCAATCCGCACAGCTATTCTGAAAAATATAGCTTGCAGAACTAAGAGACGGTACGGTACAACATATTTATCTATAATTATTGAAAAATTTTCATATATGCTGGATGTCTTGTAATAATAAGAAAACTTTTTCTTTCTTCAAAAAAGTGAATTTATTTGAAGAATGTTTCAACAATTGACTTCTTAGTAGAAATTAATTGAGTGTTCTAAAAAGTTTTACAAAAAAAACAATTGTCGCTTGCTCGTCAATTTCAAATAATGGTGATTACTTTTTTGAATAATACTGCCGCGCCTTTAATCTACTCAATGGTGAGATGAGAGATAGCATGATCCATTTTCTACATCCATCTATCCTTTAATGAATGGGATCATCGTATCAGTGTTATTATAACTGAAAAAATTGTGATGCGATTATCGCTCTCGGACCTCTCGCGCGGCAGAATGGAATGATCCGTGAACTATGCGATGACATGGAGAGAGAAAGTGAAACAGTATGTAAAAGTAGGAGAAGAAAGGATTTCATATCCTGTCTACCTTTCCAAATTAAAATAGTGCTCGAAAGAACCTACCGTATTTAGTGCCTTTTCGTAATCTAATAATGAAAATTTAATATACTAAACAAACAAACGCACAAGTTTGTTTATTAACTTTTTAATTACAATTTTTTCATAAGTTATTTGAAATATATATTATTATTGAGTGGTATTATTCTGCGCAAAAACATTAGATAAATTGAAACTTGATGAGTTTATTAGTTATTTTTGTTGTTTTTTCTCAATTTTTACGTACAATTTATCATTCTTTGATGCCTAAGCAGTAGCAGATTTGCGTGGTTATTTGTTGTTTTCATCTCGAGTTTTTTTGTATAATATATCGGCTTATAACCAATTTCGCCTGCTTTCCAGTTTCGAGTCCGTGCGTTTATCTCGAGGCCTCAAAACTCCAACAAGTTAGTTTAAAAAACTTGAATGTTTTAGTCGAAAGTGGGCGCTGCTTTCAATTTTTCACAGACAAAATTGTTTTTTTTTTGTGCTAACGAGACCGTACGGCTTAGGTAGAGACCATTACGGTTTAGGTAGAGAACGTTACGGCTTAGTCTGTGAAAAATTGAAAGCAGCGCCCACTTTCGACTAAAACATTCAAGTATTTTAACTAACTTGTTGGAGTGTTGGGGCCTCGAGATAAACGCACGGACTCGAAACTGGAAAGCAGGCGAAATTGGTTATAAGCCGATATATTATACAAAAAACTCGAGATGAAAACAACAAATAACCACGCAAATCTGCTACTGCTTAGGCATCAAAGAATGATAAATTGTACGTAAAAATTAAGAAAAAAACAACAAAAATAACTAATAAACTCATCAAGTGTCGATTTAACTAATGTTTATGCGCAAAATAACATCACTCAATAATAATATATATTTCAAATAACTTGTAATAAAAAAACTGTAATTAAAAAATTAATAAACAAACTCGTGTGTTTGTACACTACAAAAAAAATTTCAGGCGCTGAAAATCTTACGCGTTTTCAGGTTTGAATCAAAGGCACTTCCGTACAAGACAAATTCTGTTATTGGCAAACAGATGAGCATACCGATATTGTGATCTTTTTTAAAAAAAATTAACGAGATCATCTCTGCGATGATCTAATCTCGTATAGATTAAAGGCGCGGCTGATGTTGAAGTGAGAGAGGTATGTCAAAAATTTAAGAAAACGGCCAAAAATAGTCGAAAATTCTACTACAAAGTATTGAGAACCTCAGAGTATTCGGCTAAAGATTTAGATATATTTAGACATTTGATATGTAATTATTAAGATATCCACAGTACCGTTTAAAAGTATATCAACTTTTGGTTTTTTCAACATAACTTCTTTCAACCTCAACCAAAAATTATGAAACTTTCAGAAGTGATTTTCGCACTCAATTTACAGTCAATTTCATGCTCATAGCTTTGGAAAAGTTGGAATTAGTGATTAAATACTTATTTATCGAAATGTGCAAAAATCGCTATTTTTACCGCAAGAAGTAAATAATTTTGTATAAATGTTTGTGATCCATTTAGATAACTTGTATCTGAGCAGTGATTTAACGATCGAACTGTCTGCATATCGGTATTCAAGTACGGAAACTGAAACTAGCTATTAACCGAGTGAATAAAGTTCACACTTAAAAAGACTTCCTTGATTTTAAAAAAATCTCAGACGAGATGACAGATGAATTTTAAATTTTCATGACACTGGTTGAGTTGTCGCACTTAAAGGCATTGGAACGAAGTGTTCCAATAAAATTAAATTATTTTAACTACGAGGAAAAAAGGTTGAAATATTTGTTTACAAAATGGCGGTGAGCACGCTACAAGATCTATAATATAACTAAGACAAGTAAAAATGAAAAAAATAGCCTTTTCTTTTTTGTACAATAATAAATCCTATCTTATATCAATCAATAGTTCCAATGATTTCATCAACGCAACAATTGTTGCTTTCCATGGGCACATGAAAGTATACAACCAGGAGCGGAGCTATTATTTGGAAAATACTACTTGGTAGCAAATTGAAGTGATTCCTTCTTACTTCTGCATGTGAGCTTCTTTATGTTTCCTTGCCGACCAATTTGAATTCTTATGTGAAATCCGTTTATTCTCAGCGAGTGAATACCGTTTGAAAAACTTCTCATTTAAGAGTAATTCTTGAAGAAATAAGCGACGCGAGGATGAAAAAGCAGTTTATTGAGCTACATCTTGAGAGTTATACCTCAAACCT
The DNA here is from genome assembly GCA_964056735.1 of Allodiplogaster pararmata. Taxonomy (NCBI): domain Eukaryota; kingdom Metazoa; phylum Nematoda; class Chromadorea; order Rhabditida; family Diplogasteridae; genus Allodiplogaster; species Allodiplogaster pararmata. The sequence goes on along the minus strand of OZ057408.1, from coordinate 8,935,584 downwards.
TGTTTTTACGAGCTTTGAGAAAGAAATGAATGTTGTTTATAAGAAAGTCGAACTGGTTTTTTAAAGAAAAAAATAATAAAATAATAAACAGAAAACTCACACGAAATTAGAAAGGGGAAAAGTTGAAGAGAATTTTCTGAAAATGGAAAAAAATTAGCCTTTCTGTTAAGCTTCACTATAAAGACGTTTTACTGCAGAGACTCTATTCCCGCAGAATATAGAACAATCTTCTTATTCTTCTTCGTGCTAGTTCCCGCCTCAAGGCAGGGTACGCGCTCCCCTGAGATGCGGGACGGACCTATCCTGGTAGAAGCAGTGGCTGCGCGCTGAGTCACTGCTAGTGTGTATAGCAGCAGTGGGGAGAGTCAGATTCGTGCCAGAGCACTACCATCATTTTTTAACCCCCTTGGTTTTGGTCGATCTGTCCGGGAGGGAGTCGAACTTGGGACTCTTCGCACAATAGTCGAACACACAACCATTATGTCACGCCCGGACATAGAATATATCATGATAAAATATATATAATTCTAGAATATAGCTATTAAGGCTGATTCCAGAATCATTGTACACATATCTGGTCATATTCGAGATAGAAAATTTATAAAAAAAGAGCAAAAATTCAGTTATGAAGATGTAATAAACAATCTGAATATAAAGGTAATGAATTATTCAAAATTAGTTCAAGTGGCAGAATTCGAACATGATTTGGTACCGGAGCAGAGATTTTTGGTCCCCATGTATAAATGTGTATTTAAAAAACATTCCGATGAGCTTTGAGCAATCTAGAAGAAATGAATAAACAAAAAGCGTTTCGGCATATGGGAATAAAAAGTATGGAGGCGAAAGCTGTGTAAATGATAATGCGCAACCGAGTAGCAGTTTCCCACGAATGAATAGCAAATGGACCATGAATGAATGAATGAATGAATGAATGAATGAATGAATGAATGAATGAATGAATGAATGAATGAATGAATGAATGAATGAATAAATCAATGAGTGTTTGAATATTTTAATTTATGAATAAAACAGAAAATGAATGAGTTTAAAAAAGTATTGAAAAATGAATTTTTCTGATACTTTTTTTCTAGTATTCAAGAGATGTTTCGATGAGAGTAAGAAACTGGTTCTGAACAGAGACTGCTCTTATGCAAGGGCGAGAAGAAACTAACTGAGCGACAATAAAAAAACGGAAATCTTTTCATGAAGCCTAACTCACCCTTCACTTCTCAAAAACCCCAGTACTAAGCCCTTCAATTGTTATTTTGTATCGTCTACTCGCAACTTAATTTGTCCGCTTCTACTTTAAATCAGAACTTCACGTAAAAAGTAAAAGAAAGTTGGAGTATGGGTTTTAAGAGAATGAATTTCCGTTGGAGAGATGTGTTTGAGTTCAAAATCGAAGTTAAAGAAGTTGCATATAGCGTAAAAAAGATAAAATAGATGAAATATATACCTATGTATATCAGCAAATTTCCGGTATATATATATGTATATATGTATATAATGAATATATGTATACATGAGTTTTTGTTACTTCATACTTATACGCATAACAATGATTCCAAATAAAAAAGTTTTTATTTGCTCACAAAAAGCATGATTAGGTTGATTAATTACGAGGAAATACGCAAAATTACCTTTCATTTTTCCTGAAGCGCACTGCTTCGAAAGGAGAAAAAGAAGGCAATGCTTTCAAACCTGGAGAAAAAAGGATAAATCTCTTATTATTCCTCCTTAGTAGCTGGAAAATATGTTGTGCCCGTATTTTGAAGAGGTTAGAGTATATTATTTTTCCTTTCTTTATTCATAATGAGAGACAAAATGCGGTTGAAAGAAGGAATCTGAGAATTGTGCGGTTGAAAGAAGGAATCTGAAAATCTGAGAACAGAAAAAAACTCACTTACCGGACAGAAAAATCATCTTATCATTCTCAATGTGTGGAATACTATCGATTAATAAAATATTATCTCATTAAAAGCATATGAATTTTTATCGGAAAACTGCTAATCAATTATGTTTGTCATAGTCCTCGTATAACTATTAAAATCGTATTCACGTCTCCGCTAAACAATTCGGTTTCTGGTTCTTGTTCTCTATTCACAAAAAAGCATCAAAAGTCTCATTCACCATTCCTAGAGCCTGACGAATTGTTAGTTTTGACGACTGTTAAAGTGAAATCGAGAAGTTTTGAAATGATACACCGATTTTCTGGCGTGGAGGGCAAATAGGTATGTTTTCATCATGAAAAGATTCATTTCGAATCCAATTCAGGGTTGAGGACTGTTTTGATAGATCTGGTACGAAGTGGTAACTTGATCCAGAAAATGTTGAGTCTCGACTGAGTTCCTGAGCTGCCATACTTCCGGAGAAACGGGGAACAGAACAAACACGGGACCGGGTGAGCGAATACGTTTCCAGAAAAAAATAAGCTTTGAATGAAGAATACTAGTACAAGGAGGAAGATAAATAGAAGAATGGAAGAAAGAAGAGGAAGAAGAAACAAGTGAGTTTTTTCTTCTTTTTGAATGAGAAGGTAAAGAACATTTCCCGCTATATTCATGCAGTACTTGTATTCTATTTCATATTCTCAATCGGGAGGGACTCTCGCACTAAAATTATCTTCCACTCAGACTCAACTAACGGCTTATTCTGTTTCACTTCCGGACGTCTTCGTATAAAAAGCCTCGTGATTGGGAAACAACTAGAGAAGTTGAGTAAAGGCAAGAGATACATAAGGTAGGGAAGAAAGATAGAGAGAAGCGTGGAAAGAAAGAAAAGAGAAAGGTAGAGAGGAGTGTGGAAAGAAAGAAAGAAAGAGAGAAAGGTAGGAGGAGTGTGGAAAGAAAGAAAGAAAGAGAGAAAGGTAGAGAGGAGTGTGGAAAGAAAGAAAGAAAGAGAGAAAGGTAGAGAGAAGTGTGGAAAGAAAGAAAGACAGACAGAAAGGTAGAGAGGAGTGTGGAAAGAAAGAAAGAAAGAGAGAAAGGTAGAGAGGAGTGTGGAAAGAAAGAAAGAAAGAAAGAAAGAGAGAAAGGTAGAGAGGAGTGTCGGAAGAAAGATAGACAGAAAAAAATAGAAAAAGAAATTGGGAAAGATTACTTATAAGCAATGTATTGAGAATATGATAAAGTTGAAGGTTTTCAAATGTTTTAATGACAGATAGCTGAGCAAATATTCTAAAAATTTGCATATCCATGATGTTGAAGCAGCTGAAAAATTCCCAGATGCAAGTTTAAAATGATACTTCATACAATTAAAGGTGATGAAAAACAATATTAGTTCAATCATCACAATCATTCAAATATTCATAAGACGAGAGAGACCATTTCGATGCTGTTCATCGAGAATTGAGATTGTCGATATTTCAACAAAGAAGTCAATGACAGTACTGAAAGATCTTGACACTTGAGTTTTTCTCCGAATCAAAATGTTTGAAAAGTACATCTAATAAATGCGAAACTTTTGATGTAAAATCAGTTGAGCTCGCAGATGGAAAGAACTCCAAAAGAGAGGAAACTTTTCCACGGATGAAAGGAAGAGGATTGCCATGATATTATTATCGCTGGAAAAGCTTCGCGTGAGACCTTAGAAGAAGAGCAAAAAGTACGTGAAAGAGAACGTAGAGAGAAGGAGAGAGAGAAAGAGAGAAAGAGAAAGAGAAATAGAAAGAAAAAGAGAAAGAGAGATTTAGTAAAAGAGAGATGTATAAAAATACAGCGGGAGAAAAAACATGGGGGAGAGAGAGGAGAAGAGAATTGAACAATTGAACAGAAGGTGAAAAGAATACGAGAAAGCAAGAGACAGAGGAACTGAAAGATAAAGAGAGACAATGCCTATATAGAGAAAAAACGACAAAAAGAATGATGATGAGAAGTGAGAAAGAGAGAGATAAAGGGAGAGAGAGATAGATAGGAATAGACAGAAGGTAAGACGAGCTCTTCATAGCAAAAGTGGGTCGTGAAATACTCAATCGAGAGATTTTGAGAGCGAAAACGGTATCCCCAGATTTACATAGGACGATGACCTAACGAAGCATACAATACAAAGAACGTTCCCTTACTAGCAGCAGAACTGTGAAGTACATAGTAGCCTTCAAACGAATAACTAAGAAAGAAAAAGAACTGAAGATAATTCGAATGATTTCAACCTAATATGTACATATTTATATGTATTCGATATCCATTCTTATTTCAATACGGGATTGAGGATTAAACTATCGTATTCACAGAACCGAGGGGAGGGGAGACAAATCCAGCCTCCCCTTTCTTACCACTGTATCTTTTCGTCAAACTTCAGAAGATGTTGCCTCGCCTTTTCATGTATTTTACTTTCTCACACTCTGAACTTTACTTTAAGTTTTTTGTGTTTCTTTTCATTCGTTTCATTATTATATGAATATATGTATTTATTTAATTATTTATTCGCTTTAAAATCAATGTGATAAACATGAAGCGCCGCAATTCATACATTACATTACAATTCTACTATAAATCAAATTCCTGAAAAAGTACAAGAGACAACGTTGAACGTAGAGATGAGAGAATGTAGAAAATGGTTTGGACGATAGGCCTCAAGCTGCCCAAATCTTACTAGAGACCGAACTCAATTATTCTGATTAGTAGAGGAAGAAGAGGGGAGGCAGAGAAACAACAGCTCTTTTGCAGGTCAGAGCCAAACTCGCGACTTGAGACGCTCAGACTGATAGTCTAGTGCTCTACCGATTAAGCCATCGCGGGCATATGACTACGTATTAGACATCAATCGCCATGAATAACACAAACGAAACAGTTCTACCCTTATTTTTTATTCTTGTTCAAGGGTGTGCGAAAAGAAATTTTGAATAAGTTTTTGACCTAGTTTTTCCGAGACAAAAATCGAAAAAAATCTAGAGAGACTACTGAAAAAGTTTTGGCCTCAAAAATTTTCATACTGTTCTTATAGAGCAGGAGCTATTCGTTTTTTTGTCATAATGAACGTCGTTGGCAAGTTTCTGGTCCTCTTCACGTAAGTCTTTGTTTTTAAGATCAAAAGTGGAGCTTTGTTTAAAAAAACCTTTGTGTCAAAAAGTTTTTTGATCTATTTCGGAATCTAAAGTCGGATTTCGCTGTTTTGACTGACAGAAAGAAAAAAAAGTTCATTATCATCCCAATGAAGTGTCTCTCAGAAAGTTTATGTTCTGAGGGTTAATAATTTAATAGAGCCGAAATATAAACAACCAAACCTCTACTTTTGTATATTAAAACTTTTTCCATATTCGGTTTCTTCAAACTAACTGTTTTTCTCAACATTTACTCAGAAAAGCTGAGTACAAAATTAGCCATTTACAAACCAAAGTAATCATTAAAACTCTATAGAATTACATTTTTCAAACTAAGGACAAACTTTTTGGTTGTTTTTTCTTTAAAAAAAAGTACCAATTTACAAAATCTCTTGCACGTTTTAAGGCCCTCTAATCAGTGTGCTTTGACTTTGACTATATTTTACTCTTAACTGAATCTAGACATTTCACGCTGCTAATTAAATTCACCTCTTCGTAATGGTTTCAATGTTTTCTCATACTTCAATGCACGCAATGTAAAGTTTTCATAGAAGTTGTCAAGAGCTGAAATTGAGGTATCGTTTTCTTTTTAGTTTATCTTCTTAATGGTGGACATACTAAGGAGGCACATCGTCTCAAGAGACTTCAGGGCAGAAGAACTCACTAAGCCTATGGCAAAAAAATAAAACTCAAAACAACGCGTGCCAGTTATGAATTATGGAGTATGGGAGGGGAGAGGGGTAGGCAGCAAGGGGGGGGGGTGGACTGGAGGGAATGTTTATGCACATTTCAACATGAGTAGTAAGAACGAGTACAAGTACTCCACAAACTCCCAGAAGGAGAAGGGGGTAGCATAGTCGGTGAAGGGGGCATCGATCCCTGGAAGGAGAAGGGGGTAGCATAGTCGGGGAAGGGGGCATCGATCCTTGGAACAGCTATTTAGCCGAAGACGAGTTCACTTATAGTAGTAAAGATGTGAATTAGCTACAAAACCGAAATACATTAAAATCGCTCTTCAAAAAGTGAGAGGGTTTTATAAGAGATGACATATAGTTTAGGGTGAGATATAGTGGTAGAGTGTTTTAATAATATGCAAATAATCCAAGTTCGTCCATTTATTTTTCACCTCACTTCTTTGGACAGATCCAGGTATGAAATGCCCTTGGACAGATCCAGGTATGAAATGCCCTTGGACAGATCCAGGTATGAAATGCCCTTGGACAGATCCAGGTATGAAATGCCCTTGGACAGATCCAGGTATGAAATGCCCTTGGACAGATCCAGGTATGAAATGCCCTTGGACAGATCCAGGTATGAAATGCCCTTGGACAGATCCAGGTATGAAATGCCCTTGGACAGATCCAGGTATGAAATGCCCTTGGACAGATCCAGGTATGAAATGCCCCCCCCCGCATCATCTACTCTACTTTATAAAGAATCCAACAACAATGCTTGAGCAAAGGATATTACAAAGCAGTTTTTCCATCAGGTTTCTGTCATGAGTGCCTGACTATTTTAATCAAACCTGTCATAACTCAGGTACTCGATCCAGAATTAACCTTCTAGAATAGTAAATCACTGTGACGGTTTATCCGAGAAAATAAAATATTTGAATACATAAATGCATTCATTGTAAGGTTCACTGTCACACTTTTTTCTGTTTATTCAGTCGCTCCTCTCTCAACCTTCATCAGAAACTCCCACAATTATAGAATTCAAGTTTCAAGTAAAAATTACCCGTTTAAAGCTTCAACCTTTGCCTCTAGAGCTGTCACTATCTGGAAAAGCCTACCGATCGATAATGTGTCTATTCCTAATAGCGATACCTTTTCTGAACGTCTAAAGAGTCTTCCCATCGGTTTGATACTACCGAACCAAATCATTAAAGATCAGAAATAACTACATATTACAAAATATTTCAAGTACTCATGATCTATTTATGATCTTCAATTGATCTATTTAACTATCTGTGTCCTAAATTAAGTTCAAAATGATAATTTTTTTTAAATTTTTGTGTTTAACTTAATTCTATTGTAAACCACCGCCAAAAGCCTACACCAAAACTCAGTCCCTGTCTCCAGAGCTCATTCTTCCTTTTCTCATCTTCCGGACTTATTATGCACATGGAATAAACAATACAATACAATACAATACAACGATTGGCGTGTACGGAAAAGATGAATAGTACTCTAGACTTCATTTGCTCTATTTCAATTTGACCGAACTTTTTTTAATCAACCATGAACTCTTCGTGATTCTTATTGTTAGAAATGTGAAGAATTTTTTTTGATATTATTAGTATTATCTTTCTGCAATGGGTCCAAATTTTTGTCCCCTTCACCCAATGGGTCAAAAAAGGGTCCTTTCTACCCTTCTCCTTGCCTTGCTCCTAACGCCTCCTCCTGGACAGAAACCAAAGGATATCAAAGTTCATTCAAAGGGTGGTGCTTTTTCGACTTCAACTCTTCAGTATCTACAATCACTAGCAGGGACATGAAAAAAGCCACTAATTTTGTATCGCTTTGTTTAACCCCATTTCAGGATATCGTGAAAACCTCGGTTCAAAGTGAGACTAGGTAAAGAGAACATTTAACATTTAACTTTCAAGAATTCAACTATATCAACAAAAATAAAATATTAAATGAAGAAAAATCAATTAATGATTGATTGAATGGATGAATAATGTTGAAAGCGAGTGTCTTAAGTGAAAGACCATGTGAACATAATAATGTGAAAAGAAAAGAGTAAAAAGAATTTTTCTGACATTGAAATAAAACGTTTGAAGTCAATTGAATGGCAAAGTTATAACTTTGATAACTGAGGCCCACTGAGTTGAAAAAAAGGAAAATTTCTACATATTGTGATGAATCTAGTCTTTCGATAAATATAACTGCTCTCTCTTTCCCTCTCTCCCTCTCTCCCTGTCTCTCTCTCCCTCTCTCCCTCTCTCCCTCTCTCCCTCTCTCCCTCTCTCCCTCTCTCCCTCTCTCCCTCTCTCCCTCTCTCCCTCTCTCCCTATCTCCCTCTCTCTCCCCCTCTTTTTCTCTGTATCTGAGAAACACACATGCTAGACTTCTAGATTACATTTTTTGTCTAATTCACATCCAAATTGTAGTTTTTTATCAGAAGCTTCTGGCCCTCAAAACCATTGCACAAAGAATGGCAACAGAATTACAACAAGTGAGACTATTATTAGATTGTCGAGTGAGAGAGAGAGAGAGAGAGAGAGAGAGAGAGAGAGAGAGAGAGAGAGAGAGAGAGATGCATAGAGACAGACGAAAATACATAATTAAGAAGTGAGCAAAGTTACTTGAAGGAGAAGTATGAGAAAACAGTTAAACAAAAAGCTGGTAACAAGAGCTGGGAAAACTAGAGAAAAAAGTCAAAAAATAAGATAGAGACAGATAAAAACAAAATAGACAAAAGAGAAAAACAGAGAAGAGACAGAAGAGAGATACATAGGTCGACAGAGAAAAAAAAGAGAAAAACGATGGAAAGGAAAAAAAAGAGAAAGGAACTTTCAAATGAGCGTGAAATTGCGAAGTTAAACAATTCAGTACTCCAGTGATTAAATGATACTCTGCAATTGCTTAACTTTCTCCATTGCGTCATTTTGAGAATATTATCATGGACTCCTTTTCTTCGCTTGACCTGGAGCTTCTTCAACTCAATCACGTCATTTGGATGTCATTCCCTCCGCTCTCCGTTCCAACTTTGGCTTGTAAGAAGTCGATCTCTAACAGGATTTACACACTTTGAAACCACATCGTTAACATCATTTCCAGTCGGGATACACTTTTATATTGGATTGTTGACAACTTATGCTGTTTACTTGAGACCATGAAAATAATGAAAAAATAGTAATTGAGTAACTGATTCGAATATAAAAATGCTGAAATAAGCTGTAAATAATACTTTCGAATGAAAGAAGTAATAATGAGTAAATGATTTATCATTCAGCATTTGGTCATTTCGCCCAAACCACGCGTTTCCGCCTTCCATTTGTACAACTAAAATATTGTAGATTTCGAATTTCATGCAAAAGGGGTGGTGAATTTACTTTTGTCGAGAAGTTTGAAAAAGAGAGAAAGAAAAAATAAAGTAAAAGAAAAATTTTGAGGGAAAGAAGTTACAGACTGTTACTCTCTAAAAAGACAACAGAAGAGATAATAAGATTCGAATTTTGAATGAACAATTCAAAAGTTAGTTTTCAAGAATTTAAATCAATTGTAAGGGAAAATTGTGAAAGTAGAGACGATTTTTAAGACGAAAGAGACAAAATAAATTATAGTGAATTGTTAGGCAAGATGGAAATAGAACGTTTGTGAGTACTATTACGACTACAATCACATTCTCTTTATCTCTTTTTACCAAACTAAAACACACGTAGTATGTATGAATTAAAAGAGCGTCATCGGAAACAATCATGTTTTAAGAGTTACTTCTTTTGAATTCCAGGGCTAGGAAGGTGTTCATTTGCATCTTTTAGAGAATCCATTTGCAACACTTGCGGAAGCATTTCCCGAGGCTTTTCTTATGCAAAGGCTAAGAAGAGCCAAGAACCAGAATTGAGCTAATTCAGTACAGCTAAAAGGACTCCTTTTCCACTAAAATGGTCAAAATGCCATAGAGTGAAAGAGCGAGCGAGTGAGAAATAGTCCGAGAAAGAGAGCGAAATAGATGGGCTTAAATGGAAAAAACATGACTAAGTTGGAGATGAAAAAGCTTCGTGTAACAAAATGTCCGCGCATTTATCAAAAATTAGAAAATGGAGATATAAAAGATACAAACGGGTGATTTTTTGCCTTCCTTGTCTTATCCAATATGTTTTTTTTCTTCTCCCAACGTCAAAAAAGATTGAATAAAATTTAAGAGAAGAAAAATATTTTTAAACAAAAAGGAGATAAAAAGGGGTGAAATACAATGTGCTGCAAAAAAGAGTTTTCTAGGAACCTAATTCATTCGCCTTATGATCAATGCCATGGACATGATGCGTCGTTAGTCGGTCGATTGCTCACAAATTCACTACTGTGAAACTGTAGCATGAAGACACGAAAATGACGATTATGGTGGTACTGTATTTGAATGTCTAAAACCTACCCGAAATCGGAAACATAAGGGGTGGGAGGAAACGCAAAGAGGAACATGAATCGAGAAAATTTCGAACAATTTGCAAATAATGTCTCAGTCGGCTAGGCTTTGTACAAAAGTATTCGGTTGAAATTCGCTCATCCCCCTATACCCAAAATGCGGAGAAAACAGCGATAGAGGAACTTTGATAAATGTGGAGAAAACAGCGATAGAGGAACTTTAAGAAGAAAAATTCACTAGAAACAGATGAAAAAGACTATTAAATAGAAAGCTTGCAATTAGAGAAACTACAAGCAGTATGCCGAAAAAGGAGAGGGTAAGACAAGAGAAAAAGGTTTTAGCGGGGCTAAAAATAAAGAATAAGGAAGAAAAGATGGAAAAAAAGGGAAATAAGAAGATAGGAATAAGAGTGGAAAAAGAGAGAGAAAAGAGAAGAGAGAAAAGACGGTTGAGAAAAAAAGAGATGGCAGAAGATGAGAAAAAAGGCTAGAAGAGAGTTAAAAAACAGGGAAGAGACAGAAAAATATTTAGTAGAGAGAGAAAGAGAGAGAGAGAGAGAGAGAGAGAGAATGCGTGAGGAATCCTGGCCACTACTTTGCTCAGAACATGAATGCAAGCAGCCCTCTGGGAACCCATTCCCGAGGACGTGAACCACTTTCCCACTCGAGAACCCTTTTTCTCTCTTATCATTGTGCTACTTCCCATTACGAATGTCATGTTTTCGGACTCTAATTAAGTGCCATCTATTTTAAAAGAAGCAGTGTCTCTAAAGGGAAATGTAATAAATCTCCGCCGATCCTGTGCAACAAATGTTTTATTCTTATGTCGAAAAAAACTACCGACTGAGTCATAAAATGATTTGATTATGTACGGACTTTTATTATCTGTAAGGTTCATACCAAATTTTCTGGACTTAAGGAATAGTAAAATGTTTTCTTGTTATTCTATTTTTTGTCATTATGCTGTTAAACAATGTTACAAAACCGATTCCGATTCTGTTCCTAATTTGAGCTGGAACATTTACCTGGAAAATCAAAGTCAATGCAGAACATCATAGACTATATGAAGATACTATAGAGCAAAAATTGAGAATATCGGACTAGGAGCTGAAGAAACATGGAATCGCGTTTACGGGCAACGAGCTATGTACATACAAGGCTTCGAACCCACACCAAGCAACCAGTTAGCCCTATCCGGTTTCGAGCGCGTCCTCAGGTGGCGAATAGAGGGATGCCTCCATGGGTAGTACATATACGCTAATTGTACCGCCAGTACCGCCCAAAAATAGGTAGTATACGCTAATTGTACCGCCAGTACCGCTCAAAACGTTATCATATATTGAATAATTGAACATAACTTTTTTAAAAAAAAGAGAATGAAGCTCAAATTTTTAGATGTTTTTTACAAGTCAAATTCACATGTTTCGAGTGATAGAACAACTTTGGAAATTGTTTTATTAAGTTTATTCGTGAAAAAATGGAAATAGTAAAAAGTGCTTATAGATATGTTCAATTTTTTCGAAGTATTAAAACAAATATTCTAGTATTTGGTGGCACATCCTTTGGAGTCAATGACTGCCTGACATCTACGAGGCACAGAATCAATCGAAGAGTCAATGGTTGCCTGCGTAATCGCCTTCCATTCCTCCTCTAGCTGCTTAAACTTTTCATCCGCATTTCTGCATGTTTTTCCCGCCAATTTTCGTTGCAAATGTTCTTATAAATTTTCGATGATGTTCAAATCGGGAGACTGGCTCGGCCAGTCCAAAACATCCACATGCCGACGGCGAAACCAGTTCTGAACATGCTGAGATCGATGTTTCGGGTCGTTATCTTGTTGAAAGGTGAACCCACGACCGAATTTGGAGAGGGCCCAAGGGTGCATAGTGCTTTCCATTATGTTCTCATAACCGTAACGATCGAGAGTTCCGACAATACGTCTCAGTGGACCCATGCCGCTGGCGGAAAAACAGCCCCAGACCATCACAGAACCACCGCCATGTTTGACTGTGAGCGAGTGGTATTGCGGCAGGAAACGCTTGCCCGCTGGACGTCTTACCCACCTCAGACCGTCACTGCAGAACATATTAAACTTATATTCATCGCTCCAAACAATCTGAGACCACTCCCGGCGTGTCCAACTGAGTTGATCCTTAGCCCACTGAACTCTAACTTTACGATTTTTTTCGCTGATGAAAGGCTTCTTTGCAGGCCGCCTTCCATTCAGTCCAGCGGCTTGCAAACGGCGTTTTATGGTACATATTGAAGGAGCAGGAGTCGCGGGCGTTGATATGATAGCTTGAATGTCTGTGGCAGTGTGTTTCGGGTCTTCGCGAGATGCGCGCAGGATGCTTCGGTCCATGTACCTCGAAGTTACGCGGGGTCACCCCGAACTTGTCTTCACGATGACTCGTCCCTGCAATTTTTTTTTTGTTTTCCAAAGTTATTCAGTTGTAGAAAATTCGTTTAACTGGGTTCGAAAACGCCGGAGGATACGGGAGATAGTGCTCTGAGTTACCCCAAACTGCTGGGCGAGCTCGCTCTGTGACCTGCCCTGTTTCGTCCCAGCAACAACAGCTACTTGCATTCTTTTACTTGTATTTCGATGTGCAACAGTTCGAACCAAAACTTGAAACAAAATTTTTGTGAATGAAGTTAGAAAAACAAAAAAAATCAACGAAAAAAATCATGGAGAAAAAACTGAAAAATGGAAGATATACCAATTTTGGTGTATTTCCTGGAGATAATTAATAAATCACTCCAAATGATGTTCGGGTACGGTACAGACACCCAAAAAAACTTCTGTGGAAATTTGAGCTCTGAATTTTATCTTTGAAAAAAGTTATTTTCAATAAGCCTATATATGATAAAATTTTGAGCGGTACTGTAGCTCGTTAAAGGATGGTGATGCTAGATTGGCCTGGGCAAGCCACAGGATTATCATCCATACTCCGCTATATTTTCCATACTCGGCAAGTCGAGGCACCAATAAACTAACCTCTTGCCTTTCTTCGGTCGGAAAATTCTAGAGCCTTCGATTCCCAAACAAAACGATGCTAGGCTGGGTCGATCACCCATTCAAAAGCCTCTTCCAAGAACATATTGCTGCAACGATGTCTGCCTTCACAAAATGCAGCATGACAGTCTCAGGACTGCAAAGGACATCAAAAACATTCTCTGGGAGCATCTTGCTCAGAAGAATCCATCTTCGATGCAAGCTGAATACCGGCAACAACGACATACAAGGTTGATTTTAAGGTTAAGCCGAAATAATGCTAGTTAGAAGAAACATAGTACAATTCTCTTTTACGCTTCTTCAGTTCACCTCTGACAAGAAACAAAACGTATCCTGTTGACATACAAACATTTTCCAGCGGTAAACGAATAGTGATTTTTATATTTTAAGCTATATAAAAACATTGAGTTGAACTTTAAAATATTCAGAGAATGTACATGCATTCAGTAAACTGTACGAATTTTCCAACTTTGATGCAGGATATACTTCGCTTACCTCAAGTTATAAGATTAAATCTCACGTTTTCTTCACCCTTTCACGGAATTTATTCACAATTCATATGTGTGCGTGTATCAAAAAGTCTTGGTGTTATACGAAAGACACTTTTTCACCCAGAACTTCCTTGCAGACCCCTAACCCATTACTTCAATTTTCCAAAAAAAAAGCATATTTGTCTCAATCTCAACAAAGGCTTTTTCACTAAAGAGAAATTTTTTAAATTGTTTATAACACGTTCTGTGCAACACAGCGGGTGTCCACGTATCTTTTCGTTTCAATCTTGATAAAGGAAAATTAGATGAATAACTAGCACTTGATCGATTATTTTTTCACGTTTCTATATGGAATCAGTGAAAAACCCTCTTTCTAAAACGTTAGAAAGAAAGAGTCTCAACTTTTCCCTGCGCAACCGGGTGTGATTCTGTTTACAATTACTTCACCTTCTACTGATTCCTTTGGTTGATTAAAAAATCGTTCATTCTCTCAAATCGATAAATCAAAACATCATTGGATAATAATCGATTATAAGAGCCTCCTGCGCACCTGTTTGCCCTTTCTCACCTGTACAAGTCCATTCTTGTCTGATGCGATAGAGTCACTGTGGTGACCGGAGAAGTCGAAGCTTTTCCCGTTCTTAGTCAACGTGTCAAAAGACGGCCTCGGCGTACGGTAGTCCTCTTGTTCAACCGACGGAGCAGAGGCGATGGTCGGCGGCTGAGCATTGAAGAAATCGTATTAAATTTGAAACGAAAATGTTGAAAAAATAATTCGAAACCTTGAAAATTTTTTTTGTCGAAATTCAATAATATGTGTTAAAAGAAGACATTAAGTATGTATCTTAATACTTGGTCACAGCAGCCAAAAAATTAAAATTTCTCTCCATTTACAGATGAGAATAAAAAAGTTCTCAACATTGTGTAACGATCAATAGTATTTCTTCGCAAACTATTTTGAAACTCATTGCTGTGTCTGATCAAGAAGTATAGATGAATTCATGTGCTCGATGACGATTTCTATTGATAACTCATTCAATATTTGTGATAATTTACCAGTGAGAAAATAAAGATTAGTATGATCTACAATTTTTCGCGAAAAATTGAGAAACCTTTGAGAGAAATATTTTTTGTAGTTGCTTTTACCTCCAGTACCTAATTCTCATTTCATTAACATTTTTTTGGTTGTTGCTTTTACCTCCAGTACCTAATTCTCATTTCATTAACATTTTAAAACGGCGATCCACAGAAAGAGGTAGGGGCTATTTTCTGATGTCCTACTCAATCCTGAGAAAATAAAGAACCTAATCGAGACTAGAAAAATCAAAGGGACGCTGGATTAGAGGGATAGATTTACTCAAGCCCTATACAAATACATCGAGAACTCTTTCTCACGGACTCTAGACCAAGGCTACAGAATGCAACTGAGAGCTTTTGGCAGACTCATTTGGTCATTGATTGAATAGATATGAATGAATTATCAGAAAGACAAAACTCACGGGGTGGAATCGAACCCAAATGTTTTTCTATTTACTTTCTGACCGTTAGTACGAGCGCGTTTAATAATATTCCTTTCTTAAACAGGCCGCACTGTCTTCAAACTGTGCAACGTAGGAATTCAGAGCCTTTCGTATCTTAATTCCTGAAGAATAATCGAGTAACTAGCAACAGCAACAACAACATAGGAATTCATGAGTAAATACAATCAGAATTTGGAAAATGCAATTGAGAAGATTAAGATTGGACCGAAACCCTATGAAAGTTGAGATATAGGATAGAAAAAAACAAAGAGATTACAGTAAATTTTTATAACAGATTTCATCTTCATTATAAATAAAACTTTAAAAGAAAGGCGAAAAGTACGATAGGATTTATCGCAGATTTTTTTACTATCCCTTTTCAGTAGTCATCCGATGCGATAATTATTACTAGTAAAAGTTTGGAAGAAACAAAGTTGAAAGCAAATGGATTGGTATGTTTGATTTTTTTATTATGATAAGCTTTCAAAAATCTATTCTTGTTTCTTTTTAATGAGCCATCAGAAATCTATTCTTGCGGGTCAGGCTGAAATGAAATTGGATTCAAACTATATAAGATATTTCAGGCACCTCAACACGTTAATTAGGCGGTATAAACTATGAGTATTTTCAAACCAAAAATTTTTTAAGCGATTGTTTCTTTGGGAAAACTTACAGCAACCAAAAAGAGGGGGGAAAGAAAAAAAGGATTATGCTTGCAAGAACTTCGAAGGTTTTGCGTCATTTGAAATAAAACTTGGCTTTTCGCCCATGCTTATCCCCCCAGTACTCAAGTACCAAAACATTTGAAAAGGCCTTCACCAATGCAATTGTGATGATACGGATCGGAAAGAAATAATAATTTTCATAACAAAATACTCAAGAAAAACAACAACAAAAAACAAGCTTCGAGTTTTTGGACTCAGATCCCAGTTAGGTTAGTCAATAAAAGCAAGGTCTTGAAAAGTGAGCAAGTCTATGGGGTCGGAGATTAATGCTGAATGTTAAGCGAATAAATATTAACATGAATGAAAAAGTCAAAAACTAGAAATATGTATACTTGTAGAAATTTTTATCACACAACTCAGTTATATTTTATTAAAAGCGGTTCTACAACTCAGTTTTATACAACGTGAGCGAGCATTGAAAAAAGAAATTCAAGCATATAATTGACAAAAGAAAAGGAGAGAGAGAAAGAGAGAGAAAAAATTAACTGACCAGTGAACCACGAAGTCGAAAGCTTTGTCGACGGTCAAAGAATGTTCGTTTGAGAGAGACCGCATCGAAGTAGGACTGGAAAAGCAGAACCGATTATGGTGAATAGATTATTTGAATTCATTCATTGACCTTTTTACTCATTGATTAATTCATTCATCAGTACTTCATCTGTAAAAAGAACTTTTATGGAACAATTTGAAGATTGAACTGGTGTACTTGTACATATTTCGTGATCCGGTTCCCCAGATCGTGAGTTAAATGGTCGCATCACTAAACTCGTGCCCGCGGCAACAGTCATTTATTGAACATTCCTATGTACATGTTAAAGAATAAATAAACGCAGTAAATCTATTTCTTAATAACCGTTCTTGCTTGTGAATATGCATGTTATCATCACACTGCACTGTTTTGAGCTTCGAGCGATTTGATATCGTACAAAGCAACAAAATGTGCGTTGGACTAATTCATTATTGTATTCAAGCGCATCAAAGCTTTAAAGAAAACAACAATTTAACAAAGTTTGCCCATAGTGAAAGTACTCAAATGTATGTTTTATTTCTTCTCAGTGCATCAGATGAGAACCTGTTGCGCCCCATTCGACATCGGAACTCTCGTCAAGTGCTGCGTCAAGTAGGGAGGCCGATGATTAGCGCGTTTCTGAAACATAACAAATATGTCATCGAACTATTCGACAATCACAACACTAAGATTTAATTCATTTGTTGGTTGATTCTTCTCGAAATAAAAATAATCAGTAACAGAAACTCCCAGGTAAATTTTCTCACAGGCAAGTTATTCGAAATTTTTTTAGAAAATGAAGAGTTTTTGCTGTGTTAAACGCATTGGACGATACAGTTTGATCTGTTTCTTGCCAATAGATCAATTTTTTTTTCAATTCAATTCTTTATTCCGCTTGAAACAAAACATAATGTCAAGTGACGAAACAGATGACACTGTCACAAGAAAAGTGAATTCAGTGAAGGTTATGAAAAGATGCGTTTTTCACGAGTAAAAAAGTTTCGAGCGTTTCGCTTTGAGGAAGCATCGTCAGCGAGAGTATAGGCAAGACACATTTCAAATTTTATTGAAAATGATCTTGAAGATTTTTCAAATAATAACTAAGGTTCGATTTTTTTTGCTCTGTGTTGAGCCAAAATAAGCTTCAATGATTCTTAATGATGAAGAAAAGAAACCAGAAGTCGCTCAAAATAATTCAATCATACTCTGTAATATCAACATTCGAATTTATCAAGCAATGAAATTTGTTTTCTAAAGCGAACAAGTTCTTCTTATAAGGTTTTTCTCAATGTGGATAACTCATATTATTCGCGATAGTGAATTACTTTTCCTCTACAGAAAATCAAGAGTAATATGATATGCGTGAACAGTAATAATCACGTTGAAAGCAATGAGAATAACTTGTTTTTTATTAATTGTTATAGCCTCTCAAAATTAGTCAGGTGATTTGTAAAAACACAAAATTTTTACTAAACCTTCTTTGTTCTTTGTCTTACATCCAAAAGAACAACAGAGGGAATGGAAAACCAGGAATCGAAGAGAGAATCAGAGATGGAGAGAAGAGAGAATCAGAGATGGAGAGAAGAGAGAATCAGAGATGGAGAGAAGAGAGAATCAGAGATGGAGATTAAAACGGATATACATGCAGATAAAGATTGAGACAAAGACTAAAGTCAAAAACACAGAAAGAAAGAACGAAACAATTATAGAGACAGACCGAGAGAGATAGAGAGAGAGATGGTGAGAGAAAAATAACACTGAGGGTCCTCCAGAGAGAGAAGCAATAAAATATCTAAAGAGGAAGGGAAAAGAAAGGTAAAGAAATAGAAAAGAGAGTACATGAATGAGAGAGACAAAAAAGAGCGAAAGAAAATTGTGAGACAGAGTGGAAGAGAGCGCGGAGAGTGCAAAAAGAGAAAGGCAGAGATTAAGAGAGAAAGAGAGAGATGGAGAGAGAGAGATAGAGAGAGAGAGAAAGGTGGAACAGAGAGTGAGAAATCGAGCTTTTCCTCGGTGCTGAGTGCATTTCTTTTGTGGGTGAGGAAGGATTACCCAGACAAGAATGAATTGATTGCTCGGCTGTACATTAATGAGATGAAAGGAGGAAGAAGGAGGGAGTAGGAATTCTGCTCTCTATGCAATTAAGGAAAGGTGTTCAGAATTTAATGTAAAAAATCTATAAGATGACCTGAAAAATCATTCCACGTGCTTTACCGGCACTTTAAAGTAAGACGCTTTATTAATAATTTATGTAAAGAAAATGTATATAAAACCCTGAAACTTAAGAGAGCATTTCTTAATAATATAGAAAATCATACGAATGATTAAAATAGGTAAAATGCAACCGTAATTCTGTTTTATAATGTTAGAATTAGAATAATTTTTCTCTTTTTCAAAAACTTCATAGCGTAGAGATCTTTCTTTTGTGTCAAACCCGAAATGTCAAGTATTTGGTTCTACAGGGTGGCTGGAAAGTACGCAGTCCGTGGTTTAGGAGTGTGCTACGCACTATTTCGTGCACGCACCGATTCCTTTTTTTCGATTTTCAAAGTTTAATGTGTTATAAACATCGTGTTGAAGTTCGACAACGATTGTTTAAATTTAAAGGTAATGACAAGTCCCCGTCTCCAGCGTGCCGCTATCGTCGATTTGCATCAGCGCGGGTACTCCAACTCCGACATCGCGAAACGCCTCGTCGTCCGTCGAGATCTTGTCTGGAATACCATCAAACGTTACCACAAGCTCGGAAATCTCGAGGACCGTCCAAAAACTGGCCGACCTCGATCTGCTCGGACGCCGGCGAAGATAAAAGCAGTGAGGGAGCGAATACGCCGAAACTCCAAGCGGAGCATTAACAAGATGTCCCAGGAGCTCGAAATATCCCGCTGGTCGGCTCAGACCATCGTCAGGGATGACCTCGGCATGCGCCCTTATCGTACTCGCAAGGGTGCCTTGTTGTCTGCCGTGAAGAGAAGTCGGGCCTTGCTTCGTGACACGGCCGCACCTGGTGCCGACGAGATAGTCTTCTCAGACGAGAATTTGTTCACGATCGAGGAGGCCTTCAACTCCCAAAACGTGCGGGTTATCGCCAGAGATCCTGAGGAAGCCGATCGCAACGGAAGAGTCGTCAACCGCACCTCTCATCCAGCTCAGTTGATGGTCTGGGCGGCTGTGTGCGCTTCGGGTAAGTCTCCGCTCGTCTTCGTTGATCAGGGCGTGAAGATCAACAAGCAGAACTATATCAAAGACATTCTCGAAGGCGCCTTGCTTCCCTGGACCCGTACGCACTTTGCTGGCCGCCCTTTCTGCTTCCAACAGGACTCCGCGCCCGCTCACAAGGCCGTTGTGACGCAAGAGTGGTGTGCGAACAATTTGCCCACCTTCATAACGAGTAAGCAGTGGCCCGCCTACTCGCCGGATCTTAATCCGCTCGACTATTCCGTATTGTCGGTCGTCGAGGCGAAAGCCTCGGCTCGTCCCCACCCCAATTTGGCGTCTCTGAAGAAGGCCCTGCTCAAAGCTTGAGAGGAACTCGACGTTGATTACCTGCGTGCCACGACTGATGCTTTCCCCAAGCGTCTCCGGCAAGTCATCCGCGCCAAAGGCGGCCGCATTGAAAACTGACTTCACCCAGTTGTACATATATATGTTGAGAATAAAATGTGTTGAATTGAGAGGAATTGGATTATTGATTACGATACAAAAGCGTTTGACTTTTGGACTGCGTACTTTCCAGCCACCCTGTATTTTCACAATTTCAAGTATTTTTTTCCGAGAGCCCTTGGACCCACGCTATTGATTTCTGTCCCAGCGCTCTAAACATAGTAGTATTGTTCTTCAGGTTCAAAGTACTGCATTGCCGTTTCGAAACTTCCGATCATTTGTTTAAGTTTCAAAATTCACGGTAGTTGACACAAGTTATGAGTTTGCAACTGGTTTTCCCTCGCGTTTGAGTAGAACCAAGTAAATAACTATTCCGTGATAATAATGATATACTTCCCACGTCATCCGGTGAAGCCCTTCTTCACGATAACGGGGGTATACTCTCGCGCGCGAATGAGAAACAAGAAAGTCCAAAAAGTGGGAGAGAAAAAAAAGAGACACACAGAGAGAGAGAGAAAGAGAGAGAGGAAGAAAGAGAGAGTATGAGAGAAAAAGGTCGGTAAGAGAGGTATGTTCATATAGTTTGAACAAGAGAATCCTTATTCATTAAAGGAAACCTTGATTAGGAAGACATAAACAAACATCTACATATTATCTTACGAATCCAGTTACTTACTTTTCTTACAAAATATATAAACACGCAATTATAAGAAAAGAAACGGGCTTCTTCGGGGAAAGTCTATTTAAAGTAGAAAAGGTTCTCTGGAAACAACTTTGAAAAAAAAATTGTGTCAAAAAATTCATTTGAACGAAAAGAACTTCAAATTCGTTATAACGGGTAGAACTTCAACGGCATCAGCAATAGAGAAAATCATAGCCAAAATTAAACTGTGAGACATCGATGAGAGCCCACGGATGAAGCTGAGGAACGTTCTTGAAGCAAAATTACTTTGTAGATTTTTCCAGAAGGCAAAGTATTGGGAATGATGCGATTGAGCGTTATTGAGGAAGATACAACCCGCCAGGTATGAGCAGCATTTAAAATGTATAATATGTATAAGAAAAGCGTTTCCTATCAAAATGACGCTGAACGGGATAGTCAAGAGATCGTTGGGAAAATACAGGCTAATTTTAGCTCTATTCTTGTGTTTTTTTGTAGGAAATAAACTCTCTCTCTCTCTTTCTCTGATATAATAAAATCAATAAAAACCACAAAAAGTGAAATGTAAAAAAAACATGTTCTAGGGCTTTATAAAAAGCTCAATAATCAATGAAGTTTGAAGAAATTGATTGATAAGCAGACTAAGAAACAATTATTGATTGATAAGCAGACTAAGAAACAATTATTGATTGATAAGCAGACTAAGAAAAAATTATTGATTGATAAGCAGACTAAGAAAAAATTATTGATTGATAAGCAGACTAAGAAAAAATTATTACCTGCACGATGTTTTTTTTTTGAAAGAAAGAATTTCAAGAACAAAACAGAAGAATATGAGATTGTAGTAGTTTTAAACAGAGCTGGGAATCACTTTTGTTGCTTAAAGGGGTCTAAAAACTCCCTTAGTTGGAGAATGTTAAAGCGAGTGTTCACACTCCAAACTAATCGAACAAGTTGAGACATCACAAAAAGATTAGTTCAAAGGAACATAGTTGCACAATGAAAGGCTCATGAGAGAATGAATAACACAAAGGTGTCGAGAGAATAATTCAGAGCCTGGGAAGCAAAAATTGGAGGGAGGTTTTTGAGTATGGAGAGGTCCCAGAGGAATACTTTGGACAGAAGGGAAAGTTCAATGAGGTGAACAAGAGTGCACAACGCTCAAAAAAAGAGAACAATATACCAATGGTAAAATTTGAGAAACGAAGAGCTATGAAAGAAGAGAACGAGAAAAAAAGAGAGGTTCCAGAAAACGAGAGTTATAGAGGCAGAGAGGAAAGACAAAGAGAGAGAAACAGAGCGAAAGAGGAAACGAGAGAAAGAAATGCTTCTACATATGAGGCGTCAAATAAGTATAATAAAAGAAGTGGGAGACGAATGGACCCTAAATCGAGAACATTATTGGAACCATCGGCTATTCTCACTCAAATTTTCACTTATAATTGGAATTTTAAATTGAGCAAAAATAGTGTGTTATACAGTGAAGCAGGGTAAAGTTTGAGAAAAGATAAGGGGAGAAGGAAAGAGACGGAGCAAGAAAGATAGGAAAAAAGGAGAAAGGGAAAGCTTAAACGAAACAAAAAGAAATATAGACAAAAAAATGAAGAAGGAGATGAAAAGAAAATTCCAGAGAGATGAGCGCGGAAAAAAGAGAGAAGGAAAGAGAGAAACCATTCGCCAAAAGCGCTAGTTGTGGTAAAAACACTTTAGAACTTTAGAACAACAAAAAACAAGAGCAATGAAAGTGAGACGCAAACTGTTAATTGCGCTTAAATGGCTATGCAACATATTTCAATTCTGTTTATCTGTGAATCCCTACTACTCACACTTAATTTTTTTCCCTTTCTCTTCCTCTTTTCGTTCTTCTCTAGATTTTCAAAAGCATTTCCAAAACATTAAAATAATCAGAAATAACGATGAGAAATAACGATGATAAAGAAAGATTATTGAATTTCATGAATGTCAAAAAATATAAGAGTAATGGGAAAGGCACTGGAGCCATATGCGAATACCCATAACCTTTGAATGTGTTTAAGAAAAGAATCCTACAAAGAATCACATAATTGTTACTGAAGTATGAGGTGAGAATCCCACTCGCAAACAAATCAAACTGCAAAACTTCAAGAAATACTCCCAATTTGTTTCGAAGTAGCAGTTTCGAGTTTCATAGGCATTTGAAACAACGGCCTGAGGGCAGACATGAAAATGAACAGCTCGAACTTTTTTTGACCCTCGGTTTCTTGTTCTGGGTGAAAATAAAGAAATGAGAAGCAGAGTGAGAGAGTCAGGAAGAAAAAAGGACGAGAGAGAAA
Organism: Allodiplogaster pararmata; assembly: GCA_964056735.1. Taxonomy (NCBI): domain Eukaryota; kingdom Metazoa; phylum Nematoda; class Chromadorea; order Rhabditida; family Diplogasteridae; genus Allodiplogaster; species Allodiplogaster pararmata. Next base: position 8,912,620 of record OZ057408.1, on the reverse strand, counting down.
TATTAAGAAAGAGGAGATGAACAATAATGTATGAAAATCCTACAAACGACTCATTCCACGGGACAGTATTGAGACCATCATTATGAATATCGACATACAATGAAAAGCACGAGATTTATGTAAAAATTGAGATATATAAAATTGAACACGTTGTCGTGCTATAAACAAGAGAGGTACTCGACGGCTTCTTATTGAATGAACATGAAAAAGTTAAGGAGAAGAAGATAAGGGATCAGTTGGGATTTTATGACGCATGAGAGAAAATTAGAGAATCAATATCAGAAGTTTACGGCAACAATGAGATTCAGGAAATCGATCCCTACATTATATTATCAATCTCACTTAGCCTCTTACCTGGGTAGGAGATCCGCTGATGGGAATATTTGACATCTTGCGATACACAGGCATATCCATGCCTGAAACTCTGCTTATAGCTTCATGGTGCGTTGGGATTTCCCTGATAAGCTGGCTCATCTTGCGAAACGCAGGGAACATTGAACATGCACATCAATGCTTTACGGGCTTAAACATGGAGCAGAAGTTAGTATCTCTTTCTGTTCTCCTTTTATCGCCTGCTCTCCCGCTCTCTCTCTCTCTCTCTCTTTCTCTTCAGTCTCTCGATTTTTGAGTTTTTTTTTACCATTTCAGACAAAAAAAATCGAGTTTTGGCTTCCATTCTTCATAACCACCGACCTGAGTCGGTATCTTTCACCACCGACCTGAGTCGGTATCTTTCAAATGAAGAGATTTCGAGTCGAAACTCCACGGTAACAGAGATAGCAAGCACGTATGGCTTCATTGGAAAATGCAAGCGAGCTATGTGTGGTTCAGTTGTTACATTTTTACAAGTTCTCTTGTTAATAGAAAAAGGTTCAGAGGCTGTATCTTCCGTTTCGCCAGATGTTTACGGTCGGAAATACCTCCATAAAATGAGCCACTTAAAATTTTCTAAAAATTAAGCAAGAAGCGATTTGCCTCTAAGATAAAAGAGAAATTTTTTTCCTTTAACAGAAGTAGCACGTATGGCTTCATCGCTTTTAAATCCAAAACGATGATTAGATTCCGGAAAATTTGGAAGACAAAACTTGTTAATTGATTAACTACAATAAAACTGAACCATTGTTTTGGTTAATTGATTAACTACAATAAAACTGAACCATTGTTCCCAGACAGGTGAGAAAGTCCTTGGTACTAAAACTGTGTTTCAGATTTTTTTATTTAATAAAGCACTTGAAGAACCGAACCAAAGTGAAAGGACAAAGTTAAAACCAAAAAAACTCAAATTTGTGTTCCACGAAAAAATTTTACGATTTACTAAATAACTTTTTTTAAACATTGTTAAAAAACCATACTAGTCTTTATAAAAAAGGATGCAAATCGTAACAAAGCAAAACAGCTTAGCAAACTGCATATACTGAATCACAGATATGTTAAAGGACAAAGTTAGCACCACTAGAAAGTCCAAAAGTATTTTTGACTGAGGAGAGCTTAGTTTTTAGGACCCATTTCAAAGTTATCTTGAATGATTCTCCTCTAGTTCCAATCCTCAGGTTTCTCTCGCGTTGTTATGTAGACTGTTTACTTATTCTTGAAACTTTTAGACTAGTGGTTTCATCCGAAACGAATTTATCTTTCAGAACATATCTCTTCAAATAAACTCTTCACAAAAACTTCCTTAGCTTTCTGCTTTTTCGAACCCCCCCCAATCCTGAAAATGACGAATCCCAAATCCAGTTCCGGATTACATATTTAAGTTGATGTCGAAAACCACGAAAAAATATTGAGTGAGAAAGGAAAAAAATCGAAGAAGCGCTAAGAGTTTTTGAGTCTATACTCAGATTTTCACTCAAACTCCCAAACTATTCTGGTTACACTCAAACGGTTTCATCTTCATTATAATATTTAATACCTGCGCACCCAACAATTCTTCAAAACTTTTTGAAAGATTTTTTAAAAGTTCAGTTCTATGGAGCGGAGCGCAGGCTAGATAAGTTTTACAACATTGTTTGTTTTAAATTAATTTAATTACAAACATTTTTTTCCTCTGCCAATTTTCAGAGCTTCGGTGGAGAAATTTTACTCAAAGAGAGCTTTCGCAAAAGTTGCCACCCAACTTTTTTCAGATTTTTATGTGTGATTTGATAAAAATTTCGGAAGCGTTGGCTAGAGAGATTTTAAGAGACAACTTGTTGCATTTCCATATAAAACACGTTTGAGATTTAGCTCTAATGAATACTTTTAGTTTGAAAATCATTTGATTCATTTCTTCTAAATAAAAGTCTTCAAAACCCTGTAAAAAATCTCTAATGCGAAATCTTTAATTGCAAAACTGCATTGTTTCGGTAGAAATGTTAATAATATGTTTTTAATAATATGGTGATATGATAACTTTAAGACTGAAAAGTAGTGTTAGTATTCCTCATCTAGTCGAGAGTATTTCTGAGACGTAATTAACTATAGTCGTCGTTTAGGGCCTTAACTATAGTCGTCGTTTAGGGCCTTAACTATAGTCGTCGTTTAGGGCCTTAACTATAGTCGTCGTTTAGGGCCTTAACTATAGTCGTCGTTTAGGGCCTTAACTATAGTCGTCGTTTAGGGCCTTAACTATAGTCGTCGTTTAGGGCCTTAACTATAGTCGTCGTTTAGGGCCTTAACTATAGTCGTCGTTTAGGGCCTTAACTACAGTCGTCGTTTAGGGCCTAAATTCTCACCGAGAATTTAGTGTCTGATCTGAAAAATTTGTAAGGCTCAAAAAAGAGAGAAAACAACCTGTTTACAACTTACATTCTTTCTTCTTTAGTGCTGATACTTACATTCTCTTAGGAAATGAGAGAGTTTTCCAGGATGAGGTAAAAATGTTAAAAGTTATTTTGTTTTCTTAGATGATTGAAAAAATACTCTTGTTTCTCTCGAGGGGCAGTTTTTCAGTTTTTTGAGCTTTAAAAAATTACCTTTTCGTAAAATAGAATAAATTTCTATTAAAAACAAAACGACTTTCAGTTTTCAATTTTTTTAGGAGTTGCTCAACTCTGGTGTTTGAAATCTTCATGTTATGTTTGAAAGTAAAACATGTTATGTTTGAAAGTAAAACATGTTATGTTTGAAAGTAAGTTGAGCTGTAAAAAAAATAGAATATTCTCGAACTTTCTGCAAAAAACTCCTTTTAATTATCTGTTGTTGGAAAGCATGTTAGGAGGTTTTCCAAAAAAGAAAATAATAACTGGGATACTCTGTAACAACATGATGTATAATGCTATCACTTCAGAATTCCAATTCAGTAATGCCTGAGTCATTTTCATTCGAGAGCATCATTGCAAAACATCTAGAGAATGTGAAATCTTCTAGAATAGAAAATCTAGAATATAAAAAAACATCTAGAGAATATGAAATATGGACGCAATTGGGACACACACAAATCTGCGCAGAAACGAATCACAGCGAAAAGTATTCGTTTTGTTTCACTCTCAGCAGAATTTTTTCTGAGAGGTAAACTGAATTTAATTGAAATGAACTCCGATCATAACAAAAGATACATACATAAGTATCACTAAATGAGGTTTTCGTTTTTATTAATGAACAATATTTTTTTTCAGTCATTCAGTAGTTGATATTAGATATTGAGTGGTTAATATGTAGAAAAAAAGTTCCGTAATCGGAAAAAGCAATTTACTATTAAAGTTATCAAAAACCGATGTACTCAGCATCCATTATAATAAAAAACTTGACATGATGAATTTTTTAAAGATCACATCGAATCTCGACATTTCTTGATTAATGATGTAATCTTGATTAATGATTTTTCAGTCATTCAGTAATGAGGTAATCGAATCAGTTTAGAAATGACACAGTTATCTATCTGAAAAACGGCAATTTCTCCTGATCATAGTATATTACAGATCAGAAGCATAATAGAATTTTACGTTAGTCTCTTAAAAATAGAATTTTTTATCAGTCAAAACATTTAGAGTAATAAAAAAAACTTATTCAGATTAAAAAACAACGCAGCTCCTTCTTAGCAGCTGAAGAGTATTCTTCAAACGGTGAGACTCATATAACA
>OZ057408.1:8766063-8903563 GCA_964056735.1 Allodiplogaster pararmata | reverse complement strand
TAATCCACTTATACATTACATAGTTGTTCGCGAACTTTTGATGCATTCAAGCGCTAATCCACTTATACATTACATAGTTGTTCGCGAACTTTTGATGCATTCAAGCGCTAATCCACTTATACATTACATAGTTGTTCGCGAACTTTTGATGCATTCAAGCGCTAATCCACTTATACATTACATAGTTGTTCGCGAACTTTTGATGCATTCAAGCGCTAATCCACTTATACATTACATAGTTGTTCGCGAACTTTTGATGCATTCAAGCGCTAATCCACTTATACATTACATAGTTGTTCGCGAACTTTTGATGCATTCAAGCGCTAATCCACTTATACATTACATAGTTGTTCGCGAACTTTTGATGCATTCAAGCGCTAATCCACTTATACATTACATAGTTGTTCGCGAACTTTTGATGCATTCAAGCGCTAATCCACTTATACATTACATAGTTGTTCGCGAACTTTTGATGCATTCAAGCGCTAATCCACTTATACCAAAGTAAAAATTTTCTTGATTTTTTTCTTTTCAAACTAACAATTTCTTAAGGACTTCTGAGATGAGATAATCCTTCCATTGAATCAGTCAACTGACTTCTGAGATGAGATAATCCTTCCATTGAATCAGTCAACTGACTTCTGAGATGAGATAATCCTTCCATTGAATCAGTCAACTGACTTCTGAGATGAGATAATCCTTCCATTGAATCAGTCAACTGACTTCTGAGATGAGATAATCCTTCCATTGAATCAGTCAACTGACTTCTGAGATGAGATAATCCTTCCATTGAATCAGTCAACTGACTTCTGAGATGAGATAATCCTTCCATTGAATCAGTCAACTGAATAAACAAGAGCCAGCCACGGCAATCAATTTTTTCTACCACATGCTTTAAAAGTTTTATAAAAAAATAACTTATCAAGTAATATGAGAAAGTTATTCATTAGACCGATGGATCTCCTGACCAGAGAGCAAAATAATGCTGCGTTTTGATCTCGCACAGTGGACTAGTCCTTGAAAGTTACGTAAATTCATAATTTTAGAGACGCTGAAAGATCCGAAATTTTTTAGTGTATACTTAGTTTTACAGTTTAAAAGCACTGGAAAACTGAGGTTTCTGAACAAAATCTTTCTAAGACTTCAAATTTTCATGAACTCACAAAGCTGTATTGCGCGCCCATTAGCTATGAATGAGAATAGGTTTCTATCGTTTTTTTGTTGGTGAACTGAAAATATATTCAGAGAGAGCTAGATTTAATCAGAGAACGCCTTGCCATTCATAACAAATTGGCTTCTTAAAGAAAACAGATGAGGGTATGAGAAAAAAACTCTCAGATAAAAATTTTAGTAATCAAATCAACTAGTCTTCTTATTTTAGACACTTTCGTTCAAAGTTTGATATGGAGTTTTCGCACTTAAACTTTAGAGGACGAGAAGAGCAGACAAGAGAGAAACAGAGAGAGAGAGAGAGATAGATTAAAAAGAGAGAGGGAAAGAGTGAAAGAGAGATAGATTTATGAAGAGAAAAACATAGAGTAAAGAAATTAACAAAAGAATTTCGATAAGAATAAAAAAAATTGAATATAAATAACTACACACAAGTGGAGAAGGAATTGAGAAGATAAAAAATTAAAAGATAATTCTCAGAATTAGGGAAACGAGGAAGAGAAAACTGAGATGTAGAAAAATGAAACAAAAAACCAACCCAAGTTTAGGAAAAAGTGAAACCTGACAGAGTAATATTAGATGGAGAAGTTAATTTAAAAGTAAACCAATATAAGGAGAATAAAGATAAAAATGAGAGGTTAGAAAATGGAGAAAAGAACAAATCGAAACAATGCTTCTTTCTATTAAAAATACTAACGCTTAATATTCAACGTCCTTGTTCTATAATACAAACACAGTAAATCATTTATCAAATCTACAGAATCCTTTGATTTTTTTAAAGACAGTTTTAAACCTAAAGTTTTAAAAATCCTAAAAAAACTGTTTCTTATTATGAAAACTTTTTTGGACTCCCATAACATGAGAGAGTAGCTGCTATGTATATTACCGGAGTTGGAGACGGAGATGATACCCGAATAAACATATGAATAAGTAACGACTGGAATAAAAGTACAGAACATGAATGCACAAGATATGAAGAATGAAAGTAATGAGAGGAGGGGATTAATTAAGCTTCGCAGAATTCCTTACAGAGAAGATAAAGTCGCTAATCTTCTTTCATGCTCTAATGAACTTGGCGCTTATTTGCAAGGAACTGGGTAGATGATTATGAAATAGCGGGGCTTCGAAGAGGATTCATGACTAAGTGTAGAGCTGCTTGAATACGAAACAACACCAACTTTACTTTGACATTTCCTTTTCCTACTATTTGGTTTGTTAGGAAGCATACTCTGCTGTTCAGATGGCAATTCATCAAATGGGTAGTCCTTGGCTACGCACTTTAGATGTTGGAACAGCTTTTTTTTGTTGAATGCCTTGTTACACGGAAACAAGTTTAAGTAGATAGTTCAGCCTGAAATATGTGTTCAAAAGAAAGGTTTTTAAGACTGTGACTGACGAAAAAGCTCCTCATAAATCGATCAAGATTCAAAGGGCTCATGTATTTAAGACTTTCTTTTCAATCAAGTCATTAATCCTAGAGACGCGAGCAATTAGCACATAGTCCGAGTTAAGAGGGAATAGGTGCCAAAAAATATCCCGAATCATTTTTTTCGAGAATTAAAATCGAAAAATTGAAGGAAAACACTACAAAAATGATATTTACCTTGAAACTTTATAAAATGTCCTTTCAAAACAGAAGCTCTTGAGTGATGTTACACTTTTAGTCGGCGAGCCTTAGGTTTTTTCTTTTACTATTCTTTGTGTTCTTAAAACGAAATAAAAAATTTTTCTTAATTAAAATAAGAGGACCCTCATGTCTGAATTTTTTTGCTTAGGTCTTTCTTATTATTTCAGAAGCTAAAGTCATTCTAGTTTATTTTTTGAAGAAGAGAGAAGAAACAGTTATCAAAACTTTAATCCCAAAAACTGATACCAAGCATTGTTGCCTTTTCTCTTATGAGGGTGAATATTTGAAAAGACTCAAAAAACTTCTCATCAGAAAATGCCAATAAGCGATTATTCTAAATCGAAGTTTTTGAATTATGCGTCTCTCTCACATTAGAGAAACTAGAAATCAAATTCTTCTTGTTCTCAGAAATTGTATTAAAAACACGTCAAAAAAGCATTGAGAAGAATTGGAACAAAACTGAAAACTGCTTATTATGTTGATAATACCATCCCGGCTCACAGTAAGTATTCAAATTATTGAATTTTAGCTCTTCAAATTTTTTTTAGAAAGTTCATCAAAAAAATCTCTCGTGTCATAGAAAAACTTTTTTTCGAAAAAAAGAGAAAAAAAATGAAAAACAAAAAAAACCATCCCTGGTTGGGAAAATAGCTTAAAAAACCATCCCTGGTTGGGAACATAGCTTAGGACGAAAAATTATCTCCATCACATGTTGTGGATCACACAAAAAATCACGATGTCTTAAGCGACAAATATGCTTAAGTGAAACAGACAGTTATTTTTCAGTGGAAACCTCAAAAAAGCGATAAAAGAGACATATTAGAAAAAAAAATTAGTGAATTTTTCTCCAGAATCTCAGAAGTTCTACTGGAATCCTCACTCTCAAATCCTCTTCAGAATTTCTTCGTATAGCGCACTTCAATTGACGTGATGGAAAAAGAGAAGCAATTGACGCGTCGATGGCTGAAAGAAATGAACTCATCAAAACGAAATGATAATGGATTGGCTCTGTGGCAGTGAGTATCATTAGAAGATAGGCAAAGAAAGCTCAATGAGGACAATTTATGGAGCGTTAAAATTCAACTTTTCACTGTGCAAAGTAATTTTCTGCAAAGTGATCCCGTTGAACGCTATAATGTCTCACCACGAATTACCGTGAAAAGAAAAATGGACTACGGTAAAAAAAAAGAACACATGCATTCTAAGACAAAGCGACAATTTTTCTGTAAAATTCATAAAAAATACGTCCAACAGTTTTCACGGTAATTCGTGGTGAGACATTGTAGAGTTCAACGGGATCACTTTGCAGAAAATTACTTTGCAAAGGGAAAAGTTGAATTCTAACGCTCCATTAGTACAACTTTGAGTACAGAGTGCTCAGTTATAAAGAAGAATATAATTCAGCATAAGTTGCCACGCGTAATGAATTTATACGGGACCCTGGTGTCTATTTTTTCCCTCAATTTATGACTCACGGCATTTAATGAATGAATACATAAATGATTCAAATTTTTCATTTATGTGCAAAAAATATGGAATACGATTATATGTATTCTTAACAGTACAACTGACAAGTTATCATAATTTTTTCTTGTTTTAGCTCCAATTCTTGTTCGATGAATCATCCTTTAAGAAAATCAAGAGTACGAAGTTAAGAATAAAGATGAATCTAAGAATGTGAACATATACAATACCTTGTTGTGAAGAGAAAAAACCTTCATTCATTAGAACCATTCTAGGTCAAACTATTTCTGCATGGGAAAAGATGGACAATCAAATAATATCTGAGGTTCAGTTTGTTATACTAAGCAGTTGAAATGAAGTAGCTTCGATCTTTGTGGCTGTCGGCAAAAACGGGTTTTTGAAGAAGAAGAAAAAAACTTTTTCTGTGTCGCGAAAAGAGAATAGTATATCGTTCGTGCAAACCCGGTATGTATAGGTTGATCGTTTTGTTCATACTACATAATTCTGCTCTCAATTCTGCTGAACAGCCGAAGTGTGAAATTGCGAGAGTGCGGGTAAAGTGTGAGATTTAGAAAGCGAGCATTGTAACATGACGAAATCCGAACCATTCGAAATCCGTCAAGTGATGAGCAACAATACATGACGAAATTCGAACAGTTAGAGTTCCGTCAGAAAAGATTCGCAATCTGCTTACTCTTTTGTTTCATATTTGATTGTTTATTGAGCCAGAACTGATGAAATTTGATTGTTTATTGAGCTTCTTTTGCATCAAATACGTCTGCCTCTTCTCCTGCTGTTCTGTCTTCTCCAGTCAGTGGATTGGTCGCTGAAGCACTTGCACTTGCGAATGCAGAAGCACCGGCAGGTTTCCCTGCCGCCCACTGGCAGGTGTACTCTCGTCTGATAATGCTTCTATCGACAACTCTGGAACAGGTCGCAACTCAAACTTGCTCTTGCAAGTCACGCTCTTTTGAAGCACCCTCTGCCGCAGTACTGTCGTCTCTTCCACAGCCTCAGTCACAGTCCTCCCCAAATTCGTCGCATGATGAGGAAGCTTTCCGTCGCGCACGCTCCCTCGTCATTGTTGGCTTAAAAGAGAGCGACTCTCCTTCTGCGGGGGAGCGTGTATCACATGATGAGGCAGTGGTACGGGAGTTATTAGACGATCTGAATGTTCAAGTGCGACCTGAAGCAGTCTTCAGAATGGGCACCGGTAACCGGCGCTTGCTCAAAGTGATGTTACCGGCGCGTTCTTTCATGCTGTCTTCCTTGCGTGCTGCTCATTCTCTGCGCTCTCTGTCTAAATGGAAGGGCGTTTACATCCGTAAATCAATGACACCCGATGAACTGACGACCTGGAACACAAAAAGACTCCTGCTAAAACAACTACGTGAAGCGAACCCAGCCTCCGGCTGGGTGTTATACCGGGATGAGTTATGGCAAAAGCAAGAGATAGGAGGGCCGAGGCGTACACTACCGCCGGCTCTTCCACAAACCTCCTACAGGCCTTCTCCCATTCAGGGAAACTGATTGATCAAGGAACTATGTCTCTTGACTCTCTTTCTGTTCTTTACTTTAATGCTCGCTCTTTAAAAAATAAGTTGAAGCATTTGCATCATTTACTTTCTTCTCATAAGCCAGATCTTCTCCTCTGCTCAGAAACTTGGCTTAATGATGACATAAGAGACTCTGAACTCACTGGTAGTCTTCCCTACACTGTACTACGGCATGACAGATCGAATAGAAAGGGTGGTGGTGTTTGTGCTCTCATTAGAGATCATTTACCGTTCAGCCAAGTATCTACGCGTAGAAATTCTGCATTCAACATTTTGGCATTCGACCTGTTTTCCTCTATCTCTGTCTCTAAAACCCGGATAATTATCTGTTATAGGCCTCCAGCATTATCTTCTCAACAAAACGAATCTTTTTTCGATTCGCTCACAGAATTAGTTGCTGTTCCCCAACCATCTGTAATAGTTGGGGACTTTAATTTGGAATTTGATTCGAGCACGCTGTCTTTCTCATCAAATTTTCTCAAGGACCTAAGTTTGGACTTCTCTATGACTCAGCACGTTAAAACTTGTACTTATGGGTCTAAAATCATTGATTTAGTCTTGTCTACACAGGATACAGTATCCAATTGCATTGTTGGCCCACCCTTTACGGCCACTTCTGATCACAATTCTATATCTTTTACTCTCTCTTTTCTCTCTCCACCTATTTCTCTTGAAGAAGTCTATGACTATCATAAGGGTAATTATGATGAGTTTAATGACCACCTCAAAAGCATCGACTGGTCAGTTACGTTTAATAACTGGGTTAGTGTCGATGATCTTGTACATAAGCTCAATCTCGTTTTGACGCAAGCTATTTCTAGATATGTGCCTACTAAACGTCGAGGAACCCCGTTTGAATCGTATCCTGAGTATATACGTTCTATGTACCGTCACAAAAGATCTTTGTTCGAGAAAATTCATCACTCTAGAGTTCTATCAGAATACAAAAGAATTTCGCATAATTTGGATAAGGCTGTAATGAAATTCGAATTAAATAGAGAGAAGCGTAAACTACTTGACCCGAAAGCTTTGTATAAATTTATGAATTCGCATCTAAAAGGCAAAGCGATTATTCCTTCTTTCTTAGACTTGTCTGGTAATAGCCATCACACAGATGAAGCGAAAGCTGAAGCTCTTTCTCTCTTCTTTTCTTCCGTATTCAGTACTGATAATGGGGACATTCCCTCTGTTGATAATGTGATTGGAGACTCTCTCACTGATATCCTCATCATGCCTCAAGAAGTCGCCCGCCAGATGCGAAAGTTGAAATCAACTACTTCAAGAAGTGTTGATGGTATTCCCCAAATCGTGTATAAGTATTGCGCTCATTCTCTTTCAGAGCCTCTTAGTTATATTTATAACTTGTCAATTCAGCTGGGGATTTTTCCTTCTCTCTGGAAAGTGTCATATATCACTCCGATATCTAAATGTGCTAACCCCAAATGTGTCGATGACTTCCGTCCCATTGCTATAACGCCTAGCCCGTCCAAAGTATTTGAGCGACTGGTTAGAGATAAGCTTCAGTGGTGGTCTGACTTGCACTCTATTATTCCTGCAGATCAATATGGGTTCGTACCTGGAAAGTCTGTCCAGTCACAATTGATTGTCACCACTCAAAAATGGAATAAAGCTCTCGATTCGAATGGATGCGTTGACGTTCTATACTATGATTTAACTAAGGCATTCGATTCAGTCTCGCATCCTAAATTAATTCATAGGCTGAATTGTCTTGGTATTCGTGGTAACCTATTGTCTTGGTTCGATTCTTATCTCGCTAACCGCTCTTTTTCTGTTCGCGTTAATTCTCATTTAGGAGCTTCCAAAGACGTGACTTCCGGAGTGCCGCAAGGGTCAGTTCTCGGACCCATACTCTTTCTGTTTTACATTCACGATCTTCCCAGCGCATTTCGAACACTGCCTTTGGTTGATATCCAACTTTTCGCTGATGACATAAAACTATCAACAATTTTTGACGCGCAAAATCAAAGCGATGCCCATTCCCAACTCTGTTCTGCTTCCTCATACATGTTAGATTACTGCAAGAAATGGCAGTTGGACATTGCGGAGAAAGGTTAACAAGAGACATTTCGAAAACTCTTAATCTTTTAGACAATCAAATAGCCTCAATGTCAAAAATAAACAGTTCGCAACGAAGTAATGTGGAAATTCAACAACAAGAATTAAGAGGACCACAGCATATCGAACTAGACATGGGTCACAGCATGAGAAACCTTAACGTTCCGGAACAAAACGTAGGATACGGTCAAAGCTTTCCCATGTGTACACTACAACCTCAATATCAGCTGCCCAAGATCGATATTCGGCTCCCGGAGTTCAGAGGAGATCCAACCCAATATCCTTCTTTCGTGGAGCACTTCGGCCTGCTGGTTGATAGAAGGCAGGATATTTCCAATCTGGAAAAACTTTTACACCTGAAGGGGTGTCTCAAAGAAGAAGCAGCGGTGACCATTCAAAACTTGCCCATTCTCGGAGAGTATTACGAAGCAGCAAGAAATCTGTTGGATACCGCATACAACAGGCAGCAATCCGACCTTCCTATGCTACTGGAGAATTTGGAAAATTTTCCCATGTCAGGAGAAACTGTAAAACAGCAGACAAAATCTCTGAACGAACTACGCTGCATTTTAATCAAACTACAACAACATACCAAGGTGGATGAAAACATCTCGTTCATCAGAACGGTCGTCAGCAAATTCCCTAGAGCTACCAGAGAGCACGTCGCAACGTGGCAGTTCAACGTAAGAAAACAGAAAGACGCAACAACCATTACCATGCCGATGATACTGGAAGTCATTAAAGATTTCTTATCAGCTGAAGAATTCAAATCTTGCGCATTTCCAGCGACAGCTTCACCCACCAAGTATATGAGACAAAATGTCAACATCACCACTCATGAGAAGTATACGCCAGTGGATCGTCCAAAAATCTCTGATGCAAGGGCTAAAATAAGCACAAAAGAGAGCAAAGCTTGGGCGGACGTCGAGAAATGTGTCTTCTGCGGAAAGCATAAGAACTCAACGTTGTGTTTCACGCTTAAAACCGGTAAAGAGAGAACGCAACTCGCAACTCGTCAAGGAAGATGTCTAAGGTGCTTAGAGAAGGGACATTCAGCTAATGACTGCAAGATGTTTTGCAGCATATGCCGTAAAGCTCATCACATCTCGCTCTGTTTTGCACTCAATCCAAAAGCTATGACTAGTCGTCAGAATCAAGTCAACACAGTGATGGATGTAAGAATCAGTCAGGAGCAAGATCACATCTCCGACGAGGAACTGTCAGAAAACGAGAAAGTGGAAACGTCTGATGACGAGAATGATCGAATGAAAGAGTCAAATGGCGAGGAAATAATCAGCTCAGCTACGAATGGAACTGCACGTCTTCTGACAGGCAAAACAAAAATCTGTCTCAACTCAAACGATAAAAAACCGCCATAAATTTTTTAATCGATACGGGAGCATCGGTTTCTGTAACATCAGAACAGTTCGCAAAAAGGCACGGACTGAGAATATCAGGGCGGAAAAGTTGTCGAATGACGGGACTTGGAGGAAAGAATGAAGGCCCAAAATTGTACACCGAATACGAGATATATCTCGTCTGTATCAACGGAAAGGTGATAACAACGAAAGCTCTGGGACATGACGAACCCATAACAGGCACCATCAGGACGGAAAGAATTCGAAAACAAGACCTTCAATTCATAAGGAAAAGGTCTTGGAAGCTGGCAGACAACTACAATGAAGGGAGCTCATTCCACCCCGATTTGATCATTGGTACTGACATTCTCTGGCAAGTTCTGAAGCTTGGAGAGAAGCTTGAGACGCTACCAAGTGGCTTGAAGCTTATAAACACGACTTTCGGTTATATCGTGATTGAGCAGACAAAGCGAACCAGGGTGAATACCGAAACCGTCCTGCTACTGAATATGTTTCCGAAAAGTTTGGAAAAGAAACTGGAGAGTTTTCTTGGGCTAGAAAAGATCGGTCGAGGTGGAGGATCAGAGAATGACCTTAAAGAAAAGGAGGAAAAAGAGATCGACAAACATTTCTCAGAAAGTATTACGTTTGGAAGCGGAAGATACAATGTGCAATACTTCACCAGAAACTCTATCAAGCAGCTGGTAATGGACGCAGAGCAGCACACCCCGCCCAACGCTAACTCGGCTTCAAATACGAAACCGAAGAGAGGGAAGAGTGTGGAGACCATCATTCTCATGCAGTTACAAACTCAACTTTCTGCAGAACTAAATCTACGCTTAGAGTTGGAGAGAAAAGTAAGGAGTTTAGAGAAGAGAATGGACACGGTTATGAGTGAAGTCGCTGATTTCGCATTGGAAAGAGAAAAAATGCAAGAAAAGCAGGACCTTCTAATGGAAAAGTTGGAAGCGGTAGAACCTTATCTGAGTCTCGACAGAGACAATCAGTCCAAAATAGGCGAGATGGAAATGGTTCTGAATTCTCTACATCAATCGGCTAAACCCGCGTTGGAAACTGAGATTGCGGACGAAATAGATGTTTCGCTGATGCAAGAAGTAGAAATCGAAAAAGAGACAGAGTTTTCAACAAAAGGAAAAAGATTCAGCGAATCTGTGCCACTTCATCACAAGGATTTTCCTTGGTTGAGCGAAAGAAGAGAGAGGGGAAAGGACCACAAAGTTCATCTGAAGAGATGCGGACTTTGTGGTGCTAACCACCACTCAGACGCTTGCCGATTAGGAAATCTATCGACGAGAAGGAGACACGTTCAAGAGAAAAGTCTGTGTCACCTGTGCCTTCAACCTATGTACTTCAAAGGTAAACGACATACTTGTGTCGGGGACAGCCTTTTCTGTAAATTCTGCTCTCGTCGTGGTCATCATCATTTCGGGCTTTGCGAAGAAAATCCACTCTTCAAGTAATTGATCTGTAGACATTTTCGGAGTTGTTGATTTGTTGTGTTTTTATTGACCGTGTTGATCTCCTTCCCAATTGTGTATCTCTGAGTTTCGGCAAATGCACATTCGAGGAGGTTCCACCCTATTTTTGCTCTGAACTTTAGCTTTCTCCGGTGTGTTGGTGGTTATTCGTTGGAATTCATCGGGAAGTCGCCTGGTGTTCCGCGGAGATTACGGGCATCTCGGGGCGAGTTTGGAAAGCAAGGTTCAAAAATGCTTGGAATCTTCCAATATGTGTATACCAACTCCATCGTCTAGATTTTTCTAGGGGCGGGAGTGTCAACGAAAATCGTTGTAGCTCTGTTTATTATTGTGTGTTTTAACGTCTTTTCTCAGGCCGTCTTTTAGTGAAGTTAAAATGTCGTCGTGCGAACGTGACTTTTTTTGTTTGTTGTTGTTCTTTTCTTTTGGAGGTGTGTAAGCGTTTTGTTTGTAGGTTTTGTTTGGTAATTTTCTTGTGTTCCAAGTTTAATAATAAACTTGTATTTCAAATCCTGAGCCAAACACACTTTATTAAATAAGAGGATCTTCCTCCATATTTACTTGAGAAATAAAGCAAAAGTAGGAGCAATCCTACTATTTGAAGGTTTTCTTTCAAAATTGTGTTTACATGTGTTCACCAAGTTGTTACACTATCGTTGTGTTGATTTCCATTCTTCGTCTCCCTTTCCAAGTTATGAAGCTCGTCTCATTAATTTTTCGTTGCACAGTCTCTATTATAGAAGAGTATGTAATGATCTTGTTCTTCCTTTCAAATTCATTCGCTGTGAAATGACTGTGACTATAAGTAACCTTTTCACGTTTAAGCCTTGTAATGGTAGAGTAGCTCCATTCAATTTTCACATCCCTAAAGCGAACCGCTCTCAATATTTCCACTCCTTCTGTGTTCGAACAGCCCGTTGGATGTGTAAGCTACCTCCTGAGTTAATGAACAGCCCTAATTCTAAAATCTTTAAGAAGCGTCTGTATTCTTTCCCAGTCTTAGAGTTTCTAAGATTGAGCGTGTCCAATATCTAAATTTTCCCCCATTGACTATTTGATTTCTCTTTTTTTGTTGCTTTCTTTAGATTATTCCCCTCCCATACCACCTTAACTTATATTTGGAAAACTCGGGAAGAGATCGCAAGGCAGCTTCACCTCCACTTTCATCGGCAGCACATACCCTTGGGCCCTGTTCACGGCGTACCTGCAGTGTTCCTCCTCCACTGTGATCCGTCTCAGAATACAGACGATGCCGGGGCTTGGCAACCCCCGAGTGTACAATGTAACAGTGGTCCTTGGGTATTCCTCCGCTTCTATTCTCCTTCAACTGCTTATGAAGGAAGACAACGAAGTCCCATCTTCAGCCCTCCTCTCTCGCATCCTCTTGCTTTCTCACTAAGTTATTGTTCTTTTTTAGATGTTTTAATTCTGTTCTTGCCTCTTTACTATGACCTCGTGATGTAATGTCTTTTTTTTGTGTTCTTCTCTCCCTTTGTGGGAAGTGCGTTCTAATTATTATTTGTTCTCTCGACTCATTTTAGTGTCACACCTAATGGTGTAAATGAATAAATAAATAAATAAATACAATAAAATTTTATACAAAAATGATTCCACAAATTAACAAAGAAATGGCGAGAAATTCTGATGAATTTCACGATAAACTTGCCACAGACACCGAAACAACACGTATTTGCTTGATCGTGTTCGTGTTCGAATCCATCGCATTTTCGAGCTTCAAGGTAAGTTTGTTAGAACAAACACTGGTTTCAATCGTATTTATTGAAAATAGCAATCAATCCAAAAAATCTATGTAAGTGATATCAAAGTTAAATTTAAGCTGAGAAGAATTTTGAAGAGAAAGTTATCATTTAATTCGATTTATCCGGAAAATTCATTACAAAACTTGAAAAATTGCTCTAGTTTTAAAACAAACTTGAGCAAACGGTGAGAAAAAAGCCCAGTTAAACAAATCATGAGCAATTCATTTATCAATTGTTTGTTACGGTTTACCTGAATATTTCAATAAACAGCAATTTTGAGACTAAAACACTTTTTGGTAGTGGAGTGAAGAATTGGGAAAACAATAAGGTGAGCTCTTGTTTTTTCCTTCTTCTCGGAGCGTTTTGTTGGGATGCGAGCGCTATCAGTGATTTTCAAGGTGAGGGTACTGACGAAACTTCTAATAGGTTATAGGATAGCTCTTTTCAGAGCATATCAGCAGCCTTCACCATCCCATAGAAGATTCCTTTTTCGTTTTTCAACAGTGAAGCAGGAGAATCAAATTCAGCCACTCTCCCCGCGACAATCACCATTATTCTGAAAAGATAGAGAAATCTGGAGAAACTTTTGCACTCATTCTCTGTAGGATTTCCATTGAGCAATGAATGACGATAATTGCCTTTTTGTTGGTCAAAAACTGAGAGACTAAGTTACAGAAATTAAACGGTAATTAACTAATCTTGGAATAATTCATACACGTTCTTCAGAGAATGGAAAACCAAGAGATCTAGATTTTGAAAGAGTATGAGAGGCTAATCTACTGTGATGTTCGTACGGAAAATTATTTCTAGGAAGATCTATTTTTGAATATAACAAGAGAAAACTCAAAATCGCCAAGCGTTATCAACATAAATATTTTACAGTCTCGGCCATGAGAGAAGCGATGGGGGAAAATTCTCTAAAATAAATTGTGCTGAAATAACAAAGAAAGAAGCTTTGTTAAGAACAGTTTCACTTGTCATAATCGAGGATGGTGTTGAGACGATGAGCAATGGTTATGACTGTGGATTGGTTGAAGACCTCCCGGATAGTTTTCTGGGATGAAAATGTGTTTGAATACCTTTGGGAATTGTAGTCCGAATTATTATGTGAGCACATGTTAACATGCTCAGACTCTGTTACTGAAGCTTTCGGCAACAAATAATTAAATAATTAACCGAGAGGGAATAATTTCGCAATTCTGCAATCTAACGCCTTTTTGAAGTCGATCGAAAGTGTAGATGAAATTTGAGTTTCAATTTCTGTTTTGATTATTTTCTTCCTTATCATGATCGACCATGTTCACATTCAACTTCATCAAGTTTATGAAAGAAACCGGTTTCTGAAATAATTTGAAATGAAAGGAAGAAACCTATGAAAGAAACCGGTTTTGGTTTCCAGCTATGAAAGGAACCGGTTTCGGTTTCCTGCTCTGAAATAAACCGGTTTCTGAAAGAAGGCTTGTTGCCAAAAAAATAATTTCGTCGGGTAACCAAGTCAATAACTCTCTTGTGATGACTCAGTTCCATAGATTTTACCCACAAAATTGATTAGGAGTTCATTCCTCTGTTTAAAACCGCTCCAGAGGATTCTTTTCTCTCGTTCACTCTTTCTATGACATCCTCTCTTCGTCGTTCACCTGAATCAGAGAGTCCGTGTAGGCATCTACGGCGGCGGTGGCCTCATCCAGGACGAGGACTCGACTGCGTCGGAGAATCGCTCGCGTCAGGCAAACGAGCTGCCGCTGGCCAACGCTGCGATTTATTCATTCATTTTTTTCAAGTTAAAATTTTTACGATTCCCTCAAAAAACTTTTATTATTCTCCAAAAAATATTTGATCTTTTTTTCTCAAATCGTAAATTGATCTCATTGGTATAATATTTGATACATTTTCTTTTTTTTACTTGAATTTATTCGTACATTTTTGTTATGAACATTTGTTTAAAAAATATCTTATTTATATGTCTTGGTATTTTCAATTTGTCCAATTATCAGGACAGGGAAAAGATCGCCCCTTAACTCGAGAGAGATAAATCTTATGTTTTGAAGTTGTGTGCATCGTGTGAGTACAATAACTACGTTTCAAGCTATTCAATTATTCTGAAAACTTTTAGTAACACAGTATTCTATTAAGATCACAAATCATTAAAATATCACATTCGTTTCAAAAAATTCGAAATTTTTTTTGGGTTACCGCAAAAAAGTTGAGTTAGTTGAACCGTGGTTTCTCAACGAGCTACACCCTCCTTGAATTGGCGTCGTTGAGAACACGCAACGGAACTATCCTCATGGCCTTTACCAAGGTATCATCTTCCCTTGCCATATTCTTCCCTTTATCTTCTCCTCTTCAAAAAGAGCTTTTCTCAGGGATCCCGACTTTTTCGTCTTTTGACAAGAGAGCGTGCAAAGCGAAGAGTATCAGAAAGCGGAGGAGTGGAGAAGCAGCCTCCTCCAAGCGAGGAAAGATGAGAGGTTGCCTTCTTATTCTTTCTCCAATGCGTGTGAACCTTTATGCTCCTATGACCTGGAAGAGGGAGAAAAAGAAAGAATATTACGTGAAAAAGGAGGAGAAGAGGTTAGAGAGAAATAAGAAGAGGGTTAGAGAACGAGAAAGAGATAGAGAGCAAGAGGTTAAAAAAAGATAAGAAAGGGAAACTAGGCGTTTTCTTTACTTCGCTTGGGAGGGGGATACGGTAGAGGCTCAGAGGGGCAAAAGGTGAATGAGAATACAACCGATGGGGAAAAGACTCCCACGTTTCTCATGGAGTGGTAAGGTGTGCAGGCACACATCATTTGCTATTCGTACGAAGGGAGAAAAGGAGGATGGGGTTAGGACTAGTTTTATTTTTTGGTTGGAGGGTTGATAAGGAAAAAGGAAACCTTGTCATATGGGTATTGTTAGTATGAAATCGACATCTCGAAGGTCGATTAAGACAGATTAAGTTGAACTTTTTTGCAAAATTATAAATTTCCTATTGTTTAAATCAGAATTGAATAAGTAAGTTGCAAAGAGTGAGCTAGAGGATAGAAAATATGGGAGAAAAGGGAAGGGAGGACAGTGCAAGAGAGAAAGAGAAGTTAGAAGATAACATGAATAATAACATAAAGGCTAAAATTTATCATATAAAAATTCATTGTCTTCGAAATATTTCTTCGGTTACAAAAAAAGTAATCAAATTTAGGGTAAAAAACTTCTCATTCTCACTGTGTGCCAGGTTAAGACATGAACTGAATGAGCAGAGAGTCATATAATATCTTCACGGAGACTTCGAGCTTTTGACTTCGTAATTCGCCTCTAAGATTTTCTTCCGAAGTGCCACGACTTAGACGAGAAAGGGTTGATGGTGTTCTCGTTGAGTAGAAGTGAAGGGATATGTTTGCAGTTCTGAGATGAACCAATTCGTGCTTTTTTCTCATTTGCCGAGTTAGTGACCGAGTTAGTGACCGAGTTAGTGACCGAGTTAGTGACCGAGTTAGTGATTCCTTGATTTGGATCTAAAGACATGAGCGAGGCATAAATTCGGTTCGAAACCACAGACATAATTCATACAACTCAAAATAGTATTATTTTGTTCTTGATGGAGTATGAATGAGAGCGTTGAGTGTAGAGATATGTATGAGAGCGCGGGATATTGTTTGAACGATACGGATTCGAAGTTCCCAAATCCTGCTAGAGCCGAGCTCAACCAAGCTGATGATTGAAAAAAAATGAGAGGAGGAAGAGAAACAACCTCTCTTTTGCCGGTCACCATGAGATCCGAACCCGCGACTCTGGAGCACTCAGACTGGAAGTCTAGTGCTCCACTGTTGTAGCAATCACAAGCTCTCAAGGCAGGGACACGCAAAAGAAGGACAACAAAAAAAATTAGTGAAAACTGGTGAATAAAAAAAATTATAAAGAAAGAAAAGGAGAGGAGAAAGAAGAGAGAGAGAGAGGAAAAGAGAGAGACACCTTGAGAGATAGCGAAAGATGGCAAAAGGAAAAGAGATGGACACAAAGAAGAAAGATGAGGATTCTGTTTCCCACGTTGAGGAAGAAAGGGAGGAAAAGATCTACATATACAACGGCCGGAGCGCTTCTTACTCCATCTCATTCCGTTCTTCCACGTGCTCCTTCTGTTTATAGCAACAAGCAAGAACAATACTGCTGCAAGTTCCTATCCAACTACATATTCTCCTAGTGGAAGTTTCAATCAAATCCGGTGCAAACCGCCTGTGTTTTTACAAGTCAGAAAACGTCGTCTTAAGGTTGGAGCTAAGCTGTTAGCGTTCAGCTCCTGTTAGCTCCAACCTTAAGACGACGTTTTATTTTTAATGCTTTGTTTCACTATTAGGGGCTTTTTGTTTGTTTGAAAAAAATAAATGCGGCTCCATGATTTTGTAATTTTCAAAAAATTCTTCAAGATATGAATGTGGCATATCGGTAAGTTGTACTGAATATTATGAGTCACAAGTTCGAGTCTAAAATCCATCCCAACCTCAGTTAAAGTAGTTTACAAATGTCAGTGGCACTTGCTCAAACCTTACTCAACCCTCTTTTATTCACACTAGTTGGATCGTAAGAAGCGGTTCCCTAGTAGTTCTCCGTCTCATCTCAGAAGAGCGCATAACCTACCACAAGGCCAAAATAGGAAAGAAAATTATGATTATTATACACTCGGTTGTCTGAATTCGATTGTTTAAAGAGTAACGCTTGGATCTCAGAACATTTTACACTTGTTGAGCTAGTTGCTTTATACCAACTCATGCTTGTTGAACCTTGAGGGTGCGAACAAAAAGCGGAAATAAGCAGGAAATGATGTGTGTTTAACTAAAAAATCTTCAAATGCTTAGTTTTTTATTCTAACTAAAAAATCTTCAAATGCTTAGTTTTTTATTCCAAGGACTGGTCTTTGATGAAACTGTCACTCGAAATAAGGTAGTCCACCGAAAAAGGTCGAACTCAGCCATTTTTCAAATATCTGATTGGTAACTCAAGCGCGTTATTCCTAAACAACTGAATCACGCGGACACAATGCTATACCGTGAGAATTTACTTCTTTTTCCTTCTACTGTGAACATTAGAGCGATGCAACCACGCAAAGCTCCGCGTTCTCTTCGAATATTGAAAGAATAACTCGTAATCTTCGGGTTCTCTGAACTACCAGAATAGAGCTTGAATAACCTCAAAGACAGAATCATCGTTATTCTGAGACCCTGCTGCACTAATCGCAATATCAATCTTGAGTTCTGATACTTATTGCGCAAAATTGATTGTACATAGTTTGACGAAGCTAATATTATTATGGCTTTGATTTTACCGGGTTTCCAATACTAAACGTTTACTTTCCTGGATTTACGCATTCATTGGATTTTTCATTACTTTTCCAATGTTCTCTGGAACGATGAGAATAAATATCTTCTGATAGGAGATTACGGTATACAATATATTGAGACACCTTTCGGTTCGAGACATTCCTAAGTATAAGATTCCATCTGTAAAACATGGAGGAGGAAGTTCCAAGGTTTGGGGCGCATTCCTTGAGCACTTGTGGGAAGAGCTGAACATAGAACTCCAAGGAAAAACTGCGAGAGATAGTGCAGAGAAATTTGCACAACTTGAACAAGCTTGGAAAAACCTCCTATAATCTCTCTCTGGCGAATCTAGTCGCTTCCATGTCTCGTAGATGTGAAGTCGTGTTAGAAGCAAAGGGCATGGCAATTAAGTATTGACTATGAATGATGATATGTTATTCTTGTTTCCGTAACAGTCATTGATCGCCTGTTATAATTTTTGTTTAACGCAGGCACATGAAACATTTTTTTTGAAAATTGTGAATATCAAAAGCTGTCCGTTTGTTTTAATTTGAAAAGCAAGTTCTATCCTTGTTTTTTGATAATTAAAAGAACCATGAGAAAAATCATATCAAAACTAATATTATGTACGGAGATATGATGAAAAACATAACCGTTCGTATTCTTATGAACGGTATTGTATGTACATAACCGTGTATTGTTCGTTAATACGTATTCCGCTCCTGTTTTACAACTTTCACTTGAACTTTCAAACTTCATATACCGAAATGTCCTATCCACGTACATGTTTGTAACCTGCTGTCACACCGGCCGGAAGATGTATGGTTACTTGAAAAACATTCGAGTGAGATTAGAGCCAAGATAACGATCAAATCATCGTTCTAAACTAGCATCAGAAGTTTAATCATATAAAACCATACGCGTCCAAAGGCATTTTTCGTCAATGACGCTTCATAAACTCTCACTGCATGAATAAAAGTACAAAAAAACGGCTAATAAAAAACTGGAATATTATCGAAGTTTCCGCAATATTGATACTCTTCGAATTTTTCTATCGAAAACTTTTTTTCGCGGAAAAGAAGTGAGGTTATTATCTTTAAAAAATCTTCATACTTTTTTGAATCTATTTTCAGGCGATTAACAGAAATGATTCGACCTGAGGCACCCTGTCTTGTGTGCGGTGACAGAGCGAGTGGTCAGTGAAATATTTTGGTTTCTTCTAATGAACCTCTTATCGAAAGGCACAGTGCCACCCCTACGAATTGCTATTCTATGCGATTGCTCTATGTGGGAAGCACAGCGGCAACGGTAAAACTCTTGAGAAAAAAACGGAAAGTTTCCGGCAAACGTCAAAAGGATCTGAGACTTTTTTAGAGGTAACAACTGTCAGGGAGGTAAATACATCTTCTATGTCAAACACTAGGGAAAACGAGACCCTTTTCTTTACCAGGACGCCACTATGGAGTGTTGAGCTGTGATGGCTGCCGAGGCTTCTTCAAAAGATCAGTTCGCCGCAATCTACAGTACACTTGCAAGGATGGTGACAGGTCAGAGAGATTCAAGCTGATGCAAGTTTGTGAAGCACTTTAATTTTTTGTGGAAATTTATATACATAGAGATTTTGTTTAGAAAAAAGTTTTCCGTAGTATATCTTCAAGTGTGCAAACATCAGCAGCGACAAGTAAAGCAACTGCTTCGATTACATGAGGTGTGCATCTTGAATCAAAAGAGCGTACGATGAGTCGAGGCAGGACTGAGCGCAAAGAAAAAAGTTTTGGCGTTTCAAGCAATTCATCGACTCAAAGAGGTTTTGGCATGTGAAGAAATACTTTTTGAGGGCTCAAACGGTTTTACAACGCATAAATGAAAACACTTAAAGATTTTGGAACGAAAAACCGCGTTCTCAAAGCTACACGAAATATGGATAGTGAATTGCTTCAGATGTGTAGTGGACGTGATTAGACGGAACCAATGTCAATCTTGCCGATTGAACAAGTGTCTGCAGGTTACTACCTCATTTAATGCTCGTGTTAAGCATTTCATGAAAATCTCCTTCCAAGCTTCTAATTTGGCAAGGTAACTGTAAGAGACTATGCGTTTTAAATTTCCGTAGAATAAGACTGCGAGGTAATGTCATCCAGAGAGGTTGTTTTTAACTATGTATTTTAAAAAGTTCGGACGGCTAATCTGTCGAATCCAAAATAGATTTCCGTATCCAAAATAGACTTCATAAATTTAAATAACCATGTTTGAACGTCAAATATATGTTACCTTTGTGTTTTTTCTCTCATGAATGTAACATGGATAAAAAAAAATTGAAATTGAAACTTAAATTGAATCATCTGATTAGGTACATGCCCACTTTTAGCCCCGCTCCCTCTTGAGGACATGCAATTATATCGTAACCGCTTTGTGAATTACTCTAGTTAATCATGTGGGCAACCCTTGATATGTACATAATCAGGTTCGCACTTGTCAATTGGCTGGGAAAGAGAGCAGAATCTAAGAATAACCACTTACTCAGTAGCTGAGCAAGTGCATACTCATGAAGTAGAATCAGGTGAACATGAACCGCCACGCTGTGCAACACGAAAGAGCAGCTACTTCAAGATCTCTTCTAGAAGATGCAAAGATGGCGTCCTGCCCTACTGAAGAGTTGGTTTTGATAAGCTCAAAAAATAAGATCAAGACAGTTTTTTCTTGGCTCAGTTTTTTTCTCTTCAGGTTAAGAGGGAAGGGGGTAAGAAGTAAAGAATGTAATTTTTCTTGAAATCCTAGAACTGACCAGATTGTAAAAAATCTAAAACCAGACAAGATAGTACCTTTAAAAACTAAGCTAACAATCTTATTTTTTATAAAGCTTTCCAACTAAAGTTTTTTCAGTGTTTTCTACATTATGATCATACATGGTTTGTGTTACCTTCAGTATTGTCCCCTACAGTATGGTCACACATCGTTCCATACCACTTCCGCTCCTCAATGCTTCGCAATCTTCAAAAACCGTCAACCAGAAAAGCACTGCTCC
Organism: Allodiplogaster pararmata; assembly: GCA_964056735.1. Lineage (NCBI taxonomy): Eukaryota > Metazoa > Nematoda > Chromadorea > Rhabditida > Diplogasteridae > Allodiplogaster > Allodiplogaster pararmata. The sequence goes on along the minus strand of OZ057408.1, from coordinate 8,882,734 downwards.
TTCTCCAACTTCCTTGAATCATTCTGAGGTCTCATCAGAAACGATTCAAGCGACGGCTCGCTCTGTTGCTCATTTCACTTCCATCGTGTCCAAAAAAGGTATCATCTTTTGGCAAGAGAAAAAAGAAAGGTTCCGCTCTTAGCTTAGCAATTGTTCATGTGATGATTTGTTTCATTTTGAGTCAAATGCAACAATTACAATCAAACAGTCAAAATTTTGACTCCCGTAACCTAATCATGTAGAAGTTGTTTGTTTCAGATTCTCTGCTGGAGTCTTCGTCCTCTATCTTCTCTGCTCCTTCGTCTCTGCCTTCCTGGATATCCCTACTGTCTTCATCCATCAGATGGTGTTCTTTACTACCACCCGCCTCCCAGTTATCCATTGAAGACAAAAAGGTTATCGGTGATTTACTCAGTCGAAGGTTCTTCACGATGATTAGAGTTGTGTGGGCTGGAAGCTCAATCAGTGGAGAAAAGAAGGGTTCTTCTCCAACAACCTGTCCTAGCTCAATAGGTTGCTCCGTTAGCAGATGCTGTTAAGTTCTTTACCTAGATAAGAGTCTTCCATCGCCCGTTCCCAGGCTTTACTTCCCAAGATTTAGCGATAGGACTAGTAAAGCGATTGATTCAAGCGACTCTGATTTAATTAAAAGGGTTCACATGAAAGTGGATAACTCATTCTGTAAAAAAGCTTCCGATATTGCTTAGCATATACATAGTATTAGACTCTAAGATCGCAATTTCATGATTCTTATATGTACTGGATAAGGAGGAATTAGTTTCGAAAGAAAAATGACCATATTTTACCTAGACAACACGTGAAAATTCCGGAACATGCAGATCCTCTTCACCAACTCGTGGCACTCTCTGTTCGTCTTTAGTCTCCTCAATCAACTCGGGGGCTCTCGTCTCCTGTTAATTCTCCATTCTGCCTCGAGCCTCGAAAGTTCCTTTGAGGGCCAGACTACACTATCTCGTTCGAAAGCACTAGAAAAGTTGCGACTTGTAGCAGGTTTCTACAATTGTGCAGCATTTCAAATTCCAATTTCAATCGAAACTCATTACTTCTTTTCATATCATCTTTTACTCAGGTTTCGTAGACGATTTGAGTCTAACGATGCTTGAGCAGTGGTGCATTTCCATAATTCTGCTCTTCCGACCGGAAGACAGTCGCTTCGAGAGCCCAGCAGCGATTCGAAGTGTACAGGTGACACAAATTGAAAGATGAATAGGAAACCAAAACAAGTACATATGTATAAGCCAATTCTTTCTTGACATACAACGTCTTCTTCTCTGCTCACAGATTCTCTACCATGGAGATAATTCTACGAATTTGTTACTACTCATCTACTACTCAGAAGAACAAAACACATTACTCTCTTTATAGATGATATTATTAAGTAATTCGTCTCCCATACATAGTCAAACTCCAATTTATATTGTTAGGTAATTATTTAAAAGTTTTAAGAATAGTAGCTTGACTCCATGAACGATTTGTTTAAACGGTTACTGTAAAACATACGATTGTTTGAAATGATCGTCGCTTGAGTTATGATGATTTGAAACTGATGATAAATCTTAAAATACTCATTCAGTTAGTTTGAATGCAGTTAAGCCTGCTGAAAATGAAATTTAATTTGAATTAAATCAATTTGAGAAGTTCATTACTTGATTTGCAAAAAAGTTATATGATTATTTGAATGAACATTTCAAGTGACCATTAGTTTTGCTCCAGATGCATGCCGCTCTTATGATGGCAGAATGCGAGGACACAACCCGGACAAGATGTGTCAGAGCGGCGCTGGCGCTCCCATCCCTAACACAGATCACCAAAGAGGCTAGCTTAGCTTTCAGTTATGATTCGTACCTCTCTTGCTAAAGTTTGTTGTGAACAGTGCATAGTAAATATTTAGCTTTCATTAGTTTATCTCTCTGCCATTATATTAGTCGTATCGAGTACATATAGGACATGGCCTCTAGCAGGTTACAAATGCTCTATAACTCGTACCGAGGAAGAGGGGGTGCATCTCTGGAATGAGGTACAGACCTCAGTTTTTTTAACTAGCTGCTGCTCTTTGAGTGTGTAGCAAAATGGGGAGGGGTTGATCTGTCCGGGGTCAGGGTTGATCTGTCCGGGGTCAGGGTAGGTCCATCCGGGGTCAAGGTTGATCTGTCCTGGGTCAGGGTTGATCTGTCCGGGGTCAGGGTTGATCTGTCCGGGGTCAGGGTTGATCTGTCCGGGGTCAGGGTTGATCTGTCCGGGGTCAGGGTTGATCTGTCCGGGGTCAGGGTTGATCTGTCCGAGGTCAGGGTTGATCTTTCCGGGGTCAGGGTTGATCTGTCCGAGGTCAGGGTTGATCTGTCCGGCCAGAGAGGCACCAAAGAGGCTAGATTAGCTTTCATTTTTGACCCGTACCTCTCTTGCTAAAGTTTGTTGTGAACAGTGCATAGTAAATATTTAGCTTTCATTAGTTCATCTCTCTGCCATTACATTAGTCGTATCGAGTACATATAGGACATGGCCTCTAGCAGGTTACAAATGCTATATAACTCATACCGAGGCAGAGGGTGTGCATCTCTGAAATGAGTTACAGACCTCAGCTTTTTAACCAGCTGCTGCTCTTTGTGTGTGTAGCAAAATGGGGAGGGGTTGATCTGTTCGGGGTCAGGGTTGATCTGTCCGGGGTCATGGTTGATCTGTCCGGGATCAGGGTTGGTCTGTCCGGGATCAGGGTTGGTCCGTCCCGGGTCAGGGTTGATCTGTCCGGGGTCAGGGTTGATCTGTCCGGGGTCAGGATTGATCTGTCCGGGGTCAGGGTTGATCTGTCCGGGGTCAGGGTTGATCTGTCCGGGGTCAGGGTTGATCTCTCCGATGTCAGGGTTGATCTGTCCGGGGTCAGGGTTGATCTGTCAAACGTTAGGGTAGAATTTAGAGCCCTTTGCCCGAAGTTCCGACACATTGCCGCTTATTCTTAGCTGCGAAATGCTCTGCGAGATCATTTTTGAGAACTTGTGGTTCTATTTAAATTCAAGATTGATGCGAAGATACACTGAGAAAATCAAACAGCAAAGCCAGGTATTGTTTCTCTCTCTCTCTCTCTCTCTCTCTTTTCTCTCTCTCTCTCTCTCTCTCTCTATCTCTCTCACTCACTCACTCACTCACTCACTCACTCACTCACTCACTCTCTCTCTTTCATAACTTTGATGGTGATTGAAAAATGCTCCTTTATATTCAGGATGTTCGCGAGATTTTCTTCCCCGCGCAAGGAGTTCCAGACATCGAACAAATTTGTCAAGCTTCTTTGTAGGTCTTCTAGATAGTTATTTCTTTGATATACCGGGTCTGTTTTATAGGTGAAATTTTCATACCACAGAAAGCGGATGTTTAGCAGATATTCTTATGCCTGCTTGACATTGTTGTGGACAGAATAAACAAAATCGTCATCGCAGGTTTTTTTAAGCCCCGGAGTTATATAACAATTACTTATACATTCACATTTTCACAAGTTTTTGATTGAAAAAAAATCATAGAACGAGTTATCAGTACAGAAAAAGCAAGTTGCTAGAACTTTAGAATTTTTTTACTTTGAATAAATTCTGTTCAAAGCACCATTCTTCTTATAAAGTCATTCTGGTACACAGAATCACACTGCTTGATTTAACCAACATAGGCAGCATCCGTATTTAATTTCTTCATTGAGTGTTTTTTACCGAAGACAGAGGAATCCTGGTTTTACACAGCCGTTAGCGTAAACGGACGCTATGTTGCACTATCGAGAGAATGATTGATGAAAACTGAGATATTTAAAAGGCATCTTAACATGTACAAAACTTTCTTGAAATGCCCAGTGATTTTCCTAACAACGCATTCACTCTTCAAGCGTGGATGACTGAAAAATTTATTCATAAATTTTCACCTGATGTTCTCTCCTCCTTCGTCAATGCGATGCTCCAAACCATTCGGAAGAGAACTCACGAATTGATCCAGATGCGCGTGACGTAGAGCCTAAATCCTTAGATTGTACTTAATTCATCAAATCGCACAAAGGGGTTGGTATTGCACTCATGGCGCTGATATCGTCCTTTATTACTAATCAATATGTTTTTTAAAAGACTAGACAAATCCAAGAAGAAACCACAGTTGATAGAAACTAAAACTCAGTAACAAGTAATGTGAAAAAAGGGAGAAAACTCACATCCCAGACTTCATCGTCTGAATAGGTCCCGGTTGGATCTAGATTGAAGCGAAGAGTTCCGCTGAACAACACTGGATCCTGAGATTAACACTTATAATTAGCATGTTTTTAACACGCTCAGTTTTGATTTTGAAAAAGACGGCCGGGTTCGATCCCGAAATTTTCCGCAACGCGGAAACGCTTTTTTTACGCGTGATTGTAGAATTAGGTGTACAGGCGTAGGCAGATTCATTGCCATTCGGTTATTAACCGATTTCTCGTAAAGAGTACTTTCAATTCATTTTAATGAATTTTTATTCATCACATTAAGAAAGTACATTCAATTAAAATTTTCCTCAAAATGAGCTCCTCGTTCACGAGTTGCGGTCTTCAGCCGTTGTGAGTATTTGGCTATCACGGCAGAAAAGTACTCTCTCTTCTCTCCAAGCTCTCTTCAGAGACGATTTCAGGAAACCGACGCTGAGGTATGCTTTAGCGCAGACCTTGGCCTGCAGGTTCCCCCAAATTTCTTAATCGAGGAGTTCAGGGGCCGTATTCAGAGATCTAAGAGGATTTCATTAGTAAATTTTACCCAGTACATTTTAGACCTAAGTTCAACTCGGTTCCGTATTCAGAGACAAGTTGTAGGCCTACAATATTCTAGGGTAAAGTTTACTATAAAAAAAGGGCAGCACACGGGGATTTTTTTAAGGGCAGCACACGGGGGACCCGCAACGATTTCCCTAACAATGCAACTTTATTAATGTATGAAAAAAATTCGTTCTATGATGATAATGGATGAGCTTTATGATGCATGATTACTCGCGATTTGCTATTAATGTTTGACTTTACATGCTGAAATAGTCGAATTGCTATGAATATTATATATTCATAGAGTTGCTATGAATATATAATATATTTTCGAATTCATCATGATCAAGTTGGGTTTAACGTAGCCAAGTTTAATCGATTTTTGTCGTGATTGAAGTGTTTTGAGAATGGTTCAGTCTTGTTTAATCGTGACTGAAGAAGTTCTTCGTTTGAATCCTGATTTTGGTTTAAAAATCGGTTTTAAAAAAAAAACTTGTTACATAAGATTGAATTGAATTTAAATGAGTTACTAGCTGGCATTGAAAATTTAACAATGGTGCGGATCATTGCATGAATTGGACATAATTCAAAAATTAGCTCATGATGAAGAATTCTGATGATGAAGAATGATTTGATTGCGATAATAAATGAGCTTTATTATGTATGATTTCTCGCAAGGGAGTTGCTTGAATATTCGAAATTATGTACTAAAATATTCGAATTGCTGTAAATTTTTTATATTCATAAAATTGCTATCAATATTCGAATTTACCATATTCAAGTTCGGTTTAACGTAGCAATGATTTCGTTCTAGTTCCTATTCGAATTTCGGCTCTTATGTACTCACGGGCATACCCTGCGTCTTGTCTTTCAAATATTGGAATACTAGACAAAAATTTGACTTTAAACGCTACGATTTCGAAAATTTTCTTCACAGCATCAGCAACTCCGATTCGTAAAAAAAATTTACAAAAAATTTTACATCAAAAGTTATTTTTACATTAAAAAACGCTTAGGCTTAGTAAAAGTTCACGCTAACGAGGCCGTATCACAAAAAATGTCTCTCTGCACTGTCTGGCGTCTAGTATGTATGCCCATGAGTATATAAGAGTCCGAATTTATTTTCGTTTTCGTTCCTATTCAGGAATGGCACAATTTTACTTAGGGGGAGGGCGCACTTTACTTGGAGAGGGCTTTTGTATTCTTTGACAAATTTTGTCACTGAATTGACAGAAAGTTAATAATATGAGAAATTTTCTATGCGGTTTTGAGCACTACAGTATAAGGGGCAGCACTCGTGGGCTTTAAACGCTTCGGTTTCAAAAAATTTCTTCATAGATGTCCATTTTGAGCATCAGGGACTCCGGTTCTTTGAAAAAATAAATTGTAAAGAAAAAATTTATGTTTTAGAAAAAAATTTATGTTTTAGAAAAAAATTTATGTTTTAGAAAAAAATTTATGTTTTAGAAAAAAATTTATGTTTTAGAAAAAAATTTATGTTTTAGAAAAAAATTTATGTTTTAGAAAAAAATTTATGTTTTAGAAAAAAATTTATGTTTTAGAAAAAAATTTATGTTTTAGAAAAAAATTTATGTTTTAGAAAAAAATTTATGTTTTAGAAAAAAATTTATGTTTTAGAAAAAAATTTATGTTTTAGAAAAAAATTTATGTTTTAGAAAAAAATTTATGTTTTAGAAAAAAATTTATGTTTTAGAAAAAAATTTATGTTTTAGAAAAAAATTTATGTTTTAGAAAAAAATTTATGTTTTAGAAAAAAATTTATGTTTTAGAAAAAAATTTATGTTTTAGAAAAAAATTTATGTTTTAGAAAAAAATTTATGTTTTAGAAAAAAATTTATGTTTTAGAAAAAAATTTATGTTTTAGAAAAAAATTTATGTTTTAGAAAAAAATTTATGTTTTAGAAAAAAATTTATGTTTTAGAAAAAAATTTATGTTTTAGAAAAAAATTTATGTTTTAGAAAAAAATTTATGTTTTAGAAAAAAATTTATGTTTTAGAAAAAAATTTATGTTTTAGAAAAAAATTTATGTTTTAGAAAAAAATTTATGCACGCGAAAAAGTATGATTTTTTAGGCACTGCTGAGACGGGTGAGAGCGTCTCAGCTTTCCTACTAAACTTTAGTATAAAGTTTACCCTAAAGTCTACTCTCTGAATTCCAATTTGGCGAAACTAAAACTTAGTATAAAGTTTCCTATAAATTTTAGTATAAAATTTTGTCTCTAAATACGGCCCCAGGTCGCGAGAGTCAGTCTTCTGTCGCGTCAACTGTCGCGCGTAATAGGTCAAACAATTATTGCAAGAAATCTGCCTATTCCTGTACATAGTACGTTTGAATCAGGCGTCACTGTTTTTAAACTGTGTAACTGAGCCTTTTAGCGCTTGTTGTGATTCGAGCAAAATTCGCCTGCTTTTTCGAGCCAGTAGATCTCGTTCAAGGAAAGATTTATAATTTCTTGATACTATGGCTCTAACCCGAAAAAAAGCTTGAGCCATTACGTGATGAATATAAGAGAGTATATAGTGTTTGAAGAAGCCATTCGATTAGAACTCATCCCTCAAATCTCCTTTAAAGAATGGTTTGATTTGGAAAACAACATTCACTAAAGTGGATTTTTCAAGAACCTTAAACAATTCATTAAAAATACACTAGAATTTGCAAGAAATGAGACGCACTGGCACTATCGAATAATGTTTCGTAAAGCTTGATTAATCTTCTTCAGAATGCTACTTTTTTGGAAAGAATTGGGTCTAAATAAATAAAATTGGAAGTTTCTGCTAACTTGCGGAATGATAGAAAGGCGCTCCCTGAGATCATGCAGTCCTATACTTGTGACATTTATCGAGTCAATCAATAGTTCTCCTTCTGTCGGCTCAATGATTCGGAAGAGTGCGAGCGCTAGAGAGCTCTTCCCTGAAGTTATCTTCAAACTGCAATACCCCCTGCATTTGTTGCTAGTCAAGGAATCAAATAAAACGGATAAGATTTTCAGCAGAAACCTTTCGTGTTTCTAGTCTTTCGAAAACTTTCTTCAAAAGGCACTAAATATAGAATAATTTTTTATCTTTGTTAATAGTTTTAAGCAACGATGGGCTGAGACTATAATGAATGAAATCCAGCGCACGGGCAAAAAAATGGCACTTGGCTGGGAACCGAACCTGCGCTGCCTAACCGGGACTTGTACAGGGTTAAAAAGCCGGTTAGGTTCGGTTCCCAGCCGAGTTCCAAATTTAGAACATATTCTAACCGGCTGAAATAATCAGTTTATCAGAAGCCTCGGCTTTCTGAAGTGTTTCATGAATTCATTTTATTAGTCAAGTTTATTGAATGAAATTTTTCATTCATTATAGTCTCAGCCCATCGTTGCCTTATAAAGACAGACTAAGATCAAAAAGTCAAGTTAAATAATTTGTTGGTGGACCCCAAATTTCTGTTTTAGAAGTTCCACAGGTCTTGGTTATTATGTGAAATTGCGAACTTCTATAAAACCCCTTCATATTTTCATACAAATTAATTCATATAGCTATCCGCGAGTTTTTTTGCTTCAGATATATGTATTTGTTTTCTTCGGTACTCTACATCATCTCTAGACAGGCTATGAAGTTTTTAAAAAGTAATTTTTGTTTAGTATTTGTAATTTGCATTTCTTCGTAAATGTTCTCCTCAAAGCTCAGAATTAAAAAAATTCTTTTTAGGTCCTCTTTCAAATTGACTTTAGGCTGCCCAACCTGCTCCAGTTCTTCCAACGACGCCCACTTTCTGACCGGCAGCTATGCTCACATTGATCCCCTTAAGAACCACATCCAGGCCCGGTCTATAAAATAGTTGTTAACAGAAGACCTCAATTTTCTTCTTGTTCTTAATGTAGTAATCCCCTCGTCAAGTTTTTTCTTCTTGTTCTTTCTTGATCCCCTCGTCAAGTTTTGCTTGAGAGCGGGTTCGCAGACGGATTACCATGTTGTTGAATATTACTGCATGTGTTTAACGAATCTCCCAGAAAAGTCACGATCGAAGATGAAAGCCAAACTCTTATACCTGACCTTTTATCCTGAAAATGGACACTGAAAAAAGAAGAAAACGTTCGTAACCTGTATTTAGTGGAGTAATCAATGAAGCTGACAGCTCCAGAAGTGGGCCAAGTCTTCGGCATCGGTCGATTGTCTTTACGCCACTCCGCCTCAAAATCTATTTTCCACAAATTGTATTTGTTTAAATCTGATTAAATGTCTTCATAAATGAGCTTTCGAGATGTAATAAAAACACATGTTACATTGACGCTTGATAACTAAGAGAACAAGGCATATGAGCCTTTCATATAACACTATCGCACAGAATATCAATTTGTTCCCGTGGTGTAATGGTAACACGCGCTCCCGGTTTGAGTCGAGATGGTCTGGGTTCGATCCCGCCCAGCGGACTAGCTTTTTTCTGTGCGATAGTTCAATCAATTGTCATCTTAACCAGGCGCCACTGCCTTTAAACTGTGTGACTTAGAATTTGAAGATTTATCACCCATCTTCCATCTCTATTTTGTCTTAAACGTGAACTCTGGAGTTACGCTCCCTCCATTCATGACGCAATCGCTTGATAAGTAGGCGTGACTAAGAGAACAAGGCATATGAGCCTTTCATATAACACTATCGCACGGAATAGCAACGTGTCCCCGTAATGTAATAGTAACACGCGCTCCCGGTTTGAATCGAGATGGTCTAGGTTCGATCCCGCCCGGCGGACTAGCTTTTTTCTGTGCGATAGTTCAATCATTTGTCATCTTAACCAGGCGTCACTGCCTTTAAACTGTGTGACTTAGAATTTGAAGACTGATGAAATAGTTGGTTGAGAGAAAAGATAAAGTTTTAAAAATAAAACGAGGCAGGCGCAAAAAAATAAGAATGCGAAATTTATCTCTCGAAGAAATACAAACAATGAGAGAGGAAAAATTATAAAGCATAGAAAGAAGGAAGAGTAAGAGAGCGAGAGAGGAAGAAAGCGAAAGATACAGGATTAAGCAGAAATATTACATTAATTGGGAGACCTAATAGGTGCTACAGTTGGACTGAGATCAACCTTTGAACTGCTGGATTGTTCTGAAGAACAGTCTTTTATCAACATCCTTTCTCTGATGGAATTTTGTTCATCTTGAGAAGTATGGTAGCAGTCAAAAAGCAGTGCACTTCGATTCTCGATATAAATAGCCGCGGGTATAGGGGCCTGCTCTCCCGACCTTAATCTCCTCGAAATTGCAATCTTGCAATACACGCAGGCAAAAATCTGGGCTGAAGTACACCACAGTTTCGATGGCCTGGAAACGTCTCTGAAGGGAAAATGGGATGATCTTTCCCAGAAAACCTCTCTGCCGTTATAGTAAAGCATCCACGTGTGAAAACCGTAATTCATGAAAAAGGAGCCTGTTTTGAAATAAATTTTAACTGGTAGTCCTTGCTTAGGTGGAAAACAAAACTTGTTAAATTTATACCGAAAGCTCCTTTGTCGTCTGAGAAATCGGTTAATAACCAAATTGTACTTGCAATAAATCTGCTTTACCCTGTAGAGAAATGGATAGAGAGAGTGAATGCAAGTCAGATGAAGAGATGAATTGACAGAGCGACCTCATTTCCTCCTTCGCTGTACTCCTTGACTCTCTCGACAGCGACAATGCTAGTCTCCATCTCACTGATTTGTCTCATCAACATGTTCATCATGAAAGATACCTGTAACAATTTTGAAGTAAGAGATGCTTGTGAGAATTCCTGCAGTATAACTTCACTTTTGCAGTATAACTTTATTGAAGGTTCTTACTTGAAAATGAGAGTCCTCTGAAATCAACTAAGTACCTAAAATAATATGGTTGATTATTGTTGGAAAACGGAATTAGACTGAACGAAATACTCAATTCCTTCGCTTGGAATCGAAGAGGTCGAAAATGGTTGGGTTCTTCCTGAAATATCTAGTAAAATTCGTCATTAGATTGAAGTACCACGAGTCCTCTTTCTTTCTCTTTCGCTTCTTCTCCCTTTTCTCCTCGAGCGCGTTTTGGTCTTACCTGTTTTCATTGACTTGTGTAAATGAGAATTTGCTAATGAAGGTCAGGTTTGAATAATCTGACATTGAGTGAGTAGCTGAGAGATAGCCCGATAACCCCGGCCGAAGTCGAGCCAAATGCTTTGCTGACAACTGCCAGAAGAGCTGTCACCAAGATGATGCCATTCCCGAGAGACTCGAGGCGAACTGCCAACCAGCGGGCAGCCACTTGGTAGAACCAATTACAACGAGCGTACGTGTTCACCTAAGATGTCTTATTCTAAGTAATGTTATCATTTTGAAGAGTGATACTCTCAGACCCATGCAACAAACCGATTATTGAGAGAAAAGCTACTTCATTTACCTTGTTGTGCGTTAAGTTGATAAAGCTTTCCACCCAGCCGAAAGCTCGAATTGTTGAAGCACCCTGAAATCCGGAAACCTTCGAGTAAGGTTTCAAAAATGTTAGAGATGAATGATAAATTAGTTCAATACATTTATAAGAAGTACCATTGTTTCAACAAAAAAAAAATCAAAATTGACTGAATTGTTCAACGCAATAAATAAATAAATAAAGTATAGTAAAAAAATTCTCTCTTGTTTTTTAACTCTTCCTTTCTCTCACATATTCTTCGCGTAAGCTTTAGCACCTGAATAGTTTCCCCGAAATGTGAGTAGATCGGGGATCGGTTGATTGAGGAGAGCCGCTGAAGCTGCCGAGCACTCGATATGTAGTAGCGCTACAAGACATGCACTGCTCAAACGGGAAAATACTCTTCGTCTTCCTAGCGTTATTCCCGCTGAAGAGTGGGGTCCGCTGTACTGAACTACAAACTGGACAATAATACACGCTAAAATTTCCACAGGCTATAAGCAAGAGTTTGTAAGTACATATAATCGAGCAACGGTAGAGAACAAAAACAAAAAAAGCTGTATTAGAAAGTTGAACAAGAAGTATAAAAGAGAGTAACTTTAACTAATTATGACATAGAGTATTCTAAGGCAAAAAAAATAAAGTACTAAAAGTTGATAGCATTAACAAAAAAGTAGAAGTTTAAGAAGTATATTTGAATAGTTGCAGAGTAATTAAAGTTAATTCAAAGTGTGATTGTGAGGGTGAAACATTCGAAAAAGTATAAACTATTTGTGTGAGTCATAATATTTGTATGAGAAAAAACTATGGAGTGATACTGACAAGTATGAGAATGTAGACGACGAACAGCGGAATGGCAAAAGCAACGAATAGAGGTTGAGAGATGGAGATGATGATTAGCATCTGAGATATGTTCATGAAGCCGATGATGGCGAATCGAAGATTCATCGCGATCTGGAGGTCGATCACATCCACGTCCTTCAGAAAGTTATTGCATGTCTTTCTGGGGGGAAAAAGAATACTCTTTGACAGCCGCCGTGAAAAAGAAGGCGTTTGGAGGTGAGAGTATGTTATATGTTCACTATACACACACACACATTGAAATATGTTGAGTGTGTTTATGTACATATATGTACATCAAAAATATATTAATAGTCTGCAGAGTCAATTGTGTTCTAAGATGGCCATTTTACGTTTTCTCAAGTTAATGCAGCTTCATTTGAGGAACAAAAAAATTCCAAGTAGGTCACGCGTAAGGTCATCGTGATAATTAATGGAAAAGTAGAAAGCATTTAAACTTAGTCAATAAAAGAAGAGAAAAATTTTCAGGGCAAGGATTCCACAAATCTTCATCTTGTTTGCTACCTTGCTTTGTTCTGATGCTTTAGAGCTTTGTCCATTCGATATGACCGGTTTACCATTTGATATGACCGGTTTACCATTCGATATGACCGGTTTACCATTCGATATGACCGGTTTACCATTCGATATGACCGGTTTACCATTTGATATGACCGGTTTACCATTTGATATGACCGGTTTACCATTTGATATGACCGGTTTACCATTTGATATGACCGGTTTAAGCTTAGAAAATTCACCAAATTCAATTGGCTGTTTTTTTGTTGTTGAAAGAATTGAAAGAAGAAAAAAAACATTCATGGGAAAAAAAACTTAGAAAACAATAAGAACAGACCCATTAGAAATTCCAGAAACTATGAGAACCTTGCTGTTACTTCAAAAAAAGAACACTAAGAGAAACTTTTTTGATAAAACAGTAAAACCTTTCCGAGTCGATTGAGGATTCTTCCAAGAGGAGTCACATCGAAGAAAGAGAGTGGGGCTCGGAGAATGTTGTGTAGCAGTGGAGCGTGCAGGTGGAGAGAAGCTCGCACTTGACCTAGCAGAAGCATCGTCATCGCGAGGTAGAGGGTCACCGCTGCAGACAGTTGCTAAGTGACCATCTTTGGACATGCTTGTATATGTAACACTTTAGCGTTATTCCGAAATGTGTCCTCGGTATTCTAAATTGGTCTGCTAACTGATTTTGGTCTAAAAGTGTGCCTATAAAGAACACTTCAACTGGATGAACTCGAGAACGGATATCTCAGTAATTTCACTGATTCCACTTTAATGAGATAGTGTAACTTGATCAAAATCATATATACCTGTACCTGTTATAACACCATAAGCTATTCTCATGAACTTATGCTCCAATAAAACTTTCATCAACTTACTAGTGGCTATCTGAATTCTTTTCAGTCAGAAGTTAGGACTTCCCTAAGGGCATCTCATGCTCATTTAATCTATGAAGACACAGCTTCTCAGTCACAAACTTTAAAAGCAGTGAAATGTGGTCAGGACTAATTTTTGAAAAAATAAACAAACTACAATTGAATCATTGCACTGGCAAAAGCTAGTCTAGCCCAGTGTACTAGTTTTTGTTCGTGTGATATCATAGTATGTCCCTAGTCAATATTAACCTAATTAGTCTTAACACTTGTCACTTCCGATTACTTGATGACTTTTTTCAAGCATTAGTTTTTACTTTCTCCGATTCCGATGCAGGCATAGACGATGAGCCGTAGCGAAATGGGTTCCGCATCTGCCGGGTCTGAGCCAAGTGTGTTGTCGTTCGACCTATACGTTATTCTCTTGAAAGGATTGACAACGATTAACCCATTTTTTGGGCTTTTCCAGTTCGGACTTATTTCCTCGCAGAACTAATTCACAAGTTTCAAGAAACGATTTTTTATCATTTTAAAAACAAGCAATATTTTTTCCGGAAAAAGTTCTTAGTGTGCCCGCTGTTTGAACCATAAAAAAACAAGTTCCATCATTGAAGAAAACTTTTTGTTACAAATTTGTCGGTCAATCTTACTTCAAGGCTAACTCGAATTACTCTCATCATCAAAGGTAGCATTGAGATTGTGAATACAACCTCACCAATCAGTCAACCAGAAGACTCTGCCGGTCTGGAGTACATTCACAAATTCCCATCCCAGAACAACCTCACCAATCAGTCAACCAGAAGGCTCTGCCGGTCTGGAGTACATTCACAAATTCCCATCCCAGAACAACCTCACCAATCAGTCAACCAGAAGGCTCTGCCGGTATGGAGTACATTCACAAATAATGCCCATCCCAGAACAACCTCACCAATCAGTCAACCAGAAGGCTCTGCCGGTCTGGAGTACATTCACAAATGCCCATCCCAGAACAACCTCACCAATCAGTCAACCAGAAGGCTCTGCCGGTCTGGAGTACATTCACAAATGCCCATCCCAGAATGAAAGGGATGAATCGATGGAAGATACCCATCGCTCGGAAATACTCCAAGTAAACTCGCATTTTGACCTGTTAATCAAAATAGTTTCTTTTTCACACGATATTCCGTTAATATAGTCTGAAATTTTCCTGCTTTAATGATCTGATAGAGAATAGTGAGCCGAGAAAGTTCACAAACATACAAGCTGTATTTTCTAAAACATTGAAACTTTTCAAACCTGCTATGTTGGAAATTCTATTGACAGTCCAAGCATAACCTTCATTTTGTTCTTAGAGCCAATAAAACATTCCACACGGGAAGATTGTACTAATAAAGAGGCCGAGAAAAATAAATTCTGGGAACTGTTTGAAAAACTCACTAAAACCGAAAAAAAATACCTGTGGGATTTTGTGCCGCAAGATTAAGGTACAAGGGCTCATATTGCAATAAAAGGCAGCTGGTTCGTTTTCGACTCAATAAAGGACTGACTCGTCCGGTAGCTGCGAGCTCCTTCTCAATCAAAACTGAGTTCTCAGCGCGCTGCCCAGGATTCTTCCCACTCTTAAAAAAATATTATTCGGCTTTTTCAATTAAAAGGTTTTGGTTCTCGCCTAATGCAAAAAAATTCAAGCGTTTTTAAAGCAAGATTTCCTTCTTTCTTCACCCTATTCCAGGTAATATCCGTAGACTTCTGAAGTTTGAATATACAATAACATGCTTACGTTAATAATTCACAGCTAATTATTTGTTAAAAATAGTTTCTCGCAATGAATGAGTAACTAGAAGAGTATTGTGAGAACATAGAAAAATGCCACAAAAAAAAGAATTCTAGAAAAGTTTGTTTGAATTTGAGATTCTGATATGACTAGAATCTTAAACATGTTATGAAAAATGAAGAATGAAGAGAGAAAATAATCAAGACACTAATTCACTATCGATCACTTCGATGACGCTAATTCACAAAAGTCTGTTTCGTCCCCGCTCAGACAGACTTCTGTGTTCTCTGGTTGGGGCTCATTAGTGAGTGCCCACAAACGATAAAATTGAACGACAATATATCATGTGTTAAACAACGCAAACAAACAAAAAGAACAAAAAACATTCAAAACATTAAAAATAAGGATGATTCAAATAGTTTTTAAGTAATTTTTGTAAAATCTAACAGCAAAGAAATTGAAAGAGTTGAGGCTAAAAACAATGTTGAGCATTGGCTTTTTTTGAAAAAAAAGAACAATTGGTTGTTATTCGATTCGTCATCCAAGAGAATATCATAGGAAAACGTCGCAATTGTGAGTTTTCCAAAAAAAATCATGTCACTGACCTTTTTGCACCTCAGATTGGATGTTTTTCGTTTCATAGACAGTTTAGATCTTTGGCTGAGAACAGAATCCGTGTGTGTTTCGTCAACTTCATCGTCTGCAGGGTTGATTTCATCTTCGTCACTGCAGAATTTTTGTTCTCAGAGTTCGTAATTTGTCGAAAAATATCTCAACGTCGACCAATTCACAATTTTTTTCAAATATTCCTCAAATAAGATATACCACAACAGTGAAAAAATAACGGATTCAATAAATTTTCGCAACATTTACAAACCCACAACCTTGACAAACTTCAACAATGCTAAAAAAATTTCAATATTGAAAAGAAAAAAACCTTATGTCATTTCTTCGCTAAAATGAGTTCCAGTCGGTAAAGAGCTTATTAGAAGCAAAAGAAAGCTTTCTCAATGTCGTTTTCTCAAAAGGGTTGTCAATACTTTCTAACGTTAAGCCTCGATATAAGACTATGCTCGGGATAATTTTGCCAAAATGCTCAAAATGTTGTTCCTCGGGCAGATTTCGCTTTAAATTCCAAGCTTTTCCATGGCAAGAAATGGAAAAATGCCCCATGATAAATAGCAGCAACTAACATGCGTTTTGACGGGCCTGCCAAGAAAAACCGTGCAAAAACAAGCATTTTGCCACTGCCAAAACCGGTTTTTTGTCCTTGTTTTGTCACTGCCAAATCGGGCTTTTTTCGTAGCCCTTGCCACCCTTTAGCCCTCATTTCCAGGTAGACGGAGGATCGCTCTCAGAAACTCTTTAGCGAGTGCAAATACTAGACTTTGATTTCAGCTAATATGCCGAGAAGCAATACCAGCAACTACAACGGCTACACTCCAGACATTTCTAGCGACGTACCCCAACCGAGTTTACTAAATTCGGTTGGGTTACGTTGCTAGAAGTGGTTGGACTGTGGTTGTTGCAGCTGTTGGTATCGTTTCTCTCTTGCACTGCCTCCAGAAAAATTCTAACATAGAAATTCGCTTAGGCTTACCAATTCCTAGCCGGGCTAGGACTAAACAAACCTGAAACTCAGTAAGCTGTGTTCAACGGACAGAAAGTGTTCAATAAAAGAGCCCAAATTGGCAGTGCCAAAACATGTAACAAAGGAAAAAATAAAATTGTCCGTGATTTGGCAGTAAAAAATGTGTTTAAAAAAACTTAGAGTTTGGCAGTGCCAAAACATGTCACAAAGGCAAAACAAAATTATCCGTGATTTGGCAGGGACAAAGCCTGGCCACAGAGTCATTCATCACTTGGCATTGCAAAATAGTGACCGATTCTTCGTCCCTATTTTGGCAGTGAAAAAAAAAACTAATATCGGAATTTCCTTTCCCCAAGTTAAAATACTCGAAATCTTGGCGAAATAAAATTTTTGGCTGAGGAACATCATTTCGAGCATTTTTGGGGAAATTATTCCCAGCATCGTCTTATATATCATTAAGTCTGGGCAAAGGCATTTTTGGCGTCGTCGTCGTTTTTGAAGCACTTCTCTTGAAGGAAGTTTTCCAGATGCTTGAAAAAGTGGTAGTCCATGGGCGATCAGGTGAGTATGGCGGATGACGCAGAGTCTCGTACCCCAATCCGTTCAGCTTTCGCAGAGTCGTTTGTGCGACGTGTGGCCTGGCGTTGTCGTGGAGGAGAATTTGTCCCTTCATATTGACCAATCTCGGGTACATACGTTGGAGCTTCTGGTGCATTTATTCGATTTGGAGAAAGTACTTCTCCGCCGTAATTGTTTCACCCGGATTGAGGAAGCTTTGGTGAATGATACCGGCTGCAAACCACCAAACAGTCACCATAACCTTCTTTTGGTGGAGTTTTGGCTTCGGGAAGTGCCGAAGAGCCTCATCGTAATCCAACCACTGAGCAGAACGTCGACGATTGTCTTATAGGATCCACTTCCCATTTCAAGTCACAATCCGTTAGAGATAAGGATTGTTTTCATTGCAAAGAAGAAGGGCAGAAGACAACGAAAAATGATTTGTTTTTGATATTCGTTCAATTCGTGGTGCACCCTTTTGTCGAGCCTTTTCGACTTAGATAGAGCAAACAACGGGCTACAAAATTATTTTCAACATCACCGGTTTATAACGAAACATTTATTGAAAATGAATCATTCATTAAGCAAGTAACAAAAACCGCAAAAACTTTTTGAATATTTTAATAATTTGCTGTGATACAGTACATGCTAGAAGTTTAGTGGTACTAATGTTTTTGAAGGTTCTGACTCATGATTTAGTTTTCTTTCATAAAATTTTCGATTCACTTGAATGTGAACCAAAATAATATTTTTCACGCTGCGAATCATTCACAGAGGCCGAAAAAATAAATCACATCAGGAGTTACTGCTGGAATAAAAGCAGCGATTTTTTTTTCTTTTTCATTTCCATGTGTCTTCACATTTTAAATAATGTGTGAATAAATAAATAAATAAAAATTTCTGAACCCACAACTACTTTGTATTGACCGGCGCCTAATTGAGACAGATTATTTTTCAAGTTATCGCACATACCACAGGAAATTGACCACATAGGATCAATTATAGTGGTCTTACTCTCACAAAAAACGGGCAACATTTAACTTCTCTAGACTAAAACTCGAAACTGTTTTCCGCTTTGTGTTCCAAGAGGAATGAGTGAGTGACCTTCTCTCTGTACTGGGAGTCATCTCATCCTTTCTCGGAACTTCGGTCTCCTTCAGCATATGCGAAATCTCTTCATCCTCTGCCAGAACTTCGTACTTGTCCATATGAGAAATGCAGCTATCTGAAGTTGCTTACATGCATGAATCGAAAAACACGTAACTGGATAAATTGGAACAGCAGTAGACAACCATTCTCGCAGGTTTCGAGGGACGGGTTCGTGTCCTACGAACCTAATGAGCTCAAATCCTTGCACGCGAAAGACAATTGAGAAATGAACCAAGATGTATAGACGTTAGATTCTTATTCGACCACGAGCGATTTTATACTGCACTCTCCTCTTTCTCTAACGCCTCATCGGTCATGAAAGCGATGTGTTTAAGATTCATAAGCTCGAAGATGAAATTAAAGAGAACAAAACAAAACATTCTTGTGAATCTCATGAAATTTAAAGTCTGCTGGGATCAGAACAAAAGCCAACCATTCATGATGATCACCAGATCCGTCTCTTTCAAAAATGTGAGACCATGAGTGACAAGAATCCTCAACATTACAAGTTTTTTTCACGAACAGTTATTGCGGCTAGAGAAAAAAAGTCATACAATAAAATATAAAAGTAATACCATCCTAAGAAAATTCACTTTCATTTCATTTCATTTATTCCATGTAACTTTGAATTGCTTCAGAGGAAGGTTGAGGGGGATAGGTTCGAGAACATGGACTGTATTGATAGATATATTTTGGGTGAGTGGCTCATGGTTTTTGGATGTCATTGTTAAACTCTCAATTGTGACTGAACTTCTCTCAATTCTTTTCAGTGATTTACACAAATAATGACCAGCTCTAAATAAAATGATAATTACTCAACAACATACATTCTCTTCAACTTCTAAGTTACACAGTTTAAAGGCAGTGACGCCTGGTTAAGATGACAAATGATTAAAATATCGATATTTCAATCATTTGACATACATTCTCGATATAAATTTTCAATATAAAGGATTACTGATCAGAAATAATGGGGTTAGGTATATTCAGATCTTTACTCAGCTTTCTAAATTTAATAGAAAAAAGAGAAATATTAGGAGAGGATATCAGTTCTTCAGGTAGACCATTCCAAATTGATATTTTACGACAGATAAAAGTAAAAATTTTAGAAGAATAAAATTTTACTGGTAGATTGATTCGTAAAGAATTCGTGTGCCTCATGGACATACCGAGAGGTGAGAGACGGTAAAGACGAGCAGTATTCAGTTGTACATTAGAGTGAATAAATTTGAGTTTGAGAATTTGAAATTATCTAACCTACTCAAAGTTTTTTTTAAAATTTACATACAAATCACATCCTTTCAAATTCCATTTTTATTTTTTGAAGTATTTTTAAAACTATCAAAAACCTAGTTTTTTTGGCGAGAAGGCCCTTAGGTCCGATTACTTGGTCGAAGATATGACGAGCAACATGCGAGTCGACCGCGGAGAGTGGATCGTCTAACAGGTAAACATCTCTATCCTAAAGACTAACTCCTTTTCCGTCATTGAACAAATCCATACGGGTTAAATTACATTTCATGATACATTTTTAAAATGCATTTCACTTCTTAAAGTAACTTTTTGAACGATCATTTTTGAACTTATCTTCACTAAAACGATCTCTAAGCAAAACTGAGTAACTTAGAAGCCGTCTTTTCTACTCATTTTCCAAAGCAAATCCGTTGTCAAAAAAGCTTTTTTTGCGCGTTCATAATAACAATAATAACAAGCTGAATAATCAGTCAAACCTGATAAACCGCCCTTGCGAGTGCAATTCGCGTCTTCTGACCACCCGAGAGATTGATACCCTAAGATAAGGTTTTTATGTAACATTTTGACTGACTCGAACTGAATATTTCCTGAATTGAGCGGAGATGAAATAACATTTGACTCCATATACTCCTCGGAATACAAACCTAAAAACGAATTTTTTTTAAGTTTCAGAGACTTAAGGATTGAGTAAACCCCTAGCCAATTTTTTAAAGAAAGGGAAGCCGTTATTGAATTCATTAAGAATTGTGATAACTCTTGCTATTGAATTCGGGTCTGTTATACCTTTACTGAGTTCCGGCTCAATGAGCCTTTAGGACTCTCCAGGTTTTTATCTTCTCCGAATAAAGCTAAAATTCTTTTTTCTTCTTCTTCTAATTATTCCTAGCGTTTTCCTGCGATGGCGGGAACCGCTTTATGTATAGATCTTCTTTCTTCACTTGTCCCGGTCGAGGACTTCTGTGATCGTGATCGATCACATAAGCCGTGACTTAAAGAACGACATATGATATTTGGGCAAGTTGCCAATAAAGTTGGCATCTCGGGCTCAGATGAATGGCTTCAAAGTCCGCATTGATGGTGTATTGCCATCGCTGCTTCGGTTGCCCTCTCGGTCGCCGACCGTCAACTTCTAGATTGTAGGCTGTGCTGGCAACAGCTTTCGATGATGCTCTGGTGACGTGTTCAAACCATCTCAGTCGATTTTCGCGCATCTTCTCGTTGATGGGGTTGACGCCAAATCTTCTCCTTATGGTAGGTGATATCAGAGAGAGATTTCCAAGATCCACCGGATCATGTGCATTTCCATAGTTTGTAGACTTGTTTTCGTAGTTGGCCAGCACTCGGTTCCATACAAGGGTACGGGGCGCACTAATGTCCGATATCTCTTCGAATGGAGTCGCAGAAGCATATTTCGCCTGTGACATCTCTCCATATCATCCATGCTCCGTTGTCACGTGACATCACGTCAGAATCGATGTCTCTGTCGCTCTGTAGATTGGATACAAGGTAGCAAAAGCTGGTGGACTTTGTCTTTGCCGTTTACCTTGATGGTGTCTTCGGAAGGTAGTGTTTCCAGGTACTCTGTTTTTGAGGTCTTCAGACGTAGTCCAAACTGACTGAGTCGTTTCCTCCAGTCCTGCACTTTTTGCTGTATCTCCTTTTTCGTTTTGACTGCCAGGAACACATCATCCGCGTACAGGATGGTCCGTACAAGGTCACCCTGTAGGTCACGAAAAAATAATGTCCAGGAAAAGAATGAAGAGGAGTGGCGGTAGCGCTGATCCTTGATGTACGCTCACATTCACTGGAAAACTTTTTGAGATTTCGACGGGGTAAACCACCTGGCTCGTGGCATCCATTTAGAGTAGTTGGACTCAACCAATTAGAAGTTGAGACACTTCGCGGTCCCGAAGGGCTTACACGATGAGCTCGTGTGTTACTCGGTCGAAGGCGTTCTCTAGATTGAGAAAAGCGAGATGGAGTGGTTGCTGCCACTTCCTGTGGTTCTTCATCAGCTGAAGAGCAGTGAAAACAAATATCCTTTGACGAATTCACATTGGTTGCGTTCAAGCTTAACGATTTTTCGCAAGCGCTGTTCGAGGACACGTTCAAAGATTTTCATGGTAAGGCATAGGAGGCATATCGGTCGATAATTTGAACACTACGCTGGATATCATTTGTTCTTGGAAAGCGGAGCCGCGAAACTTTTCAAAAAATCTGTGTGTGCTTGGCAATTTTCGCGTTGAAGGAATCCGCAAACCAGAGGATCACGGTGTTTAAAAGTTCCTTGAGCTACCATAAGCCGACTGGTAGTTTGTCTGGACCTGGGGCTTTGGAACTCTTCATAGAGCAAACGGCTTTCGAAACTTTGGCGTACGTGATGTGGGAGACTGCGCCGGCAAATATCGGGCCTTCTGGAATGTGAGGGTGGGGGAATTCTACATTTTAAATTTCTCCGAAGTGCTTTTACCAGCGTCGGAGGAACTCTGTAGCATTCTGAAGCCTTCGCCCATCTTTCGCCAAAAAAAGAAGAAACATTTGTAGTGCTAGATGTCAAGAGTAGCCTTTTTCTTTGCTTTAGCTAGCCGGTAGATGGTCTTCTGTCGTAAAGCGGTCGTAAAGTTCACGATGACGTTCAAAGCGCGCGGAAGCTACGGTTCCTTTTGCTTCTTTTTTCGTAGTCTCGTACTCCTTCCAGTTCTCGTCTTCTCGGGTAATCATCTCTTGTAAGCAGTTTTCTTTGCTCGAACTGCATTCTGCTCTTCGTCTGCCCGAAGCCAGGTCTGCTTATCGATTCTTCGGCGTCCAGTTTTCGTCGTTCCTAGAAGTCTTCTCGCGTTTGTGGTTGCAGAGTCTCTAAGCCAGGCCCATGTCCTGTTTATATTTTCCGAATCGATTTCAGGGAAGGTGAAACCATTGACGACGGCTGATTTATGTTCCTGAAGCTTCCACAACTTGATGGTTGCCGGACCGGTTTGTTGCACTCGCCGGACCAGTTATCAACAACATGAAGTTGATTTGGCTGGTGTCGACGTGATCATGTGACTCGTTCTCTTCTGGAAGAAGGTGTTGGATATGACAAGGCCAGCTGCTTCTGTGAAATTGAGAATTCGGCATTCATCGCTGATCCTATTCCCATATCATTTTCCACCGTGACAACTATATACACTGCTTCCTCGTCCGACATGTTCGTTGAGATCCCCTCCAAAAACCAGAAGATCTTCTGCGGGGCAGTTCATAACGTGGTCGTGAAGATCCTGCCTGAACTTGTCCTTATTTTCGCATCACATGTGGTTGGTAGGGCATATGCAGAGAAATTCCGGGTACTGCGGTCGTCGGCATTCATGGAAATAGACATAAGGCGGTCAGAGTGACGTTGAACTTCGTCTACTTGGCTTTGAAGATCTTCACTCACTAAGATAGCGATTGCGTTGGACTTCCTCAGTCCATGATAGATGAGCTTGTAACTTTCTCCGATGTTCCGTGACTTCTGCCCTTTCCATCTCGTCTCCTGAATTCATGCGATACCGATTCTGCGGCGTTTGAGAAGGTCTGCTAACTCACGGCAGCGTCCAGTCAGTGTGACGATGTTGAGGGTGGCGAATCGGACTCACGATATGAGATTTGGTAGTTTTTTCCACCAGTTGCCCGCACATTTTTTTCCACGTTAGTTGAGCATGGCCAACGTGCGTTGCTTCCAGAGGACGCCCTGTAGCCTGGAGATGTTTGATCCATGTAGTTGCGACAAGAACTTGCGACCGGCCTGTCGCTCGAGCTTGGCGTCAGTTTCCACGTTCAATAAGCTCACTTTTATGAGTAGCAGTTTTCGATAGCATCAACTGGAGAAAGGGACTCGCCAACTCCGAAGACAGCTAAAAGTGGCTCTTCAAGTCAAATTATGAATCAAAGAAGATATATATTTACGTCGATAACTTTTTTTCAATTCTGATATTGACAGACGTCCGTTACGCCTCGGCTCAGATAGAACTGTGCTTTTGGAAAAGGCTGAAATGTTTTAATCCATGTAAAAAAGAGCTGGAACCTTCTCTCCGATCTCCGTTCGATCCCCACAGGGAAGCTGGTCAAAGTCTGCTCGCAGTGCGCATGCCTGCAGCCGTATTCAACTTTTTTCGCTTTTCCTTCGGGTTTTGCGAGAAATTTTCAATATTAAGCACGAAAAAAGTAGAAACAAAAGGAGTTCGATGAGAACAAGAGTGAGAGAGGAGCCATAAGAAAAAGGAATTTAAAAAGCCAGGGGAAAGAGGATCAGAGAACGAGAGTGAGAGAGAGTTTGCGAGAGAGAGAGAGAGAGAGTTTGCGAGAGAGAGAGAGAGAGAGAGAGAGAGAGAGAGAGAGAGAGAGAGAGAGAGAGAGAGAGTTTGCGAGAGAGAGAGAGAGAGAGAGAAAGAGAGAGAGATAGAGAGAGTAAGAAGAAGAAAAATATGTAAGAAATGTATATTCATTTTGTCTCTTTCATATGTTTGCCTTCCTAGCTCTTTTACTTCTTCTACTTTCTCAGTTATTCCCATCTGTTAACAATGTGACACTGTCACATAACAAAAAGTACGTCAACAATCCGTTCATATTTGGCGGAGTCGAACTCCTTGTCCATGATGATGTTCCGTCTAAGAGAAGCATTCTGAATCCATGCGATCTGTGGCAAGAAGGCCACCGTACCGCGTATGCCAACATATCCGCGCAGCTTTCTCATCTCACCTAAACTATTCAATCTCATGAAGGAAAAAGGTGAGCGAGATGGATTATGACTGCTTTATTGGAGGAACAGAATCCAGAAATTTTGCTTTCACCAAGAGGGCGAGTACATTATCAGTTTCCACCCCCCCCCCCCCCACCATCACCCTTCCCTTCCCCAGGGCACATATGTAACTGATCCGTAATTTCTGCTTTATGACGCGCTTGAGGCCTTGTTCTCAATTTTAAACCAAAACATGTATTCTGCTTTTTACCAGCTCACTCGCTCTCATAGATTAAAATGTTCCACCAACTACGCACTCGTCCTAGAATTTTGAATTTGATTATTTAAATTTTTTTCTTTTTCGTGAAAAAGGTTTTTAAATGAACAATGTCAGCTATCTTCATTAATTTCACAAGATTTCAGTGTTAAGCGATAAAGCTATAAATATTGAATCCTGAAAGCGGACATTCCTCTAAATCAACTTTTTCTTGTATTAAAAAAAGATTTCAAGAGCGATCAATTACCAATGAGTCCAGCGAGAAGGCTGCTTTTTCCACCACCAACACGACCGAGGACGGCAATTAGCTGACCAGCATCTCAAAATTCTTAATTTTTCTTGAACATTTGAGTTTGATATGAGGGGCTTATTAAAATATTTACGTTCAATTTGTCGAGCAAATTGAATTGACTCATTTATCGCTTTTCATTCCTTTCGCCCAGAATTTAAAATTGTTGGTCTCTAGCAGAATTTGAACACCTTAAGACCGTGAAGTTCAAACCATAATGAAGACTCAATTCCACTTTGTACGCTCTCATTCTCAACATCAAGAAACGGAATAGCTCTAGTCATTAGCTTTTCATATCACATGACATCAAGAAAATAGCGTTTTAATATAATACTTTATAACTCTGTATCTGATAAGTACATTATGCTAATAAGAAGCCTTCCTTTTGAAGGCATCAAAGAAGAGGACTGATTGCAAACTATCAAAATCTCTTACACTTTTTGATTGCGGTTCAACAAAATATGACAGATCAGAAAGTCTTGCACTCTGAGATGGATGCGTTCAGAAGCTTTTATAATTAATTGGAGATGCATTATAGTAGAATTCCATTATCTTCACCAGGAAGACCTAGTAGTATGGTATTTTGAGTAAAAGAACATGTTGTGGAACAAGAAAGTATACAACTTCAGTAGTATGCGAGTGAAAAACTGATTACAGTTAGATTTTAACGGCTTAGTGTAGAATAGCTTTCATATAGCTAAAGAACATGAATCATATGTTTAACCAATGTTGAGCATTTTTAAGCTTTGCCTTTTTATTTAAAGGAAGGAGAATCGAAAAAGTATCGGAGGCTTTATTATGAATTTGAACAAAAACTATTAGGAAAACTAGAGAATCGCAGGAGCAGCATTTAGCGGAAGCTGACCTGCGACCATGTTTATGTGCTCCAGGTTCGCCTTTCCATCCTTGCCTCCCCAAGTGAACGTCGCATCACTCGTCTCGATTACTCGCACGTACCCTACATGCAGGAATGAGTTCAATTCAGGTTTATGTGTAGGTCATTCAAGTTCTCTCGAGCTGAGTTCTCATGAACCACAATTTTTCTGAATAGCACCATGCACTATTGCAAACATCTTTAAAAATTTTCCTTTCGGAGCACAAACCAGAATGAATATGCTTATACCTTCCAAAAACTTTATCCCATACATTTTTGAATTATAAATTTTTGATTTTTTTCTACACATGTCCGAAGAGCATTTTGACCAAAAACACATAACATGAATGTTTAAACTGTCACATTATCGATGTCTTAAACAAGGCTTCACTGTCTTTTGGTGTAACTGAGCTTTTTCAAAAATTTTCATATCACATATAATTTCAATTCTTTATTCCGCTTGAAACAAAACATAATGTTAAGTGACGAAACAGATGACACTGTCACAAGAAAAGTGAATTCAGTGAAGGTTATGAAAAGTGAGATCTAAATATGACAAGAACAATGAGGAACATTTCATTTTAGGAAAATAGGAAAGCACACAAAAAAAGCAAAGAAAGCAAAGCTTGTATCTTCAGTTATGAACTATTCATCAGCAATTAAGAACTATTCATCCGCAATAATAACTTGAAATTCCAAAAATTCAACTCACTCTTTATCATTCGAGAGCTAACCGAGAACACAAATATTATGGAAAAAAGAGGAGAAACAAAAACAAAACATTTGAAGAAACAAAGCACTTGAATTAAAAATGTATTCTAGAGTTGGTGACAATGGTCTCACAATCAAGCTTGATAAGTTCATTTCTAAAAATGCTAGAAGAGCTTGTAGAAACCAAAGAACAAGGTAACTTATTCCAGACATTAATCATTCTTGAGGCACAAGTGCTTGTTCTGCTTTGATATTTACACGGCAAGCATATTCTGTAGTTATTCGATTCTCTCAGCGAATAAGGCGATGGGCAAAGTTTAAACATATTTGAGTAATCTACTTGAATATTTCCGTGCAGACATTTATGGATGAACACAAGATCGGCCACATTTCTTCTATATTCAAGCGAGGAGATGGAAAGAGAATTCAGTCTAGCAACATAACTCATTTTGGGTATTCCGGCCCTTTGTAGTAACCTTCGTGTAAATGATCTTTGCACTTTTTCTATGCAGTTAATGATACCGATAGTTACTGGGGACCATACCTCACTCCCATATTCAATAAGGGGTCTTATGTATGTGGTGTATATTCTGAGCAGAACTTTAATTGATTTGGTTTTAAAGGCTCTGAAGATCATGTTTATACATTTTTGGGACTTTAGGGAGGTTAGTTCAATATGTTTAGAGAATGTGATATCTTCCTGAAATGTAATGCCAAGATCTTTCACTAATGAAGTAGTTGGTATGATATTGTCTTCTAGGTTATATGTTACTTTTGGATTCCTAGGACCACAGTGCATGATAAAGCATTTTTGAGTTGATATCACAAGTCCCCAGGTCAGTGAGTAATCGGAAATGGAATCCAGACTTTTCTGAAGAGAGTCTCTGTTTTTGGAAAAAATTTTGAGGTCATCGGCATATAGAAAACCATGGACATCTGGCTCTATGTGCTCCATGATATCATTTATAAATATTGAAAAGAGGAGGGGTCCAAGGCAACTCCCCTGGGGAACACCACTGTTGTATACTTTAGGGCCTGATAATGTATCTCCGATTGAGACTTTCGAGGACCTGCTCGTGAGAAAAGAACGGATAAGATAGAGGAGGTTGCCCGTTATTCCCACTTTTTCAAGTTTGTGAACAAGAAATCTTATGTTTACAGAGTCGAAAGCGCGTGAAA
Organism: Allodiplogaster pararmata; assembly: GCA_964056735.1. NCBI lineage: Eukaryota > Metazoa > Nematoda > Chromadorea > Rhabditida > Diplogasteridae > Allodiplogaster > Allodiplogaster pararmata. The sequence goes on along the minus strand of OZ057408.1, from coordinate 8,854,993 downwards.
AGTCGACTAGACAGATGTCAAAGTCTATTTTTTTATTCTGAAGCGTGAGGTAAATGGAATGAGCCTCTACCAGGGATGTTACCGTGGACCGTCTCCGACGGAAACCATGTTGTTTGGGATGTAGTATGCCATTGGTTTCCAGATATTGATAATATAAGCAAAGGAAATCAGTCTGATATGTCTGAAATCCAACCTGATCCGTTTACATCCCTATCCACATCTTCTTCGCTCAGTTCATCAGCTACCAGAAAGTCTTTCAGACGACGGTTAGAGACGATCACCTTGGTTTCTCAAGTTTACTATAAAGGTCATTGGTCTACTGTTTTTTGAGGGCCCAGGAAATATTAGCTCTCTACTCTTTGTTTTTGAGCATCTTGTCTTATAAACTTTCGTAATGACTGCCCTCTCATATAAATGATTCAGTCCTCCGTTATAAGTTCTATTTATCTTTCTCTTCAATGACCATTCGCTTTGAATTCTATCTTCTCAGTCATTTTTGGTGATGATCCTCTTCGCAAACGGTAATAATGTTCATCTTTCTCCCACTAACTTTTAGATGACCTTCTTCTTGTTTCTCGTCTTTTTTAATGACTTGCAATTAGTTCTAATTTGTATCTATCTTACTTTCACTCATAATTTGTATTGATCTCTCCCTACTCAATCAGTAGTTAGGATCTTTTCCACACCTGTATAGTCTGTGCAATGAGCTCTGCAGTCATCATGAGGGGTCCTCGCAGCTGATTGAAAAGCGTCAAAGAGACGAAGGCGATCTGTGGAGTCAGAACGTGACCAGAGAGCGTGTAAGAAGCGAAGGTGACTAGAGCAACCTGCAGCAGACTCTATTCTTCCTCTGGAAGTTCCAACGACTAAATTGTCAAATAACAGCTTCAAAAACTTGCAATATTTTGATGTATTTTTGTGTATAAATTCATCAGGAATAAGCGTTTAGCGTTACATTTTCTGCGATTTCTTTGTATTTGAAACGGAAGAAAACTCAACGACACCCATGATCACTTAAGAAGGTGCATTTGCTCTTTAAAATACCTTAAGGTTGTTTGAAAAACGATCAAAGCTTTAGAGTGACTTACGATGAAAGGAGCCGAGAGATTAGTGACGTCGATGGCGGCCTTGAGAAGCCCAGACCTTTTGATGAGATTCACTTCTGCTCTTCGAATGTCGTCGACGGTCGACTCCATGGCTGGCTCCCAGGCATACAGTTTGACAACCTGTCGAAAGAGTTAACACTACGATCAATATTTCCTAAGAATAATCGATAAATCCGTAAATATTGAATTTTCATCGTCATTCTAGTCTACACTCTGCGTTTATGCGAAATTAAAAAATAATTTCAGAAACTTTGAAATAAATTGTAGGCATGTCGTCTGAATTGTGAAAACTATAAACTCCTGTTGTTTTCCTGTTTGAAATTTCATAAAATGGAAAAATATGGAAAGTCGAACTCTTCGAAGTTGTGAGAACTAAGGAATCTTTTCTTCTAGGCGAAAAAGGAAAACAAAAACCTTTATTCCATTGAGAATTTCATTGGTCATCTTGATACGTTCATCTTTCAGTCGCATCAGTTTCACCTGCAAGAAAAGTTGCTTGCTGGTAGATCAAAAACAAACACTGCAGAGAAGGACTCAACTGCTTTGTATTATCATACATACATTAGCCACATCAAAGGTTCGTCATTAGCCTCAATTTCGAGAAGATCAACATTTAATGAATAAACGGATAACTCATGAAATGAACTAAATAGGTACACTTAACTTATACACTAAAATTGGTTTAGCCCCATGCAAACTGACCTGCCACCTCTTGACAATCCGTTGGGTGAAAATGTTGATAGGAACAAGAAGAACCATAAAAGAGAGTCCGGTTGCTGCTGCCCATTGCACTTTGCCGTACAGCATGAGAAGAACCAAGCCAATCTGCACTCAATTCGAAAATGCTTGAGAAGTTATTAAATCAAATAAATTGGAAGACTGCGTTCAAAAACAATCTGCTTCACAAGTTTCTTCTCATTCTTCTCATTTTCAGTCTCCAAAAATGGTCGTCTTTTCTAACTAACGTTCATCCCCGATATAATAATCCTTCTTCGCGTCATACAGTTCGTACGGATGAACAATACTCGTCTCATACTCGTCTATTAACTTGCTCAGAATAATCTCGACGAAATACTCCGCGGTCTTCATCGAAAAGGAAATTATCTTGCTGTGTACTCCCCATGTAAGTAGATGAGTCTTGACAACTCATCGTTTGCTGAATGAAGTAAAGGAAAGTTTCCGATTCATACAAGATTCATTTCTCAGACTCGAAAGTGTTATGAGGTTAATTTCTCGATAAAATTCAATCTATGTGGGTTCATTGAACCATGTCGTTTTCTCTTATCATAAGTAAGCGCCTCACCCTCGCCCTATTTCACTTTTGCATAATTTACAAGAATTACATTATTTTCGTGTTTTTAAAAAAATATTTACAACCTCACAGGAATCCTCGCCAATAAAAAAGTTGTTGAGTTTTGTTTTTAGACTGGGTTTTATTATCTCACATATGTAGATAACTTTTATTTATTCATAAAATTCAATCTACAGGGTGCGGCTAAAGTATGGAACGGAAGTTTGACGAAAAACTATTTAAGGGAGAATGGTTCAAATGATATTCAAATTTTCACGTTGATCGGTAGTTTCTACGAGTTATGGTGGCTGCCCATCGCATGCGTACTGCAATCATCGATCTTCATCTCCGAACAAGGTCCATTTCAGACATCGCAAAAACGCTCAAAATTAACCACACGGACGTTTCGAAAACCGTGGCTCGTTTTGAAGAGACAGGAGGATTCTTGGATCTTCATAGAAGTGGACGACCAAAGACAGCTACCACCACATTCTTTGTAGAACTAGTGCGAAGCAGGATCGCCCGTGATGCGAAGAGGAGCATGCGGAAAATGGCGAAAGAGCTAAAGATCTCAGAAAAATACGCCAGAAGAATTGTTCATAACAAGCTGAGACTTTTCTCTAACCAAGGAAAAAAAACAGCTCTATTAACTGAACAAAAAAGGCTTGCCAGAACAGAAAAAATGTAAAGCTCTTTTTTCGCGTCTCGCAACTGACTCGCATCCTCAGTTCATCTTCTCTGATGAGAAATTATTCAAAGTAGAGGAGGATTTCAACCTCCAAAACAAACGCGTTCTTGCTCACACTTCTCTGGAGGCTGATAAAAAAGGCAGATGCATCGAAAGAACTCAACATCCTGCTCAGGTTATGGTGTGAGGAGCAATTTGATCCTCAGGCAAGAGTCCCTTGTTCTTCGTTGGATGAAACGTCAAAATATATCAACATCTGTGAACTGAAAAGTTCCTCTCACGACCTGAATCCGCTGGATTACTCTGTTTGGGGATATTTACAGTCCAAGGTCTGCGCTACAAATCCTAAAAATTTGAATGTTCTCAAGGCCCACCTGATCACAGAATGGAACAATCTTACTTATTAATACCTGCGAGACACTATCCAGCAACTCGAGCATCGTTTCAGGCATGTTGTAAGAGAAAGAGAAGGCCAAATTGAATGATTTTTCATAATTGTTACTAAACCTGTATGGATTAAATGTTTTTATACTAAAGACTTTATTGGCTTGCTTTTTTCTAAGAGCTAATGGTTAATAACCACCGTTCCATACTTCAGTCGCACCCTGTATATGTATGGGATAATCGAGCCCAGACGTTTTTCTTAGCAACAGTAAGCGCTTCACCCTGCATTACTTTACTTCTGCAGAGTTAACAGATATTTCAATAATTTCGTGTTTCTACGATCTTTACAAACTCACATGATTCCTCGCGATTAAAAAAAACAGTTGTTTAATTTCGAAATCCTTCCCTACCATCAGTGGACACGACCAGTACTGCGGGAGCTGAGTAATGATATTCCTGAGACGATCGACGTCGATCGCCATCAGATTTACTATTTCTCCTTGGGTCTTTTGACGACGAGCTTCTGAGGAGAGTCGGAGAGTCTGCAAATCAGTTGATATGAAGTTCACATAGACCTAGTCAAAAATTTAATACAGTGTTGTTATGAAGACATATAGAGAGAAAGAGGAAGAGAGAGAGAAGAAGAGAGTGAGGAAGAAAGAGAAGAAGAGAGAGAGAGAGAAAGAGAGAGAGATAGAAAGAGAGAGAAAAAGAGAGAAAGGAAGAGAGAGAGAGAGAAAGAGAGAGAGAGGGAGAGAGAGAAAGAAAGAGAGAAAGAGAGAGGAAGAGAAAGCGATGGTGAGAGCGTCGGAAGATGTCTTCATTAACGATAATATTAATTAGACCTTCTCGTATACGACTACAGTGAGAAGACTGTTGATTTTGTTAGAAATGGCCAGCGACGCAACAAAGAAGGAGTTCATCAAGAATGAACGCAGTTGAGCGCAGAAGTACATTCCTGCCAAGAAAACTTCTTAATATTTTACTTTTCGACAATCCAGCAAAATAAAAGTTTGTGATTTTGTTTGTAATGTTTTTAATTTTATTTCTGAGCTATTTTGTTCAGTTTATTCGCCTAAATACAATAATCAACATTATTTAAATAGTGACTCATTCAACAAACTTAAATCGGTAATTCGATGAGTTTGTCCGCTAAATTTTCCACCCATTGAGAACTGACCGATCGCGTAGATTAAACCGGATTGCCATTGCGCTTTCGGATCTTCCGAGAAAGTTATCAAGAGACTGTAAAGTATTTTACTTAATTTCTTTATGAAAACATTTATTTTTCAATCACTGGTAGAAAAAGGTCTTACTCGAGAAAGATTGGATTGGCAAACTGTAGAAGATCCGCGCCAAGTCGAAAGAAGTTCTGGGAGAGCAATTCCCATTTGAAGATGTGCCAAAGTGTAAAGATGAGAGATGGCAAGGGTGTCTCTATGCTGTCTGCAAAAAACAGAGCGATTCACAAATTTAATGAGACACATACAGCATCTCTCACATGTATTTTCTGTTAGAACACAATGAGGCGTAGAGATGAAGAAGATAAATTCAAGTTTAAAAAAAATAATCGGTCTATTATCGGAAGTGAATTTTAAAGTCGTCTTATGAATGCATTTTTACTTTCGATGTAACCTTTGAGTTCGGTCGGGGTGTAAACCAGCGAAGCATCACTGGTTCCGCCATAATTGTTCCCTCTTCTTTTTGAGAGGAGTAATTGAGCCTCGGACTGGAGCTCGGTGAATACAAAACTAATTTTGGTGCTGGTTTCAACAGAAACCCATTATTCAAATGAGGAAAGAATCTATGGCTGTTCATTTTCCATTCGTTTCATGGCTATTGTTACAGACATAAGAGGTCATATTTTATACAACTCTGATGCTCCCTCATGTTCATCAAGCAAAAAGCTGAGAGTTATGACATGGCATGTAGAACATGGTTCAGACAATACGGTAAAATTCCTGCTAGAGACCAATTTTAACCATTTTGATGAGTGTAGGAAAAAATTATGTGAATAAACAGCCGCTTCGCCATCGGTCAGTCTGACTGGAAAGCTACCGGATCAGTACTGTCAGGCTTTACCAGTTGAGCCATCGCGGGTTCCAATACTTTATATAATCAATTTTATTCGTTACTAAGAAAAGTCTAAGGAGCGTCAATTTGACCTGCTTTTCTGCACCTAGGTTTTCTCATGCACGTTTGTGAAATTATTTGAGTAAAAAATAGCTACCGCGTGTTTTCTCTAAACAAAATAGTTCAAAACACACTTTGTTTCGGTTTTTTAGAAGTTGAAAGAGGAATGGATAAGAAGATGATTTATGTTGAAGCAACTACTGACATTGATAATTAATAGCTCGAAGCTGATCACAAAACACTGAAAAATGATAGAACTCTGTAAAGTGAACCTCTGCTCTCGATCGAGCTATTTCTTCTTGTCTCTTTACAAAGTTTTTCTTGCGCTCCTCGTTGCCTGTAAATCAGTTTCTCAAAGTCCAAGGCTACCAAAAAGATTCTCAAGAAGGGTCGAGAAAGCTCAATGAACAGTCGAAATAATCATTGAAAATTCTTGCTAACAAATTTCATAATAAACTGGAAAAAGTTTCTTTTCAGAAAAAATAAACAAAAAATTTCCGTAAATATGCTCAGAAACGAGTGAAAGAGTTACGTGCGACTTCTTGAGCCCATGGCTTCTCCCAGATCTTGACACATTTCTCAGACCTCATGCTTGGTGGAAGGTCAAATAGGTCATCCACCTAAAAAAGCACCAGAATTTTGAACGCAACAAAAAAAAGAAATTGAACAACGCAACGAAAAAGTCTTAAAAGTTAGACTTGAGGTGAATTGAAAATCACCTCAAACTTTTATTCATGAGAGCAGTTCACTTCAAAAAATAGTACAGACAATACGAAGTTCTACAGAGAGGAAGAATTGAACGGCTTGGTTTAAGCAAAGTCAGACGAGTTTCTACTGTCAACATGGATGAATATTTGAAAGAAAGCGTTAACCTCGAGAGTTTTCTTTCCACCGAGAGCCACCAGGGAACCGCACCAGTAGAGCACCAATCGATTGAGAAATGACGCCTTCACTTCGGGGCAGTTTTCGATGTCTTCCTCAAGTTTTATTTAACTCTTATCACATGAAAAACTTTATCAGAATTTATCGTAGGCCAATTTAAAATGAAAGTTACAAATTTCTCGTCGGCAAAGATGGTCATTGGGTCGGCGAAACAGAAAAGAAGGAGTTGGAGAATGATCAGCGGGTACCAAACCAAATACGCGACATATCGAAAGAAGTTTACATCACTCACGAGCTGCAAAATTGTGTAGTTTATGATTTTGAGTTAACAAAGTTTAAGAGACGAAGGCGATCTGTGGATTCAAAACATGGGAAAGTGGTGAAAGAAAATACAATGGGAAAGAACGTGGAAAGGAAAGAATATGCAATGTATTGAGATTCTCATCACCCATTTTGTGTTTTCAGCTTCAGAACAAGTTTTTATTATTTGTGTGTCTATGTAGCGGAACAAATTCAGTAGAAAGTAATACAATTTATAACAAAATGTTGAGACTTCTCCTGATTCTAACCAAACTGCCTGTTTTTTACAATGTCTTTATGACTACAACCTTCACACAAGACTCACACTATTTCTTGTGCGTTTTGATTATATATGTTATGGCTAGAATTGATCAATGTGGATAAATTGATCAGATCAATTTAATCACTGAAAACTATTTCTTGTGCGTTTTGATTATATATGTTATGGCTAGAATTGATCAATGTGGATAAATTGATCAGATCAATTTAAAGTGGATAACTTGATCAGATCAATTATTAGTTCTTAATATTGATCAAATATATTGTAAATTGGTCACTGTTATGACTAGGATTCATCAGAAGTTTCATCATTCTTTCCTTGTTCAAGCAAGAATGTCGGTCGCGTCCACGAATTTTAACCTTGACTTTTCTATTTTCGTCTACTAACAAACCTACTGGTATTCTACTTCAACTCCGATTCAGAGGACTCTCTGGAAATATAAGGTTGAAGAGGTGAACGGTCCTATTTGAACTCGCAACGTCATAGTTGCTTATTCCTCTTCTCAAGTTTACTCGAACCCCTGTCTTTCCACCATGTTAGTGATAACATTGAACAAGTTATCCTTTGGCGATAAAGATACAAATATTAAAAAAGTAAGAGTTCTGATCAGATGGCTATTTCGGCTGTACCGGGCTGCAAAATTTCAGCCGGACTGCAATTTTTGTTTTTAGTGTTCAAACTACTGTATTTATTACACAATTTCTCTATTTTTTGACAAATTTAGTCATTGAATTGACGAATAATTTTTTATGTAAAAATAACTTTTTTTTAAAATGCGCGAAGTACACATTAATCACTCGGAAACAAGTCATTAATGAAAAAAAGAAGTCAATGAGTTAAAAAGCACATGCAAATTATTTCCCCTTTCTGTTTTTACATTGACCCCATAAGAAAAGTTCTCATATTATTCATATTATAGTCCGGCACAGCCGAAAGAGCCATCTCATCACAACTTTAACTTCTGATCAATCCTAGCCATAACAGTGATCAATTTCCAATATATTTTATCGATAGTAAGAACTTGGAAATGATCTGATAAAAAATCTTGATCTGATAAATTTATCCATACCTCTTGGTCACTTCCGATGCGCAACCATCCGTAGAACTCGGGCAATCCAGAGAGGAAGAACAGGAACCAAGTGCAGAAGAGAATACCCGAGGACCGGATGCCTCGAACTCGGCAAACATTTTTCGCGCCAAGCAATGAGGCCTCCAAAGAGAGAGGCCTTCTCTACATTTGTTATTTTAGTTGTCTCGCAAGGTAAACGTGTAAATTATAGTGAATACAACGAACACAGTGTTTAAAATATGGACTCAGCCTTGAAATTGGTTTTACACAGAATTTTTGAAGAGATACAATCATTAAAATATAAAATGATTAATTATTTTCACTAGTTATCCGAGATGTTTGCCGTGCAACGCTTTCAAGAATGCCTCGTTCACTACACATTACATTTAACCATTCTTTAGAACATATTCCACTTTGATAGTGAGCGTTTATTTTTTGGGGTTTATAACTTGGGTTTTAACTTGGGAGTTTTAAAGTTTTATAACGGGAGAACGTTTATAACTTGGGAGGCGTATTATTAATGAATGAACCGACACGTAATATATAGGTCGAACGATACTTTTGTTTAAAAAGGCACCAGAGTTATGGTTTGCAGGGTGGGAGTGAAGATCTCCACGGTTGGTAGAGTCTCTGATTCAACGAAAGATTCCCAGAAAAAGAGAAGGATGAGAAACATCTTGTCACAGAGGAGGATGAGTGATATTATCTGGAATGTTACTCGTTCCCTTCTATCATATCCTTTTCAATTTTTGATACATTGGGGAGCAGTAACCATGAGATGTTATAGTTCTGATTTTCTACGATTGTTCTTCAAAAGCACATTTCACTCTAGGAAAAAAACGCTAGTTGCTAGATAATCGATAAACAGTACTAATTTTTTTCATCACATCCATGAGTTGAGAACCCGCAAAACAAACGCTCTACGAGCCCAGTTAATTGAGAATGATGATAAGCTAATGGATGATAAGCTAGCGACTCTTCATAACCTCAACCTCAACTTAATTGAGAATGATGATAAGCTAATGAATGATAAGCTAGCGACTCTTCACAATCTCAACTTCAACCTTATTGAGAATGATGATAAGCTAATGAATGATAAGCTAGCGACTCTTCATAATCTCAACTTCAACCTAATTGAGAATGATGATAAGCTAATGAATGATAAGCTAGCGAATCTTCACAATCTCAACTTCAACCTAATTGAGAATGATGATAAGCTAATGAATGATAACCTAGCGACTCTTCATAATCTCAACTTCAACCTAATTGAGAATGATGATAAGCTAATGAATGATAAGCTAGCGACTCTTCACAATCTCAACTTCAACCTAATTGAGAACGATGATAAGCTAGTGAATGATAAGCTAGCGACTCTTCACAATCTCAACTTCAACCTAATTTAGAATGATGACAAGCCTATGAATGATAAACTAGCGACTCTTCACAATCTCAACTTCAACCTAATTGAGAATGATGATAAGTTAATGACTGATAAGCTAGCGACTCTTCACAATCTCAACTTCAACCTAATTGAGAATGATGATAAGCTAATGAATGATAAGCTAGCGACTCTTCACAATCTCAACTTCAACCTAATTGAGAATGATGATAAGCTAATGAATGATAAGCTAGCGACTCTTCACAATCTCAACTTCAACCTAATTGAGAATGATGATAAGCTAATGAATGATAAGCTAGCAACTCTTCACAATCTCAACTTCAACCTAATTGATAATGATGATAAGCTAATGAATGATAAGCTAGCGACTCTTCACAATCTCAACTTCAACCTAATTGAGAATGATGACAAGCTAATGAATGATAAGCTAGCGACTCTTCACAATCTCAACTTCAACCTAATTGAGAATGATGACAAGCTAATGAATGATAAGCTAGCGACTCTTCACAACCTCAACTTCAACCTTATTGAGAATGATGATAAGCTAATGGATGATAAGCTAGCGACTCTTCACAATCTCAACCTCAACCTAATTGAGAATGATGATAAACTAATGAATGATAAGCTAGCGACTCTTCACAATCTCAACTTCAACCTAATTGAGAATGATGATAAGCTAATGAATGATAAGCTAGCGACTCTTCACAATCTCAACTTCAACCTAATTGAGAATGATGATTAGCTAATGAATGATAAGCTAGCGACTCTTCACAATCTCAACCTCTTACGCTGCCCAATCACTCTTCTTTGTATGTCTTTCACCTTTAGCTCGCTTTCCTTTTTCCTAGTTTTCTTCCCTTGAAAAGCAATTTTTCTACGAGTTTTGATATGAGCTTAAGTAACGTATAGTTAGTTAGCTAATACTGCGTAGAAGTACAGTTAACCTAACCCATTTCATGCTCATGAGTGTTGTCCATGGCAGTGGTTTTTCTGCTGAATTGAGCCTCAGTTGAATGTAGAGAGCAGGGGAGAGTAACCAGAAGAACACCAATGGAGTCCAAGCCAAAACCTGAAGCATATCAAGATCTCACCTATCCAAGCGTCGTTCGCTTCCTGAGTTGGACGTGTCTACTCTTTGGTACTACAATGGTCCTTTTTGGTCCTCAATCCTTACGTAAAACGGTATTAAATATGTTCGTGCGAATAGTTTCTCTTTGTAACATAAAAACGTGCCTTTAAAAACTATTATCCATGTCCGCATGCCTTTTTTACCTTCGATGTTTTTGTTCTTACGCACGTGTCTGGGCCGTTATGTCTTTGTTATTCCTTAATGTTCAACTTAACTTACGCACGTGTCTGGGCCGTTATGTCTTTGTTATTCCTTAAAATTTAACTTACTTATACATTTACATGAGAGACATGGAAACCTAACGACGTCACTTCATGAAATCCCCTTTGATTACCCTAGGTAATTGCTATTTTATCGGAAAAGGTTTCGAAAAGTGAAAATGATACTTTTTAATTACTTGATGCTTCTTGAATCAGAAGTGGCGAGTTTGAGGGACAAAACGCATATGAAAAACATGACATGCATAAATGGTCTCCATGAACTTACGGTGTGCATGAAGCACTGAGTGAGGGTCGGTAAGCCGGCTGTGAATGGCGATCCGGTGTCATTGTACAAAGGTAGGAAGTCATCCTGTCACGGAGAAGAAGTCAGGATCAGGGTTGCACATTTTCGATTTCCGTTTTTTGGTGTTTTTTGCTCAGTTTTTCGTTGGTTTTTTTTTGTTGGTTTTCCGTTTTTTCTCGACTACTCTATTTAGATGAGATATTGAGATAAGTCGGAAAATTTTATATCCTGACTCCGGATAATGGATTGAGAAACATCTTATTAACCATCTAGCATGAGAAAGTGGCATGAGAGAGAGAGAGATAGAGAGGGAGATCCTTTGAAAGAATGATTGTCTGAATGACCATTAAACTAGATTTAAGTAAATAAGATTCTGTTAATTAATATTTTTCAAGGATTGAAGAACATCAGTAGATTTTTCACTCGAATGGATCATTTTTTTAGCGGCTTCTCAAAAATCGGGTGGTTTAAGATAGAACTTTCAGCAAAGCCTGTCCAGTCAACATCAACTGTTTACTTGAAATTCTTTATTAACATAGGATAGCTTGTGAAGCCATCGCTTATAGACTTACTTACTAAGTGACTTACTAAGACTAAAGGCAATAACTCAGATGAACCACTAAGGGTAGCAAGATCAACTATTTGCAAGGTTCACGAAACAGGAATAGTAAGATGGATAGACTCTCTGCAACAGAACCACTCACCCACAACGGATCGCCACAGAAGCCGATCGGATACTGCAGAGCCCGCTCAGAATTCATCCGAGTATGGGTTTATTACGTGTTAAGCATGTGTTTTTTGTTGTCGATCTACGTCCTCCCTCTTCCGCAATGTTTTCTCTGCATTAGAAATTTTGTATGCATATCAATGAGAATTGTTCGTGATGGAGGTATGCCGTGATATATGAATATATATAGTTTAATCAATCACTCCTTAGTTTATAAAATCTAGCGGAATAGAACGATATGCTTCAAAAAAAAGAGAAACGGGAAAACCAAGAATACTGTTCCAAGAGTAGTATTTTTTGTAAAAAAAAATCTAAAAAAGAACGTAAAACTTAATGATGGACTGAGATACGAAAAATTTGTTCGAAGTATGTTGTTCAATTCAATTCTTTATTCCGCTTGAAACAAAACATAATGTTAAGTGACGAAACAGATGACACTGTCACAAGAAAAGTGAATTCAGGGAAGGTTATGAAAAGTGAGATTTAAATATGACAAGAACAATGAGGAACATTTAATTTTAGGAAAATAGGAAAGCACACAAAAAAAGCAAAGAAAGCAAAGCTTGTATCTTCAGTTGTGAACTATTCATCAGCAATTAAGAACTATTCATCCGCAATAATAACTTGAAATTCCAAAAATTCAACTCACTCTTTATCATTCGAGAGCTAACCGAGAACACAAATATAATGGAAAAAAGAGGAGAAACAGAAACAAAACATTTGAAGAAACAAAGCACTTGAATTAAAAATGTATTCTAGAGTTGGTGACAATGGTCTCACAATCAAGCTTGATAAGTTCATTTCTAAAAATGCTAGAAGAGCTCGTAGAAACCAAAGAACAAGGTAACTTATTCCAGACATTAATCATTCTTGAGGCACAAGTGCTTGTTCTGCTTTGATATTTACACGGCAAGCATATTCTGTAGTTATTCGATTCTCTCAGCGAATAAGGCGATGGGCAAAGTTTAAACATATTTGAGTAATCTACTTGAATATTTCCGTGCAGACATTTATGGATGAACACAAGATCGGCCACATTTCTTCTATATTCAAGCGAGGAGATGGAAAGAAAATTCAGTCTAGCAACATAACTCATTTTGGGTAATCCGGCCCTTTGTAGTAACCTTCGTGTAAATGATCTTTGCACTTTTTCTATGCAGTTAACGAGACCGATAGTTACTGGGGACCATACCTCACTCCCATATTCAATAAGGGGTCTTATGTATGTGGTGTATATTCTGAGCAGAACTTTAAATGATTTGGTTTTAAAGGCTCTGAAGATCATGTTTATACATTTTTGGGACTTTAGGGAGGTTAGTTCAATATGTTTAGAGAATGTGATATCTTCCTGAAATGTAATGCCAAGATCTTTCACTAATGAAGTAGTTGGTATGATATTGTCTTCTAGGTTATATGTTACTTTTGGATTCCTAGGACCACAGTGCATGATAAAGCATTTTTGAGTTGATATCACAAGTCCCCAGGTCAGTGAGTAATCGGAAATGGAATCCAGACTTTTCTGAAGAGAGTCTCTGTTTTTGGAAAAAATTTTGAGGTCATCGGCATATAGAAAACCATGGACATCTGGCTCTATGTGCTCCATGATATCATTTATAAATATTGAAAAGAGGAGGGGTCCAAGGCAACTCCCCTGGGGAACACCACTGTTGTATACTTTAGGGCCTGATAATGTATCTCCGATTGAGACTTTCGAGGACCTGCTCGTGAGAAAAGAACGGATAAGATAGAGGAGGTTGCCCGTTATTCCCACTTTTTCAAGTTTGTGAACAAGAAATCTTATGTTTACAGAGTCGAAAGCCCGTGAAAAGTCGACTAGACAGATGTCAAAGTCTATTTTTTTATTCTGAAGCGTGAGGTAAATGGAATGAGCCTCTACCAGGGATGTTACCGTGGACCGTCTCCGACGGAAACCATGTTGTTTGGGATGTAGTATGCCATTGGTTTCCAGATATTGATAAGTTATATTGAAGATCAGTCTCTCGAATACCTTTGACATAGAGCACACCATAGTGATAGGACGATAATTTTCGATCTGAGAGCGGGGCCCTTTTTTATGAACTGGTTTGATTATTCCTTTTTTCCAGGCCAGAGGGTAGTGCCCTAAGGTTAGTGAGTTTGTGAAAATGATGGAGAGAGGTATGGCCAGTGAGTCCAGACAATTTTTGAGTAGTCTACTTGGAATAAAGTCAGGGGAAGAGTTCAGTTTCGGAGCTATTCGTTTCAGAATAGAGTTCACCTCAAAAGGGGAGATGTCATTAATGTGGTCGAGGTGAAAATTCGGGCGAGAGATCTGATTAAGAAGAAGTCTGTTAAAGATTGGGAAGAAAGGGAAAGATTAAGAGAGTGAAAGACAAAAAAGAGAGAGAAAGCGAGAATTATCAGAGAGATCACAGTTAAAGAAAGTAAAGGGCAGTGTAAGTACATAGATTAGATAAATAAGCCAGTGTAAGTACATAGATTAGATAAATAAGCCAGTGTAAGTATATAGATTAGATAAATAAGCCAGTGTAAGTACATAGATTAGATAAATAAGCCAGTGTAAGTACATAGATTAGATAAATAAGCCAGAGGAAAAATTTTTGAGTTTAGTACCTGAAATCGCAGAATCAGGGATGGAGAGTGCGAAAGACCAACAAAGATATTTCATATCAAGAATCTTCCATCTTAGTTTTAAGAGCTTCAGGGCTGTGTTGCTTTGATCATTAATATTCATTAGAACAACAAAGAAATTCTTATATTTGCTTAACATATGCTTACTTGTTCCTGCGATTGATGAGAAATGAATGCTTTAGAAGAGGCTTCTTGATACATTTTTATATCAATTGAGGATCAATCAAGCACCTAACTGGGACCTTTTTCACGAGAGAAGAAAAGTCCTTTAAAAGTTTTTTTGTTGATAAGTCCAGTTGCATCTATACATATTTTCAAACTGAACGAGGAAAATACCCTTATAATAATATTTATCGCACAGTGTGAAAAACGTAATTCATTACAATATGTGGGATCGCAGTTGAGATCGAGTATAACACAAGCTTTTCAGTTTAATAAGTGAGAAGTAGAGCAAATCGAAGAAAAAAAGGTGTTAGATTTACAAACAATTGAGAAAATCCTACTACAACTCTTCATTAATATTTTAGGAAATTTCCCTTGAGACTGCTTTTAAAAGATGCTCTTATTAAAGTACCCTTAAATTAAAGAGGAGCACAAAGGTCATAAAGACACAATACGCATAGATTTATCGTGTTAACATTAGAAAAACCACGTTGTCATTGTTATCATTGGAGATGACTAAAGCTGTCATGCGTAAGATAATCAATGGTGCTATAACGTAGTAGATATCACTCATGCCCAGGATCAAAAAGAAATTGATAAGGAAGGCGTTCAGAAAGAAAGTCCCCAATACATTGCGTATTCATTGACTTTCGAATACAAATATGATCAGAATTCCTACCTGCTCTTGGAAATGTTATTAGAATTATGTATGGTGATTTTTTAACGATCATAAAACACAATATTCAACAGTAGAATGTTGAATGCTGAGTGACGCGCATCGTGAAGAGTTATAAGATCAATGGAAGTCTTAGTAGTGCCAGTGTTGAGATGCGGTGTGGTTTAGTAGAGTGAGTTCGGACTTTTCGCTTTATTTAAAGCATCATCAGCGATATTGCAAGTAACCTCAAACTTGGGTAATTAAACTTGGGTTTCGTCCGAACCGTCCGAACTCACTCTACTAAACCACACCGCATCTCAACACTGGCACTACTAAGACTTCCATTGATCTTTCAACAGTAGAGAAACAGTTAGTGTGAAGGACAACCACATTAGTTGGAAGTAAACATAGAAGAGTTCGACAATTTCACCCGCTGTCATGCAAGTTTTGTCCTCTCCGGAATAACGGAGAGAGAGAGAGAGAGAGAGAGAGAGAGAGAGAGAGAGAGAGAGAGAGAGAGAGAGAGAGAGAGAGAGAGAGAGAGAGAGAGAGAGAGAGAGAGAGAGAGAGAGAGAGAGAGAGAGAGAGAGAGAAATTGTAAGACAGATGATTAGAATAGAGAAAGAATGAGAAAAACTAAGTTATAAATGTACTTTAGGGATAATAACACATAATATCGGTAAGAGTGTTTGTTTTTTAAAAAAATCGAGAAATTTTCTATAATTGGAAAGAGCGAATGGTGAAGCGAATGGTAAACAAATAAAAACGCTGAGGAAACAATTTTCTATTGAAAGGTGTTTTTATGCACCGGATTAATCGCTTGATATTCAACATTTCTCAAAATATCCAAACAGAGAAAGTGCTTGACACAGGCCGAAAAAAACTTTGACACAAAAAAAAAACTTTGAAACTTTGACACAGGCCGAAAAAATTTAATCGAACGAAAAGGTCTATTCAATGAAAGGGTTCAACTAATCAAAGGCACACCTCTCGCACAGTAAAGTTCCTTCTACATCACGTCATCCACCATCGAATGCAACCTAGAGTCGACTGAAGAGTCATCAGCATGTGTTTATATTTCCGCTTATCAACAAAAATACTGATACCTCTCTCTCTCTCTCCCTCTCTCTCTCTCTCTCTCTCTCTCTCTCTCTCTCGTTACTTTTCTTTTCTTCTCTCTTTTTCTTTCTTGTTCTCTTTCTTTCTCGCTCTCTTTCTCGTTCTCACTTTCTCTCTGTCTCTTTTTCTCTGAAACTGTAGTTTATTAAAATTTGATTACAGTATAATACTTTAGTTGCAGTACAATTAAAAATTTAATAAATTACAGTATAATTCTAGCCGCGAAGAACAGACTGAGACTCAAGGAAGAGGAATGGACATAAGGATATTCCCTCATGTTATCGCTAGGGACAAGGCTGATTGAAAAAAAATTGATTTTTTCCGATTTTAAATTCGAAAAAAAAAATTTTAAAAAACGGAAAAAAATAACTATTTTCTGGCTGAATGTTCCTTCTCACTATTCCATGCTCGTTTAATGGTTTTTTTTAAACAACAAAGAAGAAAAGACCTTTATCATAAATTTTAGACAAAAATAAATAAAACGGTTCCAGCTTTTCCGGTTCCAGTTAATTTTCCAGTTCATAATGCCTATACGTAGTATTGAAACAAATTCGCGTCAAAAGCAAAAAATCCAAAGCATCCTTACTAGAAAACTGAGAGAAAAAAATCTTGCGAAGAAGACGGGCCGAAGCCGTCTAAACTTTGCAGCAGAAATAGAAAGTTTTTGGAAAGAGTTTAGCTTAAAAGAGTTTTAGAAAAAGAAATTTAATTCAAGTTTAGAGGACCATGAGAAAGACAAGTTTTGTAAATTCCGTATTTTTATTATTATATAGATTTGTACATATGAGCGTGTATTCACAGCTCGTCTGCAAACGTTGTTGAGCGCCAGAGATATGAACTTGGGTTTTTGGCTTCTACAAAACTTGACGAAAAATGAACTGAGAAGCATTCCCAGAAGAAGAAATCTTGTCAAAATTTAATCAAAAAACTTCATCTCATGAAGGGTCCGTAAAGTAAGAATGTTTGCATAACTTAAAAGAGGCTTCTTTATACTGTTGAAAAAAATTTCGACCGCTTTTTGAGTGGGAAGGTCTGAATTGATAAGAACTGAGATAGATTTGAAGGGCAGAGAACGGAAAGCTTTTCATTATTTTATACTCTCCCATTCAAACAAAAGTCGTTTTTAAACAGTGCTGTTGACCTATGAATGTATTTCTATTATAAAAAAACTTGTAGTTTAAAGGTATAAATAGTTTCAACTTCCAGCCGGCAACGATATTCTGTTTTTTTCTTCAATAGGAGGATTTTTAAAAAAATCAATATATTATCAGTAATTACAGTAGTGATGACAAAATTTCTAAGAGGAAGAGAAATTTTAGTAGCAGTAACACAAATAAAAAAAAATTGTTCATCAATAAAAAGTGTCCACGCATATTGTTCCATTTTGGAACATCTTTGGTCGCACTGATAGCGCGGAAACTGAACAATGTATATTTATCAGTATGTTGTTACTTTCATGAGGCGTGTTTTGAACAGTTAAGTTCCACGTAGAACAACTCATCGCGGCTTTCTAGCTTTTCCGTGGCAACTTCGTCAGGTTTCTACTAAAACTTTGGAAAAAAGAAGAAAAACTAGAGATTACAGACATACGAATCCCTCTTGCATATTTAACAACTGTTATGATACTTTCTCCTCTACTATTTTGCTCCTTTTCCATTTCCACTAAGCTCATCGAGGAGAAAAACAAAATGTTTGTCGCATTTGTGTTGCAAAATCAGTTTTTTCGAGACATTCGAAATTGGAAAATACATGCGGACGCAATCATAGAATGTTCAGTTAAAAAGTTGTAGTCGAATAGTTTTACAATGCAAATTTGTTTTACGTTTTCTCATTTTTTTGATGTTGATGAGACGCGAAAAAATTTTTTTATCGTGCTATGGAAGACATGAAGTTGAAAATTCATTCATAATGTTAACTTCTTATATAAAATCATTAATTACAAAATGGTTTTGTATTTACACTCAAACCAACCGCTAATAATAGCGAGAGTTCTATTAACGTGCATCTCCAAAAAATATCGATCACCAAGAAATGTAAGCCTCATATCAATCTTGAAAGACCATTAAATTGATATTTTTCAGAAAAATAACCATTGCAGAACCGAAAAAAAACCTCCTCAAAGCGAAGAACTATCACGATTACGCTGCCACAGACAATTCTCCTAAAAATGAGCACAATTAAGTCGAGGAGTTGACATATGTTTTGGAAAACATTATTTGAAAAAAACTAATGACACAAACCGGTTTTTTCCTCTCGATGCCGTGATCACTATGTAAGCAAAACTAGATGTAAAACTGGCAACAAAAGGCTGTTCTACACCTTTTAGGGTTTGTCTCCTAGTAAAGAGGATATCTGATATCGATCTGACGGGGTGTCAGACCTGAACAATATAATGGGCGTTTGTAAGATCGTCACCTTCATTTATTTATAGGCTTATATATATGTATGTATATAAAGGTGACGATATTATTGTTCATTTATTCGATCGAAATTAATAAAAAAGTTCTCTGTGCGCAGTTTTTTGAAGTAAAACAATTATTTTGTTTCACTGCGAATATTAATCGAAAAGAACGAAGTTGAACCCTCGGAGTTGGCACTTTGTTTCATGGCTTCAAGTATTCAATGCAATTCATTAATCCATGTATTCATTTTTGAAAAAGACATAGAGTTATCTCACAATTAACAATAAACATGGTTTTGGTAAATGAGTGAATAAATATAATGAGTGAATAAAATATTATTCATAGTGAATAAATATAAACACAGACAGAAAACTTTTATCATTACAGGGGCAGTATTTTAACGTATTGATATTATAGGTTCAGGTAAAACCGATTCGTAAGGAAGCTTTCTTATTTTCTTTAGAAAAAAGTTCTGAGGAAGGGTCTTCGATTATAGTGTACGGCAAATAATTCCACAAGGATATCGTTCGAGAGGCACATGTAGAAAAACGTGAAGAGTTAATGGTGAAAGGCAACACAATTCGCATAATATTTTTTTTTAAATCTCTCGCTCTAAACATCTCTAACATTTAAACACATAAATCTCTCGCTCTTCCATTAGCACATATTTATAACTTCTCTTTATCTCTCGGTGTTGTACCTGAAATTTGGAAGCATTCTTTGATCACTGCCATTCCTAAATCTGGTAAAGACCCTTCTCTTTCATCGTCTTACAGACCCATTTCTATTCTTTCTCCAGCTTCAAAGGTTATGGAACGGGTTATCAGGTCTATTATAATAGAGCACGTTTCTCATTTTGAGATACTCCCCTCAAGTCAACACGGTTTCCGGGCGGGCGCTTCCATAGTTACAAATTTACTCTCATGTGAAAATGATTGGACGAAGGCTCTAAGTGCAGGACTCTCCACCGATGTGATTTATATAGATTTCTCTCGTGCATTTGACACAGTATGTATAAATAAATTGTTAAGAAAATGTACTCATTTCGGTATACCGAGTTTAGTTATAACTTGGTTGAAGTCGTTCCTAACAGATAGAGAATTTTCCGTTCGTATGAGCGACACCTTATCAACTCCACATCCTGTTACATCCGGTGTCCCACAAGGGTCTGTATTGGGACCCTTGCTCTTTGTCTTATACATATCCGACTTGAATCAAGTTCTTTCTTCATTCACTAACGTTCGATATCAAGCATATGCTGATGACATAAAGTTGTATCTGTCTTACAACAAGAATAACATGACAGAACGTTGTCTTGAACTTCAAGCTTCTCTAGATGAAGTATCATTCTGGTGTACTTCCAACCAATTATCTCTCTCTACCTCTAAAACAGTTCATTTACATATCGGGTCTACGGCACTTACTCCTACCTATTACATAGACAATACTGCTTTGGAGTGTGTGAGTCGAGTTCGTGATCTAGGTGTACAAATAATCCCTTCTCTTCGGCGTAATATCACTATATCTGACCGAGTATCTAGAGCTAATTCTGCTCTATATTCAATGTTAAGAGCCGTGAACATCAATGATGCCTCTATCTTGGTGAAATGCTTCAAAATTTATGTCATGCCTCATTTAGAATTTGCTTCAAGTTTCTGGAATCCGCACTTCAAAAAAGACGTCGAAGAAATAGAGAAAGTTCTCAGGTCTTTCACGAGAATCGTATTCGCTCGCTGCTTTCCTAACTGTAGCTATCCTCACGGAAATACATCTTATAAAAGTAGACTCTCTAAGCTAGGTCTCATGTCTTTAGAAGAGAGACGAGTATATATGGATTTGACCATGGCATGGAAAATAATCAATGACAAAACCATCATTAAGAAACAACATTTTTTCCAAAGAACCAAAGAAACGCGAACTAATTCTCACGGAGTTTCAATAGAAGTAACGAAGAACAGTGCTAGGTACAATTCATTTAGTCTGAGAGTAGCCCGTTGGTTTTCTCGTGTACCAGAAATGCTTGACATAACTTCTTTCAAAATGTTCGTAGAACTGCTTAAAAATAATAATGTGATGAAAAACCTTGCCATTACGAACAAAGTTGACTGATTACAGCCTTTTGCGATTTTTGAACAACAGACGACGCAACAGCAATAGTTTTCACTCTTGAAATGAAATCTCGCTTCTGTTCATCATACGTTTATCCAAAGTCGAGATCTCGAAGTTCTTCACGGAGACATATATTTCCAATCATCATCGAAGATACCCTTGTTCATCCTACCCAAAAAGTCCAAACCATCAATTATTAATTCTTTGCCAAGGGCAGCCGATGGGAATCGGGGGACTTGGTCGGTGAGGAGCAGCTCATCCACTGCTGATGCCCACTCAGTCAAACCAAGTACCGCTCAAGGTAGCCGCTCTCAAATCACTCGCCAAAGCTATCCTTCTGTACTCCTCCCGATCCAATCACGGCCTGGTCCACCGCTATCAAAAAACTCAAACATGCGGATTCGTCACCCGCATGTTCTCTCATCGATCTTGAACTCTGGAAACCGTTGGGCACCCAAGGCTCCCTAGCTCCCAAACTACCCTACAATTGCATTTTTCGAAATGTAGATAAAATATATATATAATATTGGAGTAACGGAGAGCTATACAAAGTGGTGCAATGGCAAATAGTCGGGATGAATCGAAATCTGATAGACAATGCACTTTTTTTATGAATGAAAGATAAATCTGCAAGCATGCGTCGATATTCGAGAGACTCCACATTTTTAGTCTTTCATAGTAAGCTATATTCAAAAGACCGTTTCTGGCTAGAAGTCTTCTAGTAAAGCTTCTTTGGACCTTTTCTATATCTTTAATCAATCCGATAGCTGTAGGAGACCAAACGGCTGTAGCATATTCAATAATAGGCCTTATATAGACCACAAAGGCTTTTGTAAGCACTTTTAGAGATGTAGCCTTGAATTTACGAAGAAACAGATTGGCAAGATTAGTAGACTTCTTACACACATTTTCCACTTGTTTCTTACAGCTAAGGTTATACGAAAAAATAACTCCTAGGTCCATAATATCGCGAGATTTCACTAACACATGGTCATTTAAAAAAATAGCCTACAAGCGGATTCTTACCAAAGTGAGAGACAGTACATTTAGAGACATATAGTTTGAGATTCGAATCTTTGCACCAATTGGAAATGTTTTCAATGGCGATTTGGAGATCAATTGAAAACATAGGCACTTCCGTATATAAATTGAAATCGTCAGCTTAAATTGCATAGTGAACATTAAAGGAGATCATATTCTTTAAATCGTCGATAAACAGCAGAAAAAGTTTAGGGCTAACAGCCGATCCCTGTGGGACTCCACTTAGAACATGGGAATAGCCAGAAAGAACGCCATTCACGTTCATAGTTTGAGTTCTACCTACAAGATAGTCAGCTATCCACTTCAGAGGTGGACCACAGAATCCTAAACTTTGAAGCTTTTGCAATCAGAGAGTATGGTTCACCGAGTCGAAAGCTTTGGAAACATCCAAAAGAACGACATCAGCAGCTTTACGTGAGATAGGAGGTCAACAAGATATGAATGTGACTCTAGACTTTTTGATTCTGAAGCCAAATTGATGCGGAGAGAGGAGATTATTGCTTTCAAGGTACTCATCAATTTATTTAATGAACAATTTTTCCATGACTTTAGACATTGAACACGTGAGAGATATGGGACGATAACTTGAGAGTTGATCAGCAGAGGATTTGGGCTTGAGGATAGGCTTAACAACAGAAGTTTTCCAGAGGGAGGGTACAATTCCGGTCAACATTGAGATGTTGAAGAGTATAAAAAGGGGCTTTAAAAGAACAAAACGCAGTTTTTGGAACGATGTTCGGAATATTGTCTGGAGAAAAGTTACATTTATTTTCAATTGATTGATTGCCTGTAGTATCATTCCGTTGTAATAAAGTCAAAGTTATGTTTCAATCTTGCTACTTCATTGGGCACAGATGAAACCTGAGTCGATGAACAATATACAGAAGAAAAATATTGAGAAAAGGCATCAGCTTTAGATAGTGAAGAAGTTAAAGGCTCGCCTGTTTTTATTGTTTTAAAAGCCAAAGATGATTCAATTGAATCAATACCACTTCCCGAACGTTTTCCTGTTACTTTCTGAGTCTTCCGACTTGTTCGAATGGGCCGGCGGTAGTAATCAGTTGAAAATTTTTGAAGGATAAATTTTATTCTTGAAGTCGGCGGTTTGTTTCATGGCTTTAACTATTGTTTTGAAGCAAGGGATGATTCATTTGAACCAATACCACTTCCCGAACGTTTTCCTGTTACTTGCTGAGTCTTCCGACTTGTTCGAATGGGCCGGCGGTAGTAATCATGTGGAAGTTTTTGAAGAAGAAATGTTATTCCTTCGAGTCAGCGCTTTGTTTTATGGCTCATAATAAGCCAGGTTTGATCCTTTTGGTTCAGTACCCTTTATCGCTTTTAATAAGAAGATTATGTAAAATACGGGTTAGGGTATATAAAACTGTTGTTCTTCAAATGATCATTTACACAGTTCAAAAACAGTGACGCCTGGTTAAGACGACAATTGATAAAACCATAAAGCTGGTCTACCGGGCGAGATCGAACCCAGCTATCTCTTCTTTTACAGGAGCAAGCGCGTTACCATTACACCAAGGTGACTAATTGCTTTGCGCGTTACCCGTGCGAGAGTTCTATATGAAAGGCTCAAATGCCGTGCTCTCCAAGTCACGCATGCTCATGAAGCGGAGGCGTTGTGAATGGAGCATAACTTCAGAAATCACAATTAAGACAGGAGATTTTTGGAAGATGAATGATAAATCTCCAGATGCTCAGTTACAGAATTAAAAACAGTAAAGCATGATTAAGAAAACAATTGATAATACCATCGCTTAGAAAAAAGCTGGTCCATTGGGCGGGATCGAACCCAGCCATCTATTCTAAATCCGGGAGCAAGCGCTTAGCCATTAAAACTGTTGACTTGTGCTGAACTTCTTTGTGAACGGAGTTCAAAGTTCTCAAAGTCATTGCTTTTTTTCAGCTTAATGAAGAAAGAGCCGATCTGCGAGTCTTCTTCCCGAAGTTTTTTCCAGAGAAGTAAACAGTCTCTGAATACGAAGAAAAGACGATAGAGACAAAGCGAGAAGAAGAAGAAGATAAGGATCAGCACTTTTTCTTCTTCAAGCCTTTCTTCTCCGTCAGAGGAAGATTATACAGATCATCAGGGGGTCGATGATCTGGGCGAAGACGTGCCCAGGCGGATCCGAGAAGACTCCCCATGTCGAGACAGTCGCAGCTATCTGTCAAGAAGCGCTCATAATTTTTGACTGACAGCGAAGCCAGTCGTCCGAGCTGATTGGACGAGGGCACGGCTAAGGGACGATTTACTGGCACTGTTTGAGAACAGTGCACGCGAAGTGTTCTGGACCGCTGATGAATTAGATGCCTTCTCAGAAGCGATGCCTCTTCCTGCGCCTGTCTAAAACTTGTGTTGACAAAGAAAAGAGGAGCTGTAGGCCGAATATATGACACTCGGGTTAAGATACTCTCATTGGGAACATACTAGGAATGGACTCAAAGTAGTTATTATTTACAGTTATTCTCGATTGACACCGGTATCATGGCAGACATGTCAGCTTTAAAAATGCCACTTCGAAGTGACACCGAAGAAAGCGAGATTGGCAAGCTCAAGATGATGTCTCAATTTAATCACCACTCCAGAGAACAGTTCATCGCCATGGTAAAATCATCTTTTATCTTATTATAAGAATTCCATTCGTGAGAAGATGACCCGCATTCAAAATTTTTTAATTCAAAAAACTATTTTTTTCTACTCACTTAGTATGTAAGGAGTAATTTTCTATTGCAAGAGAATCGTGACTTTCTATACCCAAGCCACTCTTTAAAACAAAAGAAATACCTTAATTTAACGTTCATTGCCTAGGAACTTCTGTTTAAACATGGTAACTTGTTGATTATTCAAGCTGTGTTGAGAATCAGTTGACAAAAAAATATGAATTACATCAGAGCAGGGATCAATGTCAGGGGCCATCTCCATCAGGATATCAATGCGATAGTAATAAGGTCCCATTCATGACAATTGTATAGAAGAATATAATTCGTTCGTTTCTGGCTGGTTGAATAACAAAGCTTTTGAGGTTCATGAAAACCGACCTTCGGCGAGCCATGTCCTTCTTCAAAACATCACCTCTCTTAGAAGAACTCCTCACTCTTTGGTAAGAGTATACTCGAGGAAGCACAGGAACGAGCCGGTCGATAACTATTGAAGAATTACCGCTCCGTGAAAGAAAACCCATCAATAGTGCTATATGACGCAGAACGCGATAGAATGTACCTAACTCTGCATACACTGGGAAATAGAAATTTTTATGTCACCGATTTCGCTGAAAATTTCACCAAAGGGTATTTCAAGTATGGCGAGAACGATAGTTAACTTTATTTTTCCTGATTTTTGCTCTCCGAAAAGCATAAGAGTATTGAAAAAAGCTTGTTTCGCCGAAAGTACATGAGGGTGTCGCACTGTTCTAAGAGGCATATGTCAGTCAGATTGATAGCTAGATCCACAAAATACCGACTCGATGTAGTCGAATGATGTATCTTCGATTACCTATGTTTGCTTTTTTAGCATATTCAACTTTCACGGTTTTCGCGAGAACAAGTATCAAAACAGACATTTCATGAAAAGATGAAAAAAAAAGATTTTTCTCGGAGTACAGGAAAAAGGTCGGGGATTCCAGTCAGTATGTTTTAGCCCTGAGTATTTGCTACAACTTTCGTATACATCATTTTTCGATCCACTTAGGCAAACTCGAGATACATCGCTTTGACTTCGTATATTACTATAGGTGGGGTATGTCTAAAGATTTCGCAAGAGAGCTAGAAGTCTAAAACCGAGAGAATCATACTTGCTATCCACTACTGATTCCAAAATAATAACAAACTTGATTCTAGGACGTCGGGAACCCTGTCAAATAGGTACCTCATTTTCAAAACTAAGTTTTGAAAAAAACTTGTTTGGATTTTGAAATAACTCAACGCGTTTTTTTGAATTGAGAGAAGAAATTTGGCAAGTATGTTGGAATTTTTGAAACTTATATATACAGGTAGATTCAAGTTTTTCAGTTTGATTATCGATTAGTTATCCCAGTTTTAAAAAAACCTGAAAACGGTTTTTTGGCGGAACTCATCATGTTTTAATTTGAGCAAAAAGTGATTAACTACAAAAATGTTTCTCGTTGTATGGGGCATGACATGAACAAAGTTTCACAATCGCCCGTCAATTTTGAAGCGAGTTATCACCACTTTAAAAAAAGACCCTTAAATCCTTAAAATCTACTTTTTTTCAATAAAAAAATTCATTTATTCTCATGAGCTCAACTAGACAAATTCGATATTGTAAGAACCTTGAAGAGAAACCTACTTTTAAAAGAGTTATCACGGTTAGTTCAAACAAAAAAAAAACCTGATTGGGGTCCTAAAATACCTTGTTTCAAGATTTGAACTAACCGTAATAACTCTTTTCAAAATAGGTTTATCTCCGAGGTTCTTACATTTTCGGAGTTTTCTAGTTGAGCTGATGAGAATGAATGAAAAAAGTTTTGAAAAAAGTAGATTTTAAGGATTTAAGGGTCTTTTTTTAAAGTGGTGATAACTCGCTTCAAAATTGACGGGCGATTGTGAAACTTAGTTCATGTCATGCCTCATACAACGATGAACATTTTTGTAGTTAACCACTTTTTGCTCAAATCAAAACATGATGAGTTCCGACCAAAAAAACCGTTTTCAGGTTTTTTAAAACTGGCATAACTAATCGATAATCTAACTAAAAAACTCGAATTATCCTGTATATCTAAGTTTTGCAAATTCCAACAGTACTGGCCGAATTTCATCTTTCAATTCAGAAAACGCGTTGAGTTATTTCAAAATCCAAACAAGTTTTTTTTTCAAAAGTTAGTTTTGAAAATGAGGCACCTATTTGACAGGGTTGCCGATGTCCTAGAATCAATTTTGTTATCATTTTGGAATCAGGAGTGGATAGCAAGTATGATTCTCTTAGTTTTAGACTCCTAGCTCTATTGTGAAATCTTTAGACATACCCCACCTATAGTAATATACGAACTCAAAGCGATGTATCTCGAGTTTGCCTAAGTGGATCGAAAAATGATGTATACAAAAGTTGTAGCAAAAACTCAGGGCTACAACACACTTACTGGAATCCCCGATCTTTTTCCTGTAATCCTAGAAAAATCTTTTTTTTCATCTTTTCATGAAATGTCTGTTTTGATATTTGTTCTCGCGAAAACCGTGAAAGTTGAATATGCTAAAAAGCAAAAATAGGTACTCGAAGATACATCATTCGACTACATCAAGTCGGTATTTGGTGGATCTAGCTATCAATCTGACTGACATATGCGTCTTAGAACAGTGCGACACCCTCATGTACTTTCGGCGAAACAAGCTTTTTTTCAATCCTCTCATGCTTTTCAAGCAGCTAAAATCAGGAAAAATAAAATTGACCATCGTTCTCGCCATACTTGAAATACCCTTTGGTGAAATTTTCAGCGAAGTCGGTGACATAAAAATTTCTATTTCCCCACCCGGTCCCACACTATCGCATTCCGCGTCATATACTGTTGACCGAGGAGCTTTGAGTATTCGCGAAATTCCAGCTTTATCCTGGCCATTTTGGTGCAAAGCGATAAAGGAAGTACACAAGGAACTTGGCTTCACCATGCTTGAGAGAATGGAGCTAGAGCTATTGAGCTTATAGCAAGATGGCTTCACCATGCTTGAGAGAATGGAGCTAGAGCTATTGAGCTTATAGCAAGATGGCTTCACCATGCTTGAGAGAATGGAGCTAGAGCTATTGAGCTTATAGCAAGATGGCTTCACCATGCTTGAGAGAATGGAGCTAGAGCTATTGAGCTTATAGCAAGATGGCTTCACCATGCTTGAGAGAATGGAGCTAGAGCTATTGAGCTTATAGCAAGATGGCTTCACCATGCTTGAGAGAATGGAGCTAGAGCTATTGAGCTCATAGCAAGATGGCTTCACCATGCTTGAGAGAATGGAGCTAGAGCTATTGAGCTTATAGCAAGATGGCTTCACCATGCTTGAGAGAATGGAGCTAGAGCTATTGAGCTTATAGCAAGATGGCTTCACCATGCTTGAGAGAATGGAGCTAGAGCTATTGAGCTTATAGCAAGATGGCTTCACCATGCTTGAGAGAATGGAGCTAGAGCTATTGAGCTTATAGCAAGATGGCTTCACCATGCTTGAGAGAATGGAGCTAGAGCTATTGAGCTTATAGCAAGATGGCTTCACCATGCTTGAGAGAATGGAGCTAGAGCTATTGAGCTTATAGCAAGATGGCTTCACCATGCTTGAGAGAATGGAGCTAGAGCTATTGAGCTTATAGCAAGATGGCTTCACCATGCTTGAGAGAATGGAGCTAGAGCTATTGAGCTTATAGCAAGATGGCTTCACCATGCTTGAGAGAATGGAGCTAGAGCTATTGAGCTTATAGCAAGATGGCTTCACCATGCTTGAGAGAATGGAGCTAGAGCTATTGAGCTTATAGCAAGATGGCTTCACCATGCTTGAGAGAATGGAGCTAGAGCTATTGAGCTTATAGCAAGATGGCTTCACCATGCTTGAGAGAATGGAGCTAGAGCTATTGAGCTTATAGCAAGATGGCTTCACCATGCTTGAGAGAATGGAGCTAGAGCTATTGAGCTTATAGCAAGATGGCTTCACCATGCTTGAGAGAATGAAGCTAGAGCTATTGAGCTTATAGCAAGATGGCTTCACCATGCTTGAGAGAATGGAGCTAGAGCTATTGAGCTTATAGCAAGATGGCTTCACCATGCTTGAGAGAATGGAGCTAGAGCTATTGAGCTTATAGCAAGATGGCTTCACCATGCTTGAGAGAATGGAGCTAGAGCTATTGAGCTTATAGCAAGATGGCTTCACCATGCTTGAGAGAATGGAGCTAGAGCTATTGAGCTCATAGCAAGATGGCTTCACCATGCTTGAGAGAATGGAGCTAGAGCTATTGAGCTTATAGCAAGATGGCTTCACCATGCTTGAGAGAATGGAGCTAGAGCTATTGAGCTTATAGCAAGATGGCTTCACCATGCTTGAGAGAATGGAGCTAGAGCTATTGAGCTTATAGCAAGATTAGACCGCTAATATACCTACAACATGGAAAAGTAATAATGGAAGTCGATCAACTTAGACGTTCATGAGAGCGCTGAGAGAATTTGTCTTTATACTTACTGGACATCCTGTAGTTTCTGTCAACAAGCCGTTTGGAACTTTGAACACGGAACTTCCTCCTACGAAGTTCGATAATAAATTATAAGATTGAATGAGTATTTTCGTGTGAAATTATTATTCATCATTATCTGCTTATTCTCGAGTTCTCAGGAACAATACCGATGAAAGTGTTCTCTTTTTCGTTTTGCTTCTTCCTAAATATTTGTCTGTTGCTCTCTGTTTTATTATTGTTCACAAATCATCAAATCCTTCTGTAATCAAATAAAATCTTCCAATGTCAGTGTAAGCGACCACAAACCGACTTTTGGGCAGAAAACGAGTTAGAATTATATATTCAAAAAATTTGATCCGTTTTTGTTAAAAACAAGTACCTGTAAAACTACTGTGAAGTACAAAATAATTAAAAGAGCACTTACATGAGACCCTTGTTGAATGAAAATTAAAATATTTTCATGTTTTTTCCCTTAAATTGTTTAGTTCTTGTAAAAACATATATGTATATCATTGAAATTATTTAGTGAACTTAAGTGAACTAGTAATGCTTCAGCTCCTCCATTTTAATTCTGAATGTGCAAATAAAGAGCTGTATTATGTCAATTAAGACTTTTCTGTAAGTTTTTGAAGGTTTTTGAAGGTCATATCAAAGAGCATTCGAAATTTTAATACCGAAATGACATAAAACTCTATAAGAGAAACTATTCTTCAGCTGACTGTATTCGAATAGGCGAAGATACTTATGTTTATAATCCGCGAGTTCCTTCGGAAATTCTTGAAATTAACAAGCTTTTTGTAAGTTTCATATAACCCAAATTAGGCTCACGTCCAGAAAAAAAAGTTTTTCAAACAAAAAAACTGATAATATTTATTTGGTATCTCTATACCTATGTACGTTCGAGAACAGCTCCAGTACTTCAGAAAAGTCTCATAATGCGTACATACATATATGTATGTAATTGAATGCGGAGAAAGCTGGACAGGTTAACTCAATTTCCAGCTATTTCCTTGTTGCCGCTCTCTCTCTCTCTATCTTTCTCTCTATCTCTCTCTCTCTTCTTTCGTCTCTCCTTCTCTCTATTTCTAACTGTGTTTCTGTCTCTCATTCTATTTCTCATCAATTCTTCTTTATATGTGTATCTCTCTCTCTCTCTCTCTTCTTCTTTACTACTATGTTACTCTCCTATTATATATGTCTACTCTGGCTCTATCTTCCTTTATTTTAGTCTCTACACAGTTCTCTTGATTTTTTCTGTTTTATGTAGTTTCTATATTCTTTGATGCACACCTAATATTCCTTCTCTATGTTTTTTTTAACTCTTCGTTCTATTCATCTTTTCATCCCTAGCTTTCATTTGTTTCTTTTCCCAACATCTCTGAGCGTTTAAATTTCGAGCTTTTTCTGTTTTTTATTAATTTCGTGAGTTTTCTTCTTTCAATATCTAAATACATATATGTTTTTTTTTAATTTTCATGAAATTGAAGTTGTTCCCCTCTTTTTTGTGAAAATGTTACTATATTTTTTATTCAATAAAGCCTTTGACTGTGAAAGTGTCCGAGTCGAAAGCATTATATGTATCTCTCATAATTTTGAATTATTTTTCTACTGTCCATTTCTTTCCGCTTCGCTCGTTTTCCATTCCTTTTCAAGTTTTTGTTTCTTCTCTGGGTTCTCAACCTATCTTTTTTCTTGTTTTCTCTCCGTGTTTCATTTAGCTCATCCGATTTCTCTTTTTCTCTTTTTTCCTTTTCTACTTTTGTCTCTCGCTTTCTCTCTCTCTCTTTTCTCTCTATGTCTCTCTCTCCTCCATATTGTTTAATTTTTCATTTTCTCAACAACCTATGTTTGTTACCTCTCGTGTTTCTTACCTCGTCTCTTTTTGTTGGAAATCCCTTCGCTCTTTGAATTTCCTTTAGACTCTCATTCCCTCCTCATTACTTTAAAACTAACCAACATTTGGTATTTGAGACATTCCTTTCCAGAAGTGTTTCGCAAAAACCACGTATCAGAGATCTCTGTAGATTCTATGTCAAAGTCACGAAAAAAATCAGTCTCTGTCAAAAGGAAAAACTTATAGTGGTAAGCGATAACCAAGTTTTTTACTCGGCCAGAAGATTCACTTTAAACTAATTTAAGCTGAAAGCTGTTGCTAATCATCAACTAATCTTGTTTTACACATACATAGATCAGTTTCCAACCTTTTTGGTTGATTTACTCGAGTGTTTCGAAGAGTGGTATTTCAAGTTAATCCTTCAAAAGCAAAAATTTTTCTGAATTTGTTTTTAGAATGTTTGGTTTTAGGGAAATTAGCAGTTCTATTTTCTAAATCTTTGAAAAGTTTTTTCAACTTTTCTGGAACATTTCAATGTAGTCGTGATTGCAAACTTCACAGAGTGAAGAATAGAAAACATTGCAGAGTAAACGCTGACTCATTCTAGGGAAAACGATGCCAATGCGTTGTCTCGCTGACTCATTCTAGGGAAAACGATGCCAATGCGTTGTCTCGCTGGTCAAATTTTCTCGAAAAAGGTTTGTTGATGAAGTACATTCTTGTGAATGATTACAAACAAGTTTAGACCTAATTATCATCTTACAGAAACCTCAGCGTTACCTAAACGGATTTCAATGTGTTGTTCTTTCTTTTGACCCTGATTACAGAAAGCTTAAAGCTATACGAAAGTTTCATGGAATGAACAGCCGCGACATTAATCTCTAAACGATGAGATCATCGGCGCGATGATTATGAGCGCTCACATGACTTTGAGGTCTAAGATAAGAGCTTCCTGGGTACGAGCTCGGCTGAATTTTTGTTTTAAGATTATTTCAACCACGCGCTTGAAGAATCTGAATTTATCTGCCGCGACATTAATCTCTAAACGATGAGATCATCGCACCGATGATCTCATCGTTTATAGATTAATGTCGCGGCAGGTGTTTTTTAGTCCAATGGTAACTCGCTTCCACTTAGAAGTTTTTCGTAAATAGTACAGTTTTTATTTGCTTCCGGGGCTTACCATGGAATACGGCTTAAGCCATGGAGGTTTTTTCCTTATAAAAGGAATGGAGCTTTGTTTTTTTCTCCTCAAAAGAAATCGCAGACGAAGCATTATGAAACTTTCAATAACAAGGAAAAAGAGTATCGTATCAACTTGACAACAAGCAATAGGAGCACTCTCTTGATCTCATCATCTTTAGAAACAACAGCTACAAAAAACGAGACTAATAGGGTAGTGGGTAATGGAACTACATTGATTAGTTGTAATTGCATAACTAACTATTCCCAAAAGCTTCCTTTTTAAGATATTATAAACTCCGCTCTGGCTGATTTGAACGATTATTGCCAATCATTCAAAATTTTGAGACTGATCATAGAAAACGATCTAATGAACAGGTTATAGGGCACAAGATGTTCTCAAAACTCGGGAACATCTACTCTCATTCCACCAGAAATCAACTGGTTGGGCTTTGACAGTGACTCTTAGAAAGATGAGATGGCGCGAAAGTGATTACCAGATAAAAATCACTTTCTTATTTGACATTGGAAATTCTATATTGAAGTCCGATAGTCAAGCATTTGCAAACGTAGAACCCTACATTCACGTTTTCAATCTCGGCATGGATGGATGTGTTCATGTGGGATCAATTCTGGCAAGGAGGGGGAGAGGGAGAGGGAGAGGGAGAGGGAGAGGGAGAGGGAGAGGGAGAGGGAGAGGGAGAGGGAGAGGGAGAGGGAGAGGGAGAGGGAGAGGGAGAGAGGGAAAGAGAGAGGGAGGGAGAGAGGGAGAGGGAGAGGGAGAGGGAGAGGGAGAGAGGGAAAGAGAGAGGGAGAGAGGGAGAGGGAGAGGGAGAGGGAGAGGGAGAGGGAGAAGGAGAGGGAGAGGGAGAGGGAGAAGTTGAAGCCTAGTTGGCTCGTAGCTGCAAGCACGTAGATCGAGAATCTGTGGAGGACGCTTCTGCTTCATGAGCTTTTCGGACCACAACTTGCTGGTGAGAGGAGAGCAACTCTGAGAGGAGAGCAAAAATAGAGGGAAGATCGGAAAAAAAGAAACAGAGGAGAACAGTAAAAGAGTGAGATTTAAAAAAAAAGTGAAAAGAGAGCGAGTGTCATAGAGAGACACAAGACTGAGAGAGAGCAAAAGTGATAAATAGAGAGGGATAAAGAGACAGACAGAGAAAGAGAGAGTTAGAGAGAGCTAGAAGGTGATTTTGAGAAATACTACAATTTATCGGTTTTTAATGGCGCATCCCAGAAAAGTTCACTCTTTCCTCGTCATAGAAATCTTAGTAAGCAAGCAAAAAAACAATGAAAAATTCTTTTTTCCTGGCGATAAGTTGATACCATTCTGCCTCAAACAATATTTCATTTGTTTCTTTTTTATCGAAGGAAACTTTTATCTCGCCAAAATGGATTTTATTAAAGTAAAGAATTATCATAATAAAATCTGGTTCTTTTTCCATATTACTAAACTCTGGCCTAACTTTTTTTCTCAGGTTTTGGAGTGCAAACCTAGCACGATCTTCCACTATACTAAGGGTGCTCCGGCAACGACAGCCTCCACTGATTCCAAGCTTCATATTGGCGCTAATGTTCAGTTACGAGTTCTCGAGCAAGATACACTTGACTCTGTTAAAGTTAGTCCTTACAGTTTGAGTTGAAAAAAAGGGAAATTAGGTCTTTCACGACTTGGAGATGAATATTGTTAAGAACCAAATTGTAATCCGAATAGTAAAAGGCCTCGTATTATGTCAGGAAAGTTCTAACGAATGTGATTTCAGCCCTTTAGGCAACTCAGAACTTTGTACATAATTATCATCATGCTTGGATTTCTAGCAAACTATACTGTCATTATAAGGCTCACTTTTTTCCCAAACGGGTTTTCCCCATAATTTTTTTTAGATCTTTAGGACCTTTATAATTTAACCTTTTCTTAAGATTGCAATCGTCCAGAGTGCTTCTGAAGCTTCGAGTCGTCGAGCAACTCTCATTTCACGTCTTGTGAAAGATCACAACGGTCGAATGACCCATTTCATTCCCGTAGGTTCGTTAAACTCTACGTGTGCCATAAGGCTGAATTTACCACTAACCGCCTAATGGTCCGTGTTACCAATCGGTACCCTAGAATACAGGGTGTACGATAACTGCGCCAATGAGTTCATTTACTTATAATGTGGTGATGAGTCGAGCGGTGAAGCTTCAACTTATACATTTATCAGCTGCGAGTATTTGAAACATTGGGGTGGAATTTTTATTCGATTTTGCGTCCTTTTGCTTGAACTACAGCGCGAAGCCGCTTGGTAAACGCTCACTTGACGCAGGTAGTTTCTGTCATTTTTGTCCCATTATTCTAGAGCGTGTTTCTCAGAGAAAATAAACTTTTGTTGAAAATAACGGCCACCTTTCTCTAATGGTAAGACTACTTAGAGTTATCAAGGGAATGAGAAAGAGGGACATCATTAACTTGACATGCAGTCAGAAAAATGAGTTTCAAAGGCTTGTGTTGTTTTCGCTTTGTAAACGAGAGCAGAATAGTGTGGAAACACTCTTTAGCTGATTTGAAGTCTGAATGGGATATGAATTCACAGAAGTTTTAGGTTTTCGATTAATTTTGGCGATAGCCAGCCACGAGCAGATGATAATACTCTATTGCACAGTGCGAGTAGCGTATTCACATGAATAAGATATTGATGAAGTGTTCCAATCCGTTAAACTCGGAGTGGATTGGCAAAAATGATGCCAGTTACCTGGCAGAATACGCCTGCTTATTTGGGTCATTTTCGAGTCAAAAGGCTATAAAGAGAAAAAAATCCCAATCATAAACCTCATAAAACTACCGAACTCTTCTTGGATGGAAAAGGACAAAATATTGAAGGAAAACAGATTGATCAATATCATTCAGGACAAAGCCCCCTCGGCCTCCAGGGTAACGTAGTGATAATCGATCTGAACTGCGAACTTGGCCAGTGAGTCTCTTCTAAAAAAATTTCTTCAGTAGTGCCCGGTGGCCACTGGTTGAGCAACCAGCGCGCCCGAACATTTTGCTCAAAAAAAAACTCTCAAAAACAAACAAACTACCCGAAATACTAACACTCTTATTTATCACATAAGGTTGATGGTCAACACATTTATAAGCCCGAAAATTTATCTGATGTCAAAGGATCGAAGTGTAACAATTCTCGGTGCACGATATGTAATTTAATCCATTTTAAAAATTATGTAACCAGCAGCACCACGAAAAGAGGTTATTGTACTAATAAACCTTTAAATCTAACCTGTACAACTAAGAATGTGATTTATCTCATAACTTGTAAAAAATGTCAATTACAATACGTAGGAGAAACAACCCAAACTCTCAAAAAACGAATATCACAACATAAATACCACATCACTAAGAACTATCTGAATACGTTTCTCTGTAAACATTATAAAGAAATAAATCATTCACCTACTGATATAGAAGTTTATGTTTTAGATAATGCTGATAATAAAGCGGAACTAAGAAACAAAGAATCGTACTGGATTAGAATTCTACTTACCGCATCCCCATTCGGACTCAATGGTCAGATACAAAATTATGGAATCATTTCGGAAAACCTTGAACCTCTGAAGAAGATAAAACACCCATATCGTTCTTTATTCCTGTATATACACAAGTATAGTACATGGATGGTTAAATCTCACGTCTTTTTATGTTTACAATTAGACATAATTCTCTAAAATCACATGTCTTCTTGGGTCAATAACTAGACTTTTCTTCTCACACATGTCAATATTTCTTCTTTTCTCACACAGGTCACTACATAGTCTATAATCTCATGTCTTATTTCAACATTTCACTCACTAACAACTAATGATTTACTTCCAATTCTCTATTTTCGCGCCTCACTAACATGTTTAGCTTTCATTTTACTATACTCCTTATTTCACATGTTTTGATTTAGTGCTCAGTAGTTAGTTTGTTAGTTTTTTTGTTACTCATTATTTACATTTTTTGATTTAATTTTCGTTAGTTAGTTATTTAGTTTTTTTTTATAATTTTTTGTAATTTCATATTTTCATTACATTCATTTACTACATAGTCACTCTCTGGGCACTCACTGATGAGCCCCACCCAGAGAGCACCAAATTCTGTCAGCACCGGATCATTGAGCAGGGGCGAAACAGACTTTGGTACATTTCTTAGCAGGTTTCTTGTATAAACACAGTGAAAACCAATCCAAACAATTTTTTTGGTCAGAATTTTTTATTTTACGATTTCTCTGCACTCCTTTTAGATCATTTCCTTTTTATTTTTTTCTTTTCAAATTACTTGCTAATTGGTTTTCAGTCTTATGTATGAGAAGTTGTCAAATTTTGAAGTTTTTTTAAAGAATAAAGCTACATGGTATTTTTGGTATTTTGAGGGTTTTTTCGCTTCTTGGTGTGGTATTTTTAGTAAATATGTATCAAAATTATTACGATAAATTCCTGAACGATTTCATTCAGGTGTTCAACGACATTTGAACGTGTATCTTTTGGATTGCTTTTTTCTACAGTATTTAATCAATTTTTTCCTAGAATGTTTTCTCGTGTTTATAATAGATTTTAGAACAATAGATATTTTAGAACAAGTGCGCAAACAGTTAATTTAATCGAAGTGCTAAACAACACACAATTAATTTGTAGTTGAAAACATTTCTTTGTCAGACCTGTCTCAAAACAAAATCATGAGAAAATTTTGGACGTGAAATTGCTGCTGATCACACGATGAACTACTGATTACACGATGAAGTTAAATCGCTGCTGATCACACGATGTACTTCGAAACTGTATTCCCTTAAACATTACCTAAAAGATGAAACTTTCACACTACGCAAAATTTGTATTTCACGAAATGAATTGAACCCCACTGTCCCTGTGTTACCAAAAACGAGCACGTTATTACCTTAAAAACAAGTAGGGATACAGTTCCTGCAAGAGTGAGATGAAAAAGGTTCAACTATGGTTATTTGAACCAGGGGTGAGCTAATTCGAGCGGCCAAGAACGTCGATGTCCTGGTTGACACAACGGATGGCCGAGAATTCCGCATCGAGTACACACGGCTGCAGAAGATGAATTCATCCTTGGTCATTGCGCACTTCTACGGTTCGTGCATATTTTGGAATCATTGCACACCACTGTGTTTCTCTAACACGCAGTGCATGTATAATTCATGCGCAAATCTATGCGCTATCCAAGAACGCTAGTGCAAAATTCTCTGACTGTCTGCATTCTCTATTTTACATTACACGCTCTCCTTTTTCTCGGAATCCTGCCGCTCCCCCATAATTAGTCATCTACATAGATATACGCACTCTTTTTGCGATCGGGAAGAAACAGCCTGTTGCACATTTCACGATTAAGTGAATATATTAACTTTTCGCTGGTCTTTGCACACTCTTTTTTCTGTGCTTATCATGAAATTTTATCTGAAAAATGTAAAATTTAGCAGTTGGTGCAAATTACATCTACAAGGTGCGTCCGAAGTACTTGGGCAATACCTGATCAGCCTTGGCGGGAAAACTACGCATATTGTGCACTGGAAGATCACACCAAATTATTCGTCAATCTTCTCTCTACTTATTACTTTTCATCAAATTTCAATATTTCTAACTTTCATGGTAAAAATCATCTCGAGCTGCGCCCTAATCCATCCCGAGCTGCAATTTTGAATTTAAGTATCGCGCTTCAGAAATCATCCGTCTACTGGGCGTTCCTCGTTCAACCATTTATAATACTCTCAAACGTGGCACGTTCTCTGACCGTTCTTGCACAGACCATCCAGCTTCTGACACAACTCTTCGGATCAGGAAAATTGTTCAGAAACGAATCAAACGCAACCCTTGACGCAGCATGAGAAAAATGGCTGCTGAACTCGGTGTATCTGACGTATCGCTAATGAGAGTTGTTCACGAGCAACTCGAGATGTACCCTTACAAGTACCGAAACAGCCATGGATTGTCGGACAAAGAGAAAAAATCGAGGCTCAAAAAATGCCTCCGACTCCTCTCGAAGGCCGCGGCTGGAAATCACCTCACCACTTTTTACAGAGATGAAAAAAATTTCACTATTGAACGAAGTTGCAATCATCAAAATGGCAAGGTGCTTGCATCATCTTCTGAAGCTGCTAATTCGGTTGGGAGAATCGTGTCTGATGTGTCTCGCCCCACTTCCGTCATGGTTTTCGCCGAGGTTTCGGCTACTGGTGGCACTCAACTCTTTTTCGTTCCAAAAGAAGCCAAGGTGAACACGGAACTGTACGTTCCAGAAATTCTCGAGAAGAACACGAAACCCTGAGCTGATGCCCTTTTCGGAAATCAGAATCGGACGTTCCAAAAAGACGGAGCCCTGGCCCACACCAGTAAGAAAACACAGGAGTGGCTTTCTTGCAATGTGCCTTCATTCACTGCGGCTGGAGAATGGCCTGCAAACTCACCCGACTTGAATCCCATGGATTTTTTCATTTGGTTAATCTTACAGAGCGAAGCCTTGCGTTCGCTTTCTTCCACTTGTCTAGTCTGAAAAGGTCCCTACAGCGTGAGTGGACAAGTATTCCCAGGAGACTCTGCGGGCCGCAGTCGGAGCATATCCCAAGCGTCTGAGAGGTGTAAATCGGAACAAAAGGAACCATCTCGAGTATTTTTTCAAAATTTATTTTGATAAGGCAATGAAAAAACTGTATTGTTAATTTGAAGAGATTCTATTCAATTTAAAGAAAATAAGCGGTTTTTTATTCAGTGTACAAGTGATTTTGACGCAGCCTGTAGTAGGTGAAAAAATCGAGAACTTTCAAAACAAAAGTAGATTAAATTTTTCTTTAGCCCCCGCATGGACTTTTGTCCATTACGATAGTTTATAACATTTCATTGAAACTTTTTTTACTTGAAAACTGACTTTAAGCTTTGTAACTGAAGGATTTGAAGATGTGTAGATACGACTCAACTGAGGAGGGCCATGTTGCACATAGAAAATGAAATGAGCATAATTAGAACGAATACGTTTTCTGTTCTTAGAAAGGTCATGAGTGTTAGGATTCATGTTGTGTGTCCTTGGTTTTCTTTTCTTTCTCTTTCTCCCTTCTCTCTCTCTCTTTCTCTCTCTCTCTATTTTTATCTCTCTCTCTCTCTCGCTCCTTTTCTCTCTCTTTTTCTCACTCTCTCCCTTTCTGTTAATTAAAAAAAATCACTTCTTCTTTTTTCTCTCGATACTATATGTATATTAATTTTTCTTACACTTTCTCTCACTTTTATCTTTTTTCATTTCACTTTTTCTCCTTATTCCTCTTTAATTTTCATATCTATGTATGTTCTTTAATATCTTTTACAAATTAGTCCCACTATTACTTGCTTAAATCGTTTCATATATACAGACGTCGAAACATCTGGGGAGAGCTTTTTAAAAACAGCCTTAGTTTTTCTTAGACGAGAGCAGTGCATTCTCGTTTGCAGACGAAAGCAGTGCGTTCTCAGCTATGAGACTTCTGGCGGCCATCGGACTCGCCCTCTTTCATAGGGAAAACCACCACGTGGGCCAGGTGAGGGTTACGGAAAAACTGATCGGAAGCAGTTCTTAAAACTAAATAGTTTAAAGGTAACCTACATGATATATTGAACTATCGCCAGGCAACAAAGAGAATTGAACAACTACATATTTATTCGTTTTATAGTTCATTTTCATCTTAACCTGGCGTCATTCCCTTCAAATTGCGTAACTAAAAACTTTTAAATGTGCATCATAGTAAAGAACAACAAAATTTTATCTTCGCTCTTTCCATGCAGCTATAAAACTCAACCAGTATCTTGATGAAATCAGGTTCGACAGATCTGAATTGGAAGTCTTTTGACGATTTAATTGTGTGTTGATTGCTTTAATTTGAAAAAAAAGGTTTAGCTAAACCAAAAACGATGTGTTCCGATTGAAAATTAGCTGGAAAATTATATGAGAAGCGAGAACATTTTGAGAATTTCGGAAGCATGCGAGAGTTCTTGTGTTTTCAGCTTTGAAAAAAATATTATTGTATTTGCAGATCATCAGAGTTTCTGACTCGAAGCAACGCAGCACTGAACTCCAGGACTTGCTGTTGCATTCTCGCAAGATATGAGGAATACGAAAATTGGGAATTGAAGAACCGCAAACAATTAACTAGTTGTTAATATTTTTCGCGAGAAAAAATATTAACAAATTCGAAAAATTGGGGAAACAAAGGACTACATATAATCGAAAGGCTTGAATGAATGTTTTCCACACGTCCTCACCATCATCTTATTTTTTTGCTTCGTCGTCATCTTCTAAACATAAAGCACCGAACCTCGTTCAAATTTTTTTTTTAAACAATCACTACCTTTTCTTTTCTCTCCGATTCAACGCGAACATTAGACACGAGCATGTTAAATATTTACTTTTGTCTTCACAATATCCGAATACCAGGTAGTTTTTCACAAGTTAACTAACAACGAATATAAGAGTAAATCGGCACAAGTTTACTTCAGGGGCGCGTGCTTTTGTTTTTAGTGTGTTCAACCTACCGTATTTATTATACCATTTTCTCCATTTTCATCAAGTTATTCATTGAATCGAAAAAATTGGTAATATGAGAAATTTTCCAATGTGGTCTCGTTCCTAGGCCGTACGGCCTCGTAAGCTTAACCTTTACCCAAGCCTAGGTGAGAGGAAACACTGTGAATAATAGCTGAAAACAGCTAAGACAACTTACTTAATTATACCGGACAAAATAACAATATTGTGGCTAATTGTTCCACACAGCCTCGTTCTCAAGCCGTACGGTCTCGTTAGCATAAATTTTAGAGCTTCCTGATTAGCAATAAAATGACGCTGTGACTGTCCAAATGGAGCAACTTTTGCATTTTGAAAGAGTCATTTGGACAGTCACAGCGTCTTTTTCTTGCTAATCAGGAAGCTCCCGCACGGAAAAATTCAAACAAAACCTGTATGTATCTTACTGTAGGTGAGCAAATTAGTTTTACTTTTTTACGGTAAAAAACGGTCGGTGAGCAAAACAGTGCGCAGCCTAAGTAGTAAGAAAACACCGTAATCTATTCCCATTTCGCGACGATTCGTGGTGAGACTAAAAAAGGTACAAAATCAGCACTCCACTTATCTTTCACTTTTTATAAATTTCAACGCTTCAAAAAAAAACCTGAAAGCTTAAACACAGTAGAAGACTGAAAAAAAAAGTTTAAAAAAAATAGGAGTGTGAATTGCACAACACGAAATATTCGAAAAGTTCCCTGAGTTTCGTAGTACCCTCACCTTTATTTGTCAATTGTCAGAAATTTCATCTTTCCGTACACCTTTTCTCGGCCGTTTGATTAGCGCTGAAAACTACAAACTGCAAACCATGTTTCTTTATCAATCAAGTAATTTTCACACTATTACGGAATATGAGTTCAAATAACAATTTTGTAGAAGTATGCATATTCTACCTTGTTTTTTATGTATAATTTTAATGAAACTTATCAATTCTCAGTTCATTACAAGAATTGTATTCTTTAATTGAATCTTTACTTTTTCACTTGGGGGCGCACTTTCCTTGGGGGTGCTTGCCATTTAACCGAAGAATTTTACATTTGAGTTTTTGACCTAATAAAAAATTGCTGTTTTTTGAAAATTTTTTGAACAAACTGGAACCCTTTTTGACCCGCCTATCACATTTGTTCATGAAAAAGAATAAAAAATAAGTAGTTTCTTAGCGTGTCTCAGAGCAAAGAAAATTGGTTTTGAGCAATTTCCCTTAATGAAATCAGAGTTTGCTTTAAATTATTTTTTTTGAACGTTAAATCACGATAACTACAACGAGTTTCGCACTCAAAGTTCTGATTTTCAACAGAATGTATTACTACAGAGTTTCTCAAATCGTACAGTAATTAAACGCTGGAGTTTTTTGTTGTGATTTAGAAAGTTCTTGATCGACTTCGGGGAATAATTAATCTTATTTTCTTCTAACATTTAGCAGCCAAATCTATATATGCATGAGTAATAACGTGGAACATCAGTAGACATGGAGAACTGATAGAGGTTTGAATGGTGCGGTTTTCTCACATAACATAAATTTTCATTGGTGTGAGTACGAATGCACTCGTGTACATTGGACCGTGACATTTAATCTTCAAGAACACTGTACGGTTCTTTTACGGTTTTTAGATACGGTTTTTTTCATCCGTTCAAAAACGGTTGAGCCGAGGTAAAAGATCTTGCTAGTAACTGAAATCCACGGGTGTATTTGATTAAATTAGAAAGATAATAAGTACCTTTTCAATCAATTCTAATTGCGAACGAATTTGGACGAGTTGTTGAACTAATGAAAAAACTAATGAACGAAGAATTGATTGAACAACCGCATTGACACAAGCATTTTCGTCCTTTTCAAAGGGTTTTCAGCTAAATTTATTTTCAAGCGTCAATGTGATTTTGTTTGAATTTAAAAGGGTTTTTACGAATGGATGAGGATTACACGGAGATGAAGGATTGTTTTCTGGTAACTATTCCATTTCATTATCCCTATAAGTCTTGGAAACCGTTCCCGGCTTTCTAATATCATTTCTTTTAATTTTTTTGAAGAAATCACTCGAACATTTCTGAAATCAGTTGTTGAACATTATTTATATCACGGATAACATCATTTTTTTCTCACTTGTCGTGTTGGCTTTTGTTATGTACCTTGCCTTGTAGTCCAAATATTCCAGAGATGACACAAATATAGTCCGAGTAGTGTAGAGTCCAAATATAAATATAGTTCAATCAGCCAATCTAATTCTTAGTCTCGCTCTCTTACGCGATACGCATCGCGCGCGAGAGGCAGATCATTCTTGCACACAACACCTCCCCCTTGAGATAAATATCATTATCTCAAAAGATAGGCATATCATAGCCCACCTTCACTTGGGAAGTAAAAAATCTTCAAATTTCTCTCGTAACCATGAAGAGAAAACAACAAGTCAAAGCATAAACCATATTGCTATTATTTTACAATATTAGAGCAATATAGTTTGCATTAGAAATTAAACAAACAAACAAACATGGCAACATTTTATCAATTCTATATACATATGTTGCCTAGACTCGATGCTCGAATCTAATAAAACTTCTTGTGAGGATTGACCTCCAGTCGCACCGGCGCCTTTATAGCCCTTTTTGGTCGACTGTGTGAACTGGCACCAGGTTGTGCTTCGTTCGTTTGGGTTGAGACAGGGTCTCTGACAATTCTCGGGAAAGAAGGTTCATCACTTCTGTGGTTTGGCTCCGCTCTTTCTGTTTCTGACTCATTATCTTTTTCTGTAACCAACCCAAAGGCTTCGCTCAGTATGTGCAGAGGCAAGCATGATTTCTTGATTTCCTCTGTCACATTTCCCATACTTAGGGTGAGCTGATTACTATGAGCTTTGATTTTTCTGCCTTGATCTAGCAATACCCAATAAGCAACCTTGCCTTGTTTTGAAACTATTTCTCCAGTTTGCCAGTATACGTCGTTCTTAGGCACGCCGATTTTGTATTTCACTCGATCTCCAACGGAGAACTTTTTCGGCTTCACTCCGTGATGCTTATCGAACTGTGCTTTCATTTTCTGGTCAACTTCCTGAGAATTTTGACAAGGCTTCAGCAAATCAACTCTTCCTCTTATCTGTCTTCCGATGAACAGCTGCGCAGGGCTTTTCCCTTCCTCGCATTGGCCATTCGGGTTCTTTCTGTAGTGAAACAAGAAAGAGTGCAAGATTTCCGCTGTGGGCATTTCTCTTTTCATCTTGATCAAACTTCTTTTGAATGTATCTACGAACCTTTCTGCTTGTCCGTTCGACTGTGGATGATACGGTGGACTTGTAATATGTCTGACACCATTTCTCACACAATAGTTTTTGAACAACGCAGATGTGAATTGCGTTCCATTGTCTGTCACGACTACTTCAGGAAGCCCATACCGAGCAACACAGGATTCCAACGCGCGTACCGTAGCGGTAGCCGTCATGCTGTTCGTTGATAGAATTTCGGGCCATTTGCTGAAAGCATCTACCATTATGAGATAACTTTCTCCATCGATTGGTCCTGCAAAATCCAGATGGACTCTTTGCCAGGATCTGGTTGCCTTTGGCCAAGGTTCCAATGGAACTTTAACGGGATTCTTCGAGCTGTTCGCGCATCTTTCGCAACTTTTCACAACTCCCTCAATATCACCGTCGATACCATTCCAATAACAAATGCTTCTTGCCATTGCTTTCATTCTCACCATTCCTGGATGTCCTGCATGCAGCTCTTTCAAAACCAGTTTTTGAAGTGTGACTGATATCACAACCCTTTCAGCCGACATCAGGCACTCTCCCACTATTGAAAAAGTGTCTCTTCTTCTGTAGAGAGGTAAAATGTCCTGGGGAACTTTCTTGGGCCATGCGTCTTTCTTGTGCCATGTCATGACCTTTGTCAGGGTAATATCCTTCTGAGTTTCTCGACGTAAATCTTCAGCTGTCAATGGTAGGGCTCTTATGTCACGCTTGAACAAGCTCATGACGTCTTCATCGACCTGAATGCTCGCGATGACTACGTCTTCATCTGGGGACGGACAATTTGCGATCAATCTCGAAAGCGCATCCGCGTATCCAAAACTGTTCGTGCTCACATACTCAATCCGAAAGTCATACGCGACTAGCATCGTTGCCCATCTCTGAAGCCTATTCGCCGTATGGACGGGTACTCCTGTCTTGGAACCGAAAATTGCCAAGAGTGGCTTATGGTCGGTTTGTAGG
Source organism: Allodiplogaster pararmata (assembly GCA_964056735.1). Classification (NCBI taxonomy): domain Eukaryota; kingdom Metazoa; phylum Nematoda; class Chromadorea; order Rhabditida; family Diplogasteridae; genus Allodiplogaster; species Allodiplogaster pararmata. The sequence continues at coordinate 8,810,036 of OZ057408.1, read as the reverse complement.
GTAAATCGCCGTCCATATATGAACCGGTGGAACTTCTTTACGGCAAAGATCAATGCTAGACCTTCCTTGTCAATTTGCCCATAGTTCCGCTCCGCTGGTTTCAATGCTCTTGAAGCATGGAAAATAGCCTTCATTGCTCCATTATACGCTCTGTGCATCAAAACTGCACCGATTCCGTGACCGCTGGCATCAGCAGCCACGAAAATCTCTTTACTTGGGTCGTAATGGACCAGACTCAAATCTGTTTCTAGCACTTCGAGGATCTTCTTGAACGCGTTCTGACATGTCTCAGACCACGTCCACTCCACGTCTTTCCTCAACAAATTGTCTAGTGGTGCTCTCAGTTCATGCAATCCGGCTATGAACTGTCCGTAATACGTCACCATTCCGAGGAACGACCTCAGGGTAGCTACATCTGTAGGTGCGGGCATCAATCGAATCGCATCGATTTTGTTCGGATCCGGTTTCCTGCCATCTTTATCCACAATGAACCCGAGATACTTGATGCTTGTACTGCCGAACTTGCACTTCTCCAGCTTCAGCTTGAATCCGAAATTAGAGATCCGACTTAATACTCCCCTCAAGTTATCATCGTGTTCTTTCTTTGTCTTCCCCATTATTATGAGGTCGTCCAAATAGGCCACGGCACCTTCACTTCCTGCCAACATTGTATCCATCACTTGTTGGAAGATTCCTGGGGCCGACTTCACTCCGAATGGTAACCTTTCGTACCGGTAAAGTCCTTTGTGCGTGTTGATACCGCACATTTCCTTTGCTTTTTCATCAAGCTCAACTTGCAGGTAAGCATCGGCAAAGTCAATCTGACTAAAAAGTTTGCCACCGTTCAGCCCAGCGAATATCGTCTCCGGCAGAGGTAGTGGATGAGCATGAAGCTCTATCGCCTCGTTCAACCCGGTGGAAAAATCGGCACAGAGCCTTGTGCTTCCATTCGCTTTCTCCACCACTATAATGGGGGCAGCCCATTTGGCTGTGTCGACCTTCCTGATGACATTCAATTTTTCTAGCCTGTCCAGTTCCTTTTCCACTTTAGTTATGCTTGCGAGGGGTACCGGTCTTTTATTCCTGAAGACTGGCTGAGCTCCTTCTTTGAGCTTTAACGTTGCCTTTACCTTTGTGCAAAGGCCCAGTCCTTCTTCAACTATTCCCGGATATTCCTTCTTTATCCACTCTTCATACTCTTTAGTAGACTGCGGCTCCTTATTCATGACTTTCCATACATTCGAAGTTGCGTCTCTAGTCCAATTCAACTTCAGAACTTCCAGTTGTGAAATGAAGTCTTTTCCGAGGAGTCTGAGTGGCGCTGTGGTAACGTGAACGTACCCTTGTGCGCATTTTCCATTGACTTCCAAGTTTGCCTTGAACTTTCCTACAATCATTAGTGGTGTTCCATTTGCGCAAATTGGTTTGCAATCCGAAAGTGAACACTCCGGTTCTCCAATGTCCTTCCAGATTTCCTTCGAGATGAATGTCAGATCTGCTCCCGTATCAACCTGTAGTCTAACGGCTTTCCCATTCATCTGCATTTCTATCTCAAAATCTTCTGACTTCACTTTCATCACTCTGATTGAATTCATTGACTGCTTGCTTCTTTTCTCTTTTGGCTTATTCTTACACATCGTGCTCTTGTGGCCCTTTTTTCCACAAGCCAAACATTCTTTGTTTAGGAAGAAACATTCATTGCTGTGTGATACTCCACATCGATTGCATTTCTCTTTCCGTTGCTCATCGAACTGTTTCTTCCTTCCTTTCTCCGATGGATTCCGTTGTTGATTCTTTTTCACATAATTGAGTTGAGATGTTCTACCTTGCGTTTGGACTGCCATTGACTCTTGATGTAATGAATGCAATCGATCACATTCATCCAGCAGTGTTTCCATACTTGTCTCTTCGTTCTTTCTCAAAACACTCAACAGGTGGAAACGCGTTTCTTCAAATTGAGGTAGATCAATAGAAGTAAGGAACATCATTGTCTTGAATTGTTCCACTTTAATGTCTTTCACTTGTGCACTTTCCACTGCTCTGTTTATTGTGCTTGCCATCACTCTCAAATCATCAGTATGTGATTTACTCATTCTCATGTTCAGCATCTTCAATCTTTTCTCAAAGATTGTGCTTTTGTCTCCGAACATTTTCTTGAGTTTCTCAACCGTCTCTTTCAGAGTATAGTTGCTTGCCTTGTGTGGAGCGATTGTATCCAGGTATCGATTTTCCACAGCGAAATTCACATGCCTCAGCAACATTCTTACTTTGGCATCTTCTTCCAAAGCTTCAGCATCCTTTTCAAACAGATCTTCATATCTGCTGTACCACTTCTCGAAGGTTGCACCTTCTTCTGGCTCATATGCGAAGTCTGTGATGCGTTTCTCAAGCGCATCAATCGATGGTCCTGCAGGTTTAGCCTGACTGCTACCTTCTCTCAGGGCATTGACGAGGGCGCTCTGCTCTTTTTGTTGCTTCGCATGTTGCTCTTGTTGCATTTGCATTGCCAGCAAAATCTGTTGGACACCTTTGTCCTCCATTTCTTTACTTTATTGCTCTTTCTCTGGCCTCTTGAGTTCGACTTGTTCGATTACAAGTAGAAGAACTTCGAACGAGGGACTGACCACAAAGCAACCTTTAGCTTTGCGCGTTTGCCTCTTTCAATGAGGAATTGACCACAGAGCAACCTTTAGCTCTGCGCGTTTGCCTCTCTTACAACGAGGGACTGACCACAAAGCAACTTTTAGCTTTGCGCGTTTGCCTCTCTCAATGAGGAACTGACCACAGAGCAACCTTTAGCTCTGCGCGTTTGCCTTTCTTTCAAATTTGAAGTCCTCCTCCAAATCCTCTTCGAAGTCCTCCTTCCAGAATCCTGATCGCCACTGTTATGTACCTTGCCTTGTAGTCCAAATATTCCAGAGATGACACAAATATAGTCCGAGTAGTGTAGAGTCCAAATATAAATATAGTTCAATCAGCCAATCTAATTCTTAGTCTCGCTCTCTTACGCGATACGCATCGCGCGCGAGAGGCAGATCATTCTTGCACACAACAGCTTTTGATGCGCTACGAAAAAAATCAAAGAACTCCTTACTGAAAAATTAAACTCTTTCCCATTTTGCGTTAGCACATTCTCATTCGATGCGCTATGGAAAGACAAAATTAACAGAGAACTTGTCCGGAATGTAAGATTCAGATGCTTTTTGTGCGAAAAAATTTGAAAGTTTTTTATTATAAATTTTTGGCCTTTGTTCCGAATGATCCACGCAGCTCTATTGAGTCGATGTTCGAAGTAAATTGCGGACATATTTTGTGAGATAAGACCTTCCCAACTTCTACTATATAACAGCTTCCTTAACGACGTGAGATTGAAAACCGGATAGGTGGACAAATAATAAGCAGATGTGCATACGCGTACTAAGTCACCAAGATGAAGTTAAAAGAGAGATAGAGAAAGAAAGAGAGAGTCGTGAAGGTCATAAGAAAAATATCTTGAATGGACTTGATACGCACTAAAATAACCGAGTTTAAATAAAAGTTCTCTGTGGTCAACTTCATTATCTCTCATTTTCTGTTCTTTTCTGGCGCTTCATCATCTTTCTAATTAGTACTTGCGTCTCCCATGGTCTTTTTTGAGTTTTCTCATTCTTCCTTTCTATTCTTGAAATTAGCCAAAGGCTCAAGTCCTCTATTTCACTCAGGAGTAAGACATGAAAAGTTCCCTCCATTTCTTCGCCCGCCTCTTGGTAGATAAGCTATCGTTAGTCAGTTCCTTTTCAAATGATAGAAATGCGTGTCTTTTTTACGCACCCTCTTCAATCATGGTCAACCGAGAAAACCCTTTCAAAAGTTTGTACGTTCAAAATATATACACTAAATAATATGTACACTAAATAATATATGCACTAAATAATCCAAATGCGAATTCTACGTAAAATTGAATGAAAAACTGTTCTCACCAAAGATCAAAGTGTATATGTTTAAAAGTTATCTTTTCAAGCACACTTCTTTTGAGCAGAAAACAATTGTTTCGCTAGAAATTCTCATTATTTAGGGTCTTCAAAGCTTTCAGGTTGAATCCTTCGAATATTAACACTGAAAATTTAAATAAGATTCTTATCAAATTTCTTTTACTTTTTTTAAAATTTCGTTTTCAGCCACCATTTTTCACAATGTCCACGTCGACTTGGGCAGGTGCCGGCTTCCGTTTGTCTCCCCTGCACGGAGTTAGGGTTCTCGAGTTGGCCGGCCTCGCCCCTGTCCCACACTGCGGCATGGTCCTTGCGGACTTTGGTGCCATTGTCACACTTGTCGAGAAACCGGTAGGACACAAGCTCACACAACACAAGAAATGCTAAAAACAAAGGTCAAAGGTAATGGTCGACGAACTGGCAGGAATTCGAGTCCCAATAAATCAAGGCTCAAATTGTTGAGAAAAAAAATTCAGTCTCAAACTCACGTTCTTCGACCAAATGGTAACGGTAGATCTCAAAATCATCGTAAGGCCTGTAGAAACCTAGGTCACGCTTGTATAGAAACCGGAAATAGTCGCTAGCAGTAGTTTTTGAAAGCAAGAGACGAAGACCGAACAGAACGAGAAATGAAGAGTCGAGCAAGACAAGGCGGCTTATTAAGTTCATAAAGAGGGATCTTTCAACTTGAATCCGAAACCTTCCGAAGATTACTATAGATAACTAGCTTAACGTTAATTTTAATAATCGAATTTTTTTGGAATTGATAACTGTCTTAGATGTCATTTAAAAAAATTGTACGTAGGTCGATGAACATATTGAATTGAAAAAGCTTGGAGATGTAGTCTCTTTGTTGATTTCTTTATGTCTATCTTACTTGAAATACTCTTGAAATGTTACAGGGAGGCGCAACGTCGATTCGACGTTTGGACAGGGGAAAGCGCAGAGTGGAGCTAGACTTGAAGAATCCTGAGGATTGCGGAGAGGTGAGGTCGCAAACTTCACAAAGCACTCTCATGAGAAAAGGCTAAATCAAGCGAAAGATACAGAAATATAGAAAGAAAAAAATAGAAAAAGAGAAAAGTGATAGCGAGAGAGTATATGATTATGCCATGATTGAAAATCAGCTGAATTGTTGCCTTAGGTTATGCGTCTAGCGAGTTCTTCCGACGTGCTTCTCGATCCTTACCGGCCAGGCGTTCTCGCAAAGTTAGGCCTTGATCCAGTCCAGCTTCTTCAGGTTTCTCATTCTTGTAACCATAAATCATAACGAGGGCAAAATTATCAAAAACACCTCAAGAGTCTGTAACTTTTTTTTTACATAGACACTGGAGTATTTGATTCCGTGAGAAAGCTGAGAGCGATTGAATTTTTTGTTGTTGTGAAACTCGATTGACTATCAAATAATTTTTCTAACTTTCGATTGCATAGGGAAAATTTGAAATTATAAGAGAAAGAGAAACAAAGACAAAAAGAAATGGACCAAGAGAGAGAAAGATGAAAAGGCGGAAACATGGAGGTAAAAAAAGCAAGAAACCACATGTGTGAAAATTTTGAAAAACAGTACGTGATGGTTTGAAGCAGAACCCTGGGTTGATAGTCTGTCACCTCACCGGGTTCGGTCAAAGCGGCCCCCTGGCGAGTGAGGCCGGTCATGACATCAACTATGTCGCCCTATCAGGTTAAGATAACTTCTCTAACTTCTTCATTATTACGGCTTCGCGACGCTCGTCTGAATTGAGATACGTCCTAACAGAATAAAACCTATGTTCCCGTCCTCGGTTACTACATAGTCGTGTAGGTAGCAGGAGTAGGGGAGTAAAAAAAACATTACTCGAAAGCATAACCTGAAAAATCACCGTTATGTTTTATCACATTGTATTCATAACGCACTAAATATGTACAGTATCAGCCAATATTATATAATAAGAAAAAAGCATAACCTGGAAGTTTCAAAAACTTGGTTCAACTGATTAGTCAATGCTGGGGTCAAAACTTGACCCACCAAAAGTTTTGCACATCGCCATTATGTTGCACCACGTTTTGTGTGTCTGAGATCGGGTTGAAGAATGCTACATGTTAGCTCGAGATGTTGACGCAAACTTGAAAGCATCATGTGGTAGACTCCGTACTCACAAAAAAAGAGCATAACTATTGGGAAGTATGCTAAAAAGGATAAAGGCATTTCATGAATTAAAATACTTCGAAAGTATTCCTGGCAGCGACAATGCGATATACCTTCAACAATATCAAAGTATGCTTGCTAAAGAGGCATACTTTGAATTTTTTAATAAAATACTTGTGAAAGTATGCCTCATCGTAAAAATCAAAAGCGTGACCCGAAGTAACGTTAAAACTCAAGTACTGTATCAAAAAATTCTTTTTTTTTTCAAAGTTGACACCGTTGAACTTTAACCTGTGTCTTGCATGGGGTCACACTCATGTTTTTATGGTGGATTTTTACAGAACTTTTGCACTTTAGGGCCCCCCTCCTTCCAAAGGTTCCATGAGTCAGTTTTTGGGTAAGTTTCTTGATACGGTCTCGTTAGCCTAAGCCGGACGGCCTCGTTAGCGTTAACTTTTACTAAGCCTAAGCGTTTTTTTTAATGAAAAAATAGTTTTTTAATGTAAAAATAACTTTTTTGAAAATCTAAATGAGTCAGAAGTATGACCCATGGAACCTCTGGAGGGGGATCTAAAGTGCAAAAGGGCCAATTTTACTTTAAATATTTTGCTTTTTTAATATCAAAAAGTGTTTTAACACTGCAGTTTGCTTATGCTTAGTAAAATTTTAAGCTAACGTACGGCTTAGTAATGAGACCGTATAAAACAATTAGTCACAGTATTAATGTTCTGCGAACTAGTATATAAAAAATGTTAAACCGTTTAAATTCGTTCTTGCTGTTGTTAATCTTACTCAGAAGACCATTAGTTGAAGAAATTAAGTTAAGAACTTGATCACTTGCTCATCTTGTTTTCTCTTCTTTTACGTAAAAACGTTTGGTTTGTAAGGATCGGCCTCAAAAGATCGCCCTCAAAAAAGAAAGGATCGCTCTCAAAATTATTTCGCCAGTTCCTTGTTAATTTATGACGAAGTAGATTTTCGAAAAATTTCATGCTTGGTAGACGGTAAAAATGTATTTGTCATGCTGACTCTAATTTTGTTATTATAATAACAAAATTGTAATATATTACAATTTTTTCCTGGTTGATTGTGATTTTAACATTGTTTGCTGTTATTGAATAAAAATTTGTTGATTCAATCATAAAAATTTTGACTCCAGAAAAAAACTAACAAAAAAGAATCTCGACACAAAAATCAAGGAAAAAAAGAAACGGCATACTTCAAAGTATGGCCTGCAATACTTTGATTTCATGAGAAAAAACTTTCGAGGTATGAAAAAGAATACTTTTGCGTAGTATCCCGACAAACAGTGGTATGCCTATAATACTTTGATTCCATGAAAAACCATGTTTTCGCGGTATGAAAGACAATACTTTGAGAAAGTATTCCTCGGAATACTTTCAAACATATCGTTACGCTTCCCATGCTTTGCTGGTATGAATTTTCATGTAAAATTTTTTGTGAGTAACACTTTGTATCGCAGTTTCAAGAACTGTAGGTCTAGTCCTCGTTAAGATAAGTACTAACAAGATTCAATGTTCGAAGCTATACGGCTTTTTCACCGGATACTCTGAACGATTGTTCATTCACTTCATGATTCGGTGCTCTAGATTGCTTCGAGCTAAATCATTGTGAAGTGTATGGTCAATCCGGTATTCAGGTCTACTGCCCATTATTTCACCGCGGTCACCGCCCTGGCCACCGGTTAACCTACTGGCAGACTTCGCCGGTGGAGGGTTGACCGCTGCCTTCGGGGTCCTTCTGGCACTTTTTCAAAGGGCTTCTAATGGTTACTTTTCATGGTAACTAATAACGCGTTTGCACTATAAGTGAGAAAGGGAGTAATGGATGGGTTCTTTCCCACCCCATGAACTAGTTTTTGTAAGAGCGATATTTTAATCATATTTTATCTTAACACAGCGTCATTGTCTTGAATTTGAATGAGATTATTATTTTTACTAAAACATAAAAAAATATTCTCTGCTAAAATTAGAGCAGAAAAATTCTATATCTCCATCGTCAATGGACAACTTGTTCAATATCTGGGATATTTTAGTGGAGAGTAAGGGATTGACTGGGAACTTCAACATTTGAAGGAGCAAGCACATGAAAGTTTTTCTATATTTTCAGCGTTAAAACTTGGAATTTTTGATAAGAACGAGGGTTTCTGAACGTTGTCCTAAAATATCATGACCCTGAAAATGAGGGCTCTAAAAAAAGAACCCTTAAACAAAGGGCAATTGAGTACTGAAAAGTGGTCCTCTCAAATAAAGTTAGTTGAGGAGGTCGAGGATGTATTATCGACGTGTCTATGGTGGAAGGACTTGCATACCTCGGTTCTTTTCTCACTATGTACAAGGTTTTCAATGTTCAAAACTAATTTTTTTCGCTTTCGAGGCGCATGATTGCATTCACAAATCGAAAATCATAATGAAGTCGAATATTTAGAAGAATGTTCTAGAAAGAAAATTTCCATTTTTTTCATTTCGTAGTTACCAGACGTCACTGCCTCGGAACGGTTTTATTGAGCATTTCTTGATTTTGAATAAAACAAATCATTTATCATGACAATTGATTAGAGTATCGCGGAGAAGAAGCTAGTCTACCAGGCGGACTGAAAACAGTCATTTCTCGTGTCTCTTACCGATAATTCGAGCGCGTCACCAATGCACTTCAATTAACACATCGCTTTTCCGAGAGATAGGGGTATTCGTAAAGCTGAACTACCTTGTTGTCTCAGTCTCACGTGCTCATCAAGCGATTGTGTCATGAATGGAGTCAGAATTCACGATTAGGAGAGAAGAGCGATAGAAATTCGATGACAAACAGCGTAATGAGTTTCTTTTTCAAACAGGTTATTCAAGCTTTGTGAATGAGAATGTATACTGAACTATATGTAGAGAGAATCTTCTAGGATATAGACATTCTCTTCAACGCGCCCTTCGCCTCTTTCTCTTCCGATTGTCCAATCTACCGCACATACGAGACGAAGGATGGCAAGTTCATGAGTGTTGGAGCACTAGAACCGAAGTTCACATCAAACTTGTTTGAGAGTTAGTTCAAAGATCGTCTTTGATTTTATCATCAGTCTGTTACAGCTCGTGGTAGTTGAAAAGTTACTCGCTTGCTTACGGTAAGAGAGATACATTCATGTGGTTGAGGTTATTTTATTGAGGTCCCCCCATAACTGAATAAATTCGGATTAAAGCTTTGGAGGGACCACAATATCAATCTTCACAGGGCGAAGTTTCAATTGTGCACAGCTGAATACGTAGCTCTTATCAACAAAAAAAAGTTTATACCTGATTCTCCTTGAGTTGGGGGTGTTAACATTGATTCGGACCCTCCAACGCTTCAAATTCTACGAATTGTAGGTTTTTAGTAAACGAAAGCAGTTTTTGTTAAATCATCAAGAATGCAAAGAACTCGGATGCTTTTTAGACATTTCATAATAATCAATGAAAATTGATTGTTATGCTATCCGTATAAAGCAAGTTTCCAGTTTTGATTTTAATACCTAAGTATGGAACTTATCTCAGGTCTTTGACCTTAGAAAGACAACACACAAAAAAACAAAGTTCACTATTTGAGCTCTTGGCCTAAAACTGTCCATAAGTGATGTGTATACTGAACCGGAGAAGGTTGTTACCGAACTGGAACTGACTTTCAAGCAGAAAACAAGAGACGAATGGACTCAAATCTTCAAAGGTTTTTTCACGCCTTTCATTATAACCTTAGGTGTTGTTCTGCACTTCTAATTCAACCAAAAAAGACCACAACGCAATTTTACGGCTTCATTCTAAAACGAAGGTCTGGGTAAATTATGTAGCTTGTAACCTATCCTTGGTGGAAAATCTGCGAAATCGAAGTTCAGAATTTCACTTGAAATATTTAGTTGAATCTGTTTCGGGTTTCGAAATGAAAATTTTTTATGCTTACCACTCGAGTTCTACTGCAACTCAGTATAAAATCTTAAAATATTTAGATGTACATACATAACCTGAGACCATCAAAAATTTATCAGTATTCTTGATTAGTCATACTGTCTTCTCAATTTGTAACAGATGCGAGACCAAAACTCTAATGTAACAAAATAAAAACGTATAAAGAAAATAGCTTACTTTTCTTTTTTATTATTAGTTCAATTTTTTCTAAGTTCTTCAAAACTTTAACACAGCTTATACAAAAACAATTATAATTTTTAAAAAATTAATTTTGTAGCCCTGAACAGCTCAAAGAATTTTCTCACCTAAACTTCAGCCAGCATTTATAATTTTTCAATGGGTCATTTACTCCGTAGAAGGTTTCTAAGGTCAGGTCCTCAAGCATGATATAGTTATTTTTTTATTTTTTCTGCAAAAGATTGCATTGTCTCAATGAAAGAGACTAGGTTGAACTGTTGAGGGTCTCACGCATCAAATTTGATTATCATATATAACTATATAAGTCAGTTCCATGACCTAATCCATGATGTAACATATATAATATTGATTGCTTCAAATTTTTGTGCAAAAATTTTACAATGAGTGGAAAAAGGATGAAAAATTTAACTGATGTGCTATGCATTTTCTATTTATCGCTGAATTCTTGGAGCTTTATCAATTGATTAGTTTTTTTAGTTTGCTTCTAGGAAAAGACGCCTGTGTGATGGCCGTGCTAGACCTCGACGAAGTCGGCGAAGACGCTCATCACTTGGAGAGAGGAACCTTTCAGAAAGACGCAGATGGAAGATGGATTCCTCGTCGTCATCCCCGATTGTTCACTCTCGAAGAGTATAAAAGTATACGAGAAAAGTCTAAGTTGTAACCGAACGGGAAATTCCTATGTCTCTCCGGGGGTGTAGTAATAACGCGCCATCACCCGGAAAAAAATGATAAGGTTTTTTTTTCGATCATGTGTTGTAGAATAGATTCGGTGCGTGCGACTTTTTTCTGGATATTTTTAATAGTTCTAGCAACTATAAACAGACTCTCGGAAAATGTTGGGCAGATAGCTCTGTGACGTGAATCAATATTATGCACTCGTTTAAATTTATCTCTTGTAGCAGGCTAGTTTCAAGACTGAAGATCAGTTTCACATGCTACCTGTGAAGATATATGTGTAACAAACTCACAATTAAGCATCCAACTTTTGGTTTTATTAGCGTTATTGCTTCATTAGAGCTTACTTTTTTCAATGAAACCTATAGCGTAAAAATTAAAAGAAGTTTTAATTTTCTAAACATTTTGAAAGAACTTGAAGTTTTTGAAAAAAAAAAGTTCTTTATTAATTCATCTTTTCAAGTCAACTTTGTGCTGAGTTTTAATGATGAACAAATTTAATAATTCAAAGCTTTTCCTAAATCTAAATACACTGCTTAGACGCTTCAACGAGCCCATTCAAACTACATAAGTTCTCACTTGACTTTTTACTTTGAAACACAACTGAATTTATGAAAGCAATTACTTACAAACAGTGCAATGGATGATATTATATCAACATCACCGAAGGTCAACCATTCTATTCCCGGGGTTCGTGCGCGCTCTGTTCGGTTCTTAATGAGAAGGACGGAATCTTTTTAATTGGGAAAACTTCTCGATGTTTTTCTCAATTCGCTGCCTTCGATGCGCCTCGTTGTACGAGTGCAGCCAATATGTTCTCGCCTCGTTGTACGAGTGCAGCCAATATGTTCTCATCTTCTTTTTCGACTGCAATTTAGAGTGCAAATTTCAATAGGTTGTGCAGGAGAAGTGAAATGTAAATTTTTGTTGTTTTTTTTTCAACCTCTCTCTTTTTCTATTTCTCTTTTTCTATTTCTCTTTTTCTATTTCTCTTTTTCTATTTCTCTTTTTCTATTTCTCTTTTTCTATTTCTCTTTTTCTATTTCTCTTTTTCTATTTCTCTTTTTCTTACTCACTTTTTCATCTCTATTTCTTTCTTGTTCTGTATGTATTTATCTGTCTCTCTCTTTCCCCATATATCTCCATACTTTTATCACCATCTCTCTCTCTCTTTCTCTCTCTATCTCTCTCTATCTATCTCTATCTCTCTCTTTCTCTTTTTCGGTTGTTCTGATTCTCGCGATTCTAACCTTAAGAACGACGTCCCCGCGGAGTGAAGTCTCAAAACCTCCACAGATTGTGAGAACCTTGAAAGTGTCGACGCTCACTTGGATTCGCATTGCTTAAACATTCAAAACATACTATGCAAGACAATAGAAACACGCTACTAAAGCGAGTGCTAATTCGACGAATTTGCTAAGACTCCACTGTTTTTTTCTTGAGTAGAGGCCGATTATCATGAATGACCCTTTTCAACCTGGCCAACGGCTTTCCTCTCTAGTTCATTGGGTCTATTGTAATCTTCTCTTTCAACAAAAGACCATTAAATTGAATTCTTAGGAGTTTCAAACATATTTGTTCGCTTGCAGAATATGAGTAATTTGGTTGAAGCAGGTTATATTGTTGTATTAGTTCAATTCTCAATCTGCTCCTCCAGTTTCCGTCCCAAATGTTTTTGTAAATCATCGATGAAAAGAAAAAGGACTCAATTTATTTGAAACAGTGATTTACCAAAAATCTGTATGTAAATAAATTTGATTTGTACTTTGTATTTGAACAGTCTCTCATTTTTGCCTTCGAGTAGTGGGGTATCCCTTTTTCAATACAGAAGAGTTTTCAAAAAAGAAGTTCAGTGTGCCTTATTTTTGTTTCTCAACGGTCGTCAGAGAGTAACAGCTTCAATAATGCAAAACTCTCTCTGAACCTCTATCTTTCTCACTCTCTATCTCTCTCTCTCTTTTCCGCTTGGTCTACTCTAGAAACGCTGATTAAACTTCAGAGCTTCTTTCCTAAAATCTCGTTCTCACTTGGGTTTATTCACAACATCAAACCCAACTTGAACCCGTCATCTTATAATTCCGATCAAGCGAAGTTTTGAAAAACAAAAGTGTGTGTAAAAAGGGGAAGGTAGCAACATAAAAGATAAAACTGTAACGGACGCTCTCCACTGGACTCCATGTTCGCTGCAGTGATGACAGTCTCTCCGAATAAACAATATCTACAACTTCCTTTCTTAAAACCATCGGAGCATCAAACTTGACACGTCAGAATAGACTGTCGAATCATTGATTTTCGATTAGGGATGGCTACGTCAGTTCTGCATAGAGTTGATCTGCCCCCCGCTAGTGAGTATTGAAAAAAGTGCGCAAATGAACTATCAGTGTCAAGATACAAAATCGGATTAATGCCCACAGGGCGGGATTTAGCCCAGACTTTTCTTATCGAAGGGAGAACTTCATAGATGCAACCGAAGAAACTTTCGGAAATTTGGGAGTAAAAAAGATCTGCAATTTGAATAATGAGTGTTCTTGATTCGCAAGATTGCACTGAGAACCTGGGCATTCGTATTCCAACAACGCCAGTGACCACTGGTCCAGTATGTAGACCGATGCGCAGCCTCAGACGCTCTTCGGGAATGTGAGTTACCGTGAAATTCTGATAATGTCCTTGGGTCAATAATTTACAAATTACTTTTTGAACATTCTAACATGTATATAACATACATCCATTTACAAACAAAAATTTGTTGCAACAGATGTCATAGGAAATATGGAGAAGTTTCGTGATTTGAAGGTGTTGAATCCTTTGTAAATAACATTGAAGAGAAAGCGAATGCAAAAAAGCCTGACATTTACTTTATGAACTTTTGTTCTCAATCCTACGGTTTCCTAGTGCTCTATCTAGGCTCCAGATTCATGTCTTCGGAAAGCAAATTTTTTACCTTCTTTGATGACCTATACTATAATTTCATAGTTTCAAGACTCCATGACTTCAATAACTTGTATGCTTCCGAGAATCTCGATGCTGGCAGCAGCGACTTCTCCTGCATGTGCCTCTCCATTCAGCTCAGGCACGCCGGATGCGAACATGTAAGCATCGCCTATGGTTTCCACCTGAACAATCCCAGTTCAGACGAGGTTTTCGGCTGCAACAATGTTTTTGAACAGTATGGACCTTTTGCGAAAGCTGAGCCAGTCTTTTTCAGTTTTCAGGCTAAGCTCTCCAAACAATTTTTGTCTTGTTTCATCAAAACTTTACTAGATTACTTTTTTCTCTTCATAAACTAAATCAAGTTGAGTAAAGTGTAAAAATATGCTCGTTTTGTAAATATATGTACGTATGATTACTTGTACGTTGATTACAACAAAAAAAGAGGAATAAAGAATTGCATTGGGGGAGGGGAGAATGTACCTGCTTTTTTTCCTTTCTGGCGATTTTCTTGTTACTCTTACAGAGGCGCAAGAAACTCATAAGATAACCAGAAGTAGGGAACAATTGGTTAACCTTGTAGCAGTCGAATTGGTCGATGATATTATCGAAAGCCGTGTAAAGATCATTCAGCATATTTACTATCTGGAAACGGATGTCTCCCAAAAAATCCGAGGATATGAGTTTGAGGTAAACAAATGAGTGAAAAAATCTAAGAGAAAAATGATTAGATGAACTACTGAATTCATAATAGAAGCTTTAGACATTATACATATTTCAAGGTGTATGTTTAAGTTACATAAACCGTGCAATGCTCCTATTTTTTCAGATATCTTCTCTTTTTATTTTCAAAGTAAGTCTTACCTGAGTTTGGAGAAATCAAGAGAAGCTTAGTTACATATGTACATAAATAGTTCAAAGGCAGTGGTGTATGTTTAAGACGGAGTATTATAATATAAAACTATTGTAGGGTGTATGATCAGATATCGAGCCGAGCCGTTCTTTCTTTTTCTTTCTGACCAAGTTTTATAACTGAGATTGTATCGCTAACCCGCGTGATAATGCTGAATTTCACGGTCAGTGGTTCTGATCTTTGTTTAGAAATGAGAAGAATGCTCCAAAACGCCTCTGACTTGCATAGGTGTGCTCCTGCTCGAGAGGGAAGTGAAGCCAACAATGTCTGAGAAGTATATGGTGACGGCATCGAAAAGCTCCGCGTCAACCGGTCGACCATTTTTGAGGTTTTCTGCTACGACACTGTCAAAATCAGGAGCTAATTCGTAGAAAATGTAGTGAGACCACAATTGGCGGAAAAGGCACCTGAGGGACTCAAGCTCTCAACTTTGGTCACAATGTTGTGTTCGGTTAAGCTAGGGTCTGCCTTATGCCGTGTATTCTTTTTTCCGAAACAAAGAATTCAATTTCAACCAAGACATTATTCTCACATCAAAGGTTTTCCTCAAGCAGAAACTCTTCTTTGGTGGGTAAATACTCGTTTGAGCCAGGAATTTGCGTCAAGGTTTATTTCAAGCCTGCGGCCTTTTTCAAGCCAGAAGTTTAACTTAGACCATTTTTTTTCTCTCCGCAAAGAATATTCTTGAGTCAAAAAAACATTTAGAAAAAAACTTTAAAATTTTCCCTCTGGAAATGTTTTTGCTCATTTATTTGATTTAAAACTATCAGACCCAACAAGATTATTTGGTTTGCTTAAATGATTTAAAATTGGCAGTCATGTTTGAAGCTTTTCTGTAAAAGGTCTCATGTTGTGAACAAAATGTTTCGGGTTGAACCCTATATTATTGATTTTTCGTTTAAAGTTTTACTTTAGCCTAGTTAATTTAAAAAATCAAATAACGATAATTTTTTCGAAACTTCGTACTTAGTTGTCCTGGTGCAAAAATAAAGTTACGCGAGACTTTCCTATCTCGACCTTGGTAACATTCGCAGAAGAAGTTTCTCGGTTCGCCTTCTTTCTTCTTGGAGCTCAACAGTACGCTCTTTGATGACGTCTTCAAGATTGTACCGATATCTGAAATTGTCTCTGTACCTAACCGAAATGAAATGATTCAAGATGGTAACGATATCTCAAATGATATCCTACATGAACTGCTTCCCCTGTCTCTCTCACTTTCTCTCTCACTTTCTCTCTCTCTCTTTCTCTCTATTTTGTTTCTTTCTCCCCATCTCTATGTATCTTTTATTGCAGTGTCTTTGCGCAATCTTTCTGCCGCGACATTAATCTCTCAAAAAAGTTAAGCGATCATGCGATGTATCTGTAAAGATGACATCATTGCTCGATGAATGAGATCATCGAGTCAGTGTTATTATAACTTAAATATTTCACGATGAGATCATGGCTCTCGCACCTTCTTGGCCCAAAAATGTTGGATCAGTGAGGTACGAGAAGATCTTGCGAGAGCACGCGAAATAATATCTTAAAGTACGAGAAGATGAGATTTCAAATGCCCTCTTTCTCTCCAAATGAATCTTAATATACTAACTAATCGCAATCTATTTTGTTTCCGTACTTAAAAAAAAGCATTTAACGTTTTTGGTTGAACATGAAGTATCGGGTCCGTGTAATAAGAAAAGGGCAGAGCGCAGACATTGACTCTGTCACTGGGTATGCCCGTAAGAAAAATGTAATGAAACTTGACTGGTTTGTAATTTTGCTCTACTAACTAGACTGAAATTGAATTAGGCGCGTAAGTTCTAAGAATGGAATTTCGTGCAGGACCTTTTATTTCCAAAAAAAAGTTAGTCAAGGTGACATCATCTTTCAAAATTTTCGCCTAATTTGAATGGTATGAGGTCATCGCGCCGATCTCATCGTTTAGAGATTAATGTCGCGGCAGTTTTTTATTCGTTGCTTTTTTTGCATTTTCTTATCAAAATTCAAAAGGGAATGATTTAAAATTCAGGTGCATTTTGAAATGTCTGACCGATCGAGCAGTTCCATGATGTTGTCGGCAATGTTTGTTTTTCTGCAATAATTTTATTTGTTCGTCAGTAACAACAGGCCGTTAAGTTTGTTTATATAACGCTACGCGTGCGTTTGCCATCTTCTGTGAATAAATTGTGAAAAGTTAGCACCCCCTGTGAGTGAAAAGTTAGCACCCTGTGAATCACGCATCGTGCACTAACTTTGTTTTTGCAAAACCAATCCTCATACATTTGTTCGTACATTCATACCAGCCAGGGATTTTTTGATCCTCCAACTTGTTCGAAGCCATCAAATTATTTTGCTATTGTTTTTTTTAAATAAAAAGCTATTAAATATTTTGTCAGATAAGTTGTTTTATTGAGGTTTTCTGTTTCACATAGAGAAAAAAATCATAGAGCTTTGTAGAAACATTTAGCCCAGCTAATCTCTGAAGTAATACTTACAGTCCTTCACTAATCGATCGTATGCTTCTCCTTATTCGATCGATGCTCGGACGCTCGGACGGATTTTCCGACCATGCTCTGAATGATTGAACTGCATACTTACTGTTTTTGACAGATTAGTTTTTACGAAACAGCTGAGAATTTCAGTGACAGAACCGAAGCTTTCGCAAATCGTATTCGATTTGAACACTTGACCGTGGCCTTTCACTGTGTTTTTGAAACAATACCGTCAACTACGCGTGTTTTTCTTCCGGTCTAGTTTTCCGAACCCGTTGAACAAGTCGGCTACCAAGGCAGTAATCTAGAGCTATAACGATAACCATAAAGAAAGAAGATTTAAGAAATAGATAGCTATAACAATAACGATAAAGAAAAAAGAAATAGAGCTACAGTAACTTAATGCAATATACTGAGTTGTTTCAAGTTTATTCACCTAACCTTCATGTTCTTCTGAAAATGATTAACAAGTATTCAAAAAACTGAATCAATTACGGTAAGTGAAAATTAATTCACCTCTGTATAAGTTCCTTGACTTGTACAGGAGCTCTGCGAATAAGACTGAGGTCTGGCCGAGTGAGGCCTTTTTTAGCAGCTTTCAAGCCTTCCACGATGGCTCAAAACAGCTCAGTCTAACAGTTCGTTAGTGTTTAGTTCCACGTAATTCCTTTGAATTCTCAAATTCAATGCTTAAATCTTGATTTTTATTGAATCACAATGGTGAATAACATCCGTCAGATGATATAAAACTTTTAAGAACACAATACGGGCGTTTGTGTAGTTGATGTGCAAAAAACTTTTAAATTTTTCGAGTTTTTTTCAAGTTTTTTTTTTATTTCAAAAGTCGAAAAATTAGAAGAAAAAAAACGAAAAAGTGTTTGTTTTCTTGAAACTTTCCGTACTGTTATTTTGAAGCTCTCGGGTGATGTCACAATTTTGTCATGCTTTTTACATATCTTTTTTCCGTTGTTTGCTTTTTACATATCTTGGTTCTCTTTAAATCGGAAGATCCTTATAACAAAAGTGTTTTTTTTTTCATTTTTAGATTCAAGAGACATTCCATGTTGTTTTGACTAACTAAAAGATTGAAAACAATAATTAGATTCTAAAGCCAAACAAACATAAATCTACACAACAATGCTGCCCATTTGTGAAGAGGTTCAACATTTGAATAACAAAAAGCTTCAACTTTTTTTAAAAGTCGTTTTCAGAAGCTGTTTTTCAAACATATTAAATCTGAATATTCTCTCTAAAAAAGTCTAATTCGATATTAGTGTACTTTAAAATTATTGATTAATGCGTATCGATTGAATTAAGAAAAGGCTTCGAATACTCGCAATCAATCAATTTTCACTAAGAGTACAGTTTCCCAAAAAAAACCTTTAACGCGTGAAAAAAACACTCAAAAGATTGGAGCAAAAGTTATAACTGCATTTTATGTTAACAATAGTCTTCAAATGCTCAGTTACACAGTTTGAAGGCAGTGACGCCTGGTTCGAGTCCCCCCGGTGACTGGCTTTTTTCCGTGCGGTGGTTTGATCAAGTTAACAATAGTGTTTTAGCCATCACATGGAAATTTCATAACGAGAAAATATTTAAAGCTCTAGAAAAAAAGTTTTCCATTCATCAACAATTTTTTTCGATTTTTTTTCTCGATTAATGTCGAAAAATACAGAAAATCGGAAAAATTCTAAAACTAAAAAATCATCCCTGGTCAGCATGCATCAAAATATTTCCAAATAACGTCAAGATAGTGGCTCTTGAAAAAAGAAGGTAAGGTTAATACTAAATTCAGGCAATTTCACCAGCAATCAAAAGAAGGCGAGGTTGGATTTGAATTGCAGTTCCAGTTTTTTCAACTGTTTTTTTTTCTCGCTCTCGTTGAAGATTTCAGGTGTTATTTAACTCAATTAACTCAATTTCGTAACAATCTCAACTTCCTTTGTTAATTGCCCAAGATGGTCTCAATTGCACAACAAAATATACGCACTAAAAGGTTTTTTACGGCCCGAAAGCCCGCGCTCTTCCAATTCCACATACACTGTTTTGCAGCTCACCCTCACTATCGAGGAAGTCGTCTCCAAAAGGCCCTTGTCTACCGTATATCTCATAGATCACGATGCCCAGTGAGTAAACATCGGCCTTTGCAAGTTCTTTTGTTGTCATCTCGGCTTTGTTGCAATCCTGTCTCAGCACTTCTGGTGCTGACCAAAGCAACCCTTGAAAAACATACAATAAATCTTCAACTTCTAAGCAAGGATTTTTGAGGATTCAAGTGTAATTGAATTTTCTCTTTCTAAAATAACTCCAACTGAACGGAATTTTTAGTTTCTCTTAAAACTGATAAAAAATCATTTTTGATCGAGTATTTCATATGTAATCAAGAAGTTATTCCTAACTAGTGGTGGCTAATTTATTTATTGATTTTTGCGTATAACAGGCGTAGCCTTGCCAGAGGCTGTGCGATTTCAGACAAAAAATCGCGCAAGACCTCCTATGTTCTCGAACATCCAAAATTTAGAAGTAGACTATTGAAGAAGCATACCTTCATGCAATGTCTCCCCCTCCCTCCAAACCACTAGCTTTTCTCCTTCCCTTATCCTTTCCATGCCAAAGCTGCTCAACTTGACTTTCCAGTAACCATCGACGATGGAGTTGGTACTTTTCAAGTTACCGTGGTAGCCGATACCCGACTTTGAGTGCAGGTAACGCATTCCCTATGAAAAAGCATGAATAAACGCTTGTAATTTTTTTGTAGAATTTGAATCAGCGGAACTTTTGTTAATATTTCCCTTCCTCTCTCAATCTTCATCTTTTCCTATCTCTCTTTCTTTCTCTGGTTATTCTAAATCATTTTGTTTTTGTTTTTTTTGGAAACGATGTCTACCCCGAGAAAACTGGTTTATGTCTTGAATTCTATACGAAAGAGCTGGACTTTCACAGAGAATCCATGTTTTCCACTACACGTAGAGAACGCTCCATACGAAAGTGTAACTAATTAGCTTGTGGTAAGCTCGTGCCTATTTTCCTACTGAGCCATGCTAATAAACAGAAAGGCGCATTATGTATTAACCTTGAGGATGTCATCAATGAATGACACTTTGAACATGCGGTCCAGACGGAGATCTCTATTCCGAAGCAGGTCCTACAGTAACATTGAAAATTTTCTATTTTTTTCTAATTTATTAACTGTTCAAAACTGTCGTACCACTCCAAACCCAGCGACGAATCTCTTTTACTGAGAGTGAGTGCAATACTAATGTCTTGTTCTACGTATATAATATCGTATAGAAAACACTTTTACATGTTTTAAGAAAACACTTTGACCTGCGAATACCTCCACCATATTGCCCGACTACTTAGTCCCGTTTCTATTTTCGAACACAATCCAAGTTAATCAAGCGAAATGATTATATTTTGTCGTGCTATTGACAGGTTATGTGTACATATTTCACTGCTTCTGCTGTTCACAGCATTAACGCGGTGCTATTTGGGAAGTAGGAGTCATTGCCCCAGATCTTGATAATGAAGCGTTTGTAGTGATCATTATTAAAAGAGCTGAGCTTACATTGAGTGACTTCCTCTGTCCGAATGAATGAAGCGTGA
The DNA here is from genome assembly GCA_964056735.1 of Allodiplogaster pararmata. Lineage (NCBI taxonomy): Eukaryota > Metazoa > Nematoda > Chromadorea > Rhabditida > Diplogasteridae > Allodiplogaster > Allodiplogaster pararmata. Next base: position 8,789,202 of record OZ057408.1, on the reverse strand, counting down.
AGATGTGATGGCGTTCATTGATCAGACCGAAGAATTTGTTCAAATTCTCATGACTGGTCTTCATCAACTTCGATTTAAGATAAGTAAAGTTCAAATATTTTCTGGGAGAAAACCCTGTGAACCCCAAAAAAGCTTATTTAGATAGTTCTAAGGCTTGGCGCCTGATCAAGACGAAATTTATTCTTCGTGCCAAAAAACTGGTCCACGGGGTAGGATCGAATTTAAAAGCCCTTTTCATACCAGATATGGTATGAGAGTTCCATTGAGTGTTTCAGACTTAAAAGTCTCATTTTTTTTAAAAGTTTTATTTATTTATTCCTTCTCTATAACATCTCTACCTTTCTCTTGGTTTCACTGTTCCGCGTGTTATCTCGCTTTCTCTAATTTTTCTTCATCTTTCTCTGTTCTATGGGCCTTAAAATGTGCATTATCATGTCCAAGTGAAATGTTACTTGAAAATTCTAACCAGGTCGAGCTCCTTCTTCATGTTTTTTGTGAGCTTAAGGCTTTTCTTCCCTATTCTCTTCACACACACAATATTCGCCTGCCAACGAGCCAGTTGAATATTTTGGATGGCGTCCCAAGCATCTTCTTGCACACTGACGAGCTTCTGAAAAGAAACCGTTTGAATGGAAAAAAGGCATGCTAAGACAGCACATATAAATTAAATGTTGCCTTAACCGGGCTGATTTCTTATCTTATGCTATAACTATATTTGCTCAGAGCGACTTTTTTCCACTAAGAGACCACACTTCATTTCTATGCAAAAAACTTAACGAGTAGAAGGATTAAATCAGAAAAGTAGTTTCGACGTTAGCTCATACATATTAAGATATTGATTCGAGATTTAATCGTTACCAAATTCAGGATGGTAAACGCGATTCACGGTTCCACCGACTCATTGAGAGCTCATCTATTACTTTTTACCAGTTGTATGGAAGAGGATGGGTAAGAGATAGAGAGAGAGAGAGCGAGAGAGAGAGAGAGAGAAAGAGAGAGAGTTTGTAAGAGAGATAAACATAATTTACCAGAAAAAGGGAGAGAGAGAGAGCGATATATGGAAGTATGGATACCATCATATTATTTTTCTTTGTGCTGGCTGCGACCGAGCGTCTTTTGGATTCTTGTCGAATGTTCTTCTGGTAGAATGCAAATGTTCCTACTTGAGTCTCGCCTGCCGAGTATTCATCTGACTGCAATTTTAACATGAAGAATAATCTCGCGTCTTTTTTAGCCGGACTGATCGCCCGAGGTTTGATAAATTTCAAAGTTCGATGTAAGAGTAAAAAAACGTTATTGATGTTTGTCTGATAAAGATGAGCAACGAGAAGGAACAAATCTTTTTTTAAAGAAGAACATTTATCAAAATCGAAGGATTTAATAAATTCCAGGGCTGTTTTATTCAGTGAATGAGTGGGAAAACGGCAAACGACAAGCAAAGATCGCGGGTTTGGTTGCCTCCCTTTCAGCTCTCGTTTGCACGGATTGTGGCGATAATGGTTCGGGGCTCTGTCTACAATTAGTAGAGGCTCTTCCTGAGTTTGAACTACTGCTTACCGGGTGTGATAGCATGCTGCTGTCAACTACACTGCTTCCTCTGGAGCCTCCAATTTTGTTCATCTCTAGTAGCTTCACCTCCTGTCGCTGAACAAGCCAATACTCGCTCTCTAAGCGACGCTTGTATCGAAGCCATCTGAAAACGAACTGGAATCTTTGTTCGTTCGTACTGGAAACTTTCATAGTTTGTGATGATCATTTTTGAGATTTCTCATAAATCCTTCCAGGGATTCAAAAAAACCTTTTAAAAATCCTATTGAACCAACAAAGATTCGTCTTTTGGTTTCTCATGCTTCTATACTTAGGCCCTCAAATGTAGTGTGGGAGCTTTTGACCCCCCTTAACCTTCTTCAGCATGTCATCCTTGTTCAGAATGGAAAAAACCACTTACATTCAGTGATTTTATCCTAGAAGAACTTCAGATCTGTGATGTATGAAAAAAACGAATCATTAATGCTCTAAGTGTTAATCTCAAATTTTTAGAAGCTTTTTCCGGTGATTTACTCTCGACTTCTGGCGTAGGACCAATACCATTCAAAACGTCCAACAAAAGCTATAAAACACTCGAGGTAACTTTTAATAAAAACCTAGTAATTTGCTTTTTTATGAGTTGCGTTTCTAAAGTCAGTAAACCTCTTTCAACTCTAACGAACCTGAGAATAAGAACGATGACTATCATGATTATGATAGCAATCAGCGAGGACGAAGCGATGACAGCTACTTCCACCGATGTCAAAGAAGCTGAAACATGGGACCGTTTTTGTATCATGTCCTAGAACTCAATTGATTATATATATACACAGAAAATACAACTTTGAAGTAATTTTCCATCAAGCCGAGGCATAAAGCATTATTATCCTTTCTAACGACTTTTCTCTCACCATGTTAGTCTCGTTTTCCAAAGTCGTGCGTATGCATAACGAGTGAAAAATGTACTTTCTATTTGTGCTAGAAAAAGAAGAACTTCTTGCAGTCCTTGATCAAGAAGAAAATATCAAAGTTATTTCATGCAAAAAAGTATTTCAAACCACGACTGCAGTGCTCCATGTTGAAACCGCAGGCTGGGATGTCTTTCGGCCATTTTCCCATGACCAGATTGAAGTCAGAGACGTTTCCGAGCCAGCGAGTACCCTGAAAAATTGTCTTGGTTAGACTCACTCACCAAATTTCTACAGAATTCAAAGTATAAACCATCTTTAAAAGTTCCGTTTATATTTTACAAAAAAAAAAAAAAAAAAAAAAAATATCATACTAATAGACAAAAAAATTAAGGTAAAACGCGGAACCTGTTGATAAATACCGCTTTATTTTCCGTTGAATCAGTATAGGAACACTTGATTTTTTTTAAAACATACATTCAAGTTCACTAGAGACGACCAGCAAGTGAGCAGTTGTTCCCTAGCGACGCTAAAAATTTCTCATGCTTAAATGCCGTATCTAGCAGGATTTGATCACTACGAGACTTTATGGCCCGAACCATATTCTGCGTTGCGGTGTCTACTTTCTAGCTCTCACTACAACAAGACCACAAACCATAGGCCGTATGCATGGAAAACAGATTATAACAATCTGGATTATTCAATTCCAAGGATTACAAAATCCAAAAAAGTTTTAAAAAATTTTGTCGGATTATCTCTAATCCAAAAGTATTATAGCTTCCATGCATACCGGATTAGTGAAATGTATTTGGATAACTGCTAATCCAAGCTCATAATCCTTTTGGATTGCTCCATGCATACGGCCTCATGACGCAATCAATAATGGGAGTATGGCGCATCTTGTATATGACATTGACGAGAAAGCGAATAAAAAAGCATACATAGTCCACTCCCAGCTGTGGCTGGACTTCAACCAAGAGCTGCAGCCGGGGACCAACGCTTGTTTTCGGTGTCATGAGATAGAAGCGTTTCCTAGAGACGCCGGAGGGGCGGAACGACGACGTGTAGCCTTCGATGCCTGCCAAAGTCTCAATCCTTTAACGATTTTTTTGTGCTCTGAAAACATGAGTTTTGCTCTGAAAACATGATGATAAGATAGATGTCTGCGCTTTTTGGGCTATACATATGATAGAGAGATACAATTCTTTTCGAAAGACAAAAGGTCCATGAACCGAAAATGGAAATTCGTTATCATGTCTCAAAGATAGGGAATAAAGGTTATTAAGACTGAAAAATTCCTGGAGTAAGAAATTCAAACCTTAGCCCGAACAGTTTTGTCTGAAACAAGGAGTCAAAAAATTTCGGTAGTGCTCGCACAAAGTTTGCATTGATTTCCTTTTCTTCAAATGTTCAGAGTCATACATAGTTTTAAGGCATAAACGCCTTGTTTAGATGAGAATTGATTAAACCATACCATGAGAAACAGTATTCCACTGGGTGGGATCGAGCCCAGCCCTTGCTCCTCTAACCGGGAGCGAGCGCGTTATCTTATTCTTTCATTGAGAGCCCATTTTCGATTTAAATACTTTATAATTAACAAAAGGCCTTTATTATGTCTACTTGACGGTTTCTTCACACGCTCACTCTCAATTTAAGTTGAACAAGGGAGTTTTTGGCTGACTAGCAAAAGTGGCCCTCTTGAGGAGCCTCGCCAGAAATTCGCCATCCATCATATCAGATTTTCTCAGCTTCGGCAGCTGTTCTGCCAGAAACTTCCCCGCGTCGTACGCTTGAAGCACTCCACGAGTATCCAAAAGAGTACTGTAGTACTGCTGTGAAAACGAAATATGTCTACTTTAGAAAATTCCAGAATTTATCTTGCAATCGTGCGTTTGTATACTATGATAAATACACATATTATACAGGAAAAAAATTTGAGAAAACTTAAATGACGGAAAAAAATCGTTTGAAAAAACTTTTTTGTTCATGTATTTACTTCATAACCAATAAATACCCTAAACAAAGAGTGCCATGTTTATTGAAATTCCAGTCAAATTAATTTGTTTAGTGTGCTGTATTACCCGGGAGATATGGGACGACGCAAAGGCACTATAATGCGAGATATGGGACGACGCAAAGGCACTATAATGCGAGATATGGGACGACGCAAAGGCACTATAATGCGAGATATGGGACGACGCAAAGGCACTATAATGTATTGCCCGGGAGATATGGGACGACGCAAAGGCACTATAATGCCGGGTACGATTTCGATAGTTTAACACCAAAAAATCAAATCCTGCTAGAAACCGAACTTATATATGATGATGAAAAGTACGATGAAAATTATATACGATGAAAAAAAAAGGACCGGCAGATATAAACCATTATTTCGCTTCTCACCTGAGAAACAAACCCGCGATTTCTCATCTGAGAGTCTGAAGATTAACCGATGTGGTCATTCGAAAAGTATTACTACTAGAATATACACATCTAAAAAGACGTAAAGAACTCAATTAGTACACAGCTTATAGGAAGTGACGCTTGCTCAAGACGAAATTCCATGAAATTTATTCCAGGGTTGAACTTGGCTCCTTTTTCTTTTCTCGGTCAAAAGTGTGGTGGTTCGACACTGTAGAGGAACCAATCACTTGCATATAACTTTAATCTACAATTGAAAAACCGTGGGACTCTCCAGAACATCGCGCATGCCCTTTGCTGTCTGGTTTGAGACGGGCGTAGCAATATATTGTTTCATGGAAACCAAGAGTCTATCGACGACACTCGACCATGCTGCTGAAATTTTTTTTTGAAATTGGCCCTTTTTAAATTTTTTTCGCCTAAACTCCTTGTTTCTCGAATTTTTTTCTTGACTGTTTTACTGAATCTCAAAAAGAGTAAATACGGAATACGAAAAAAACTAGAGAATATTCGCATTTCTATACCAAAAAGATTCAACTGCATTTCTTTGCTCTTTTTCTCGAATTAGCAAGTAGTTCCATCTTCAACTAAGAAAAAAAAACAGCTCATGTTGTATGCAAGTTGTGGCATTGGTGCGAAGATCCCGAGAGATCGATAATATTGGTCGGCGTAGTAGGGCGGTGGACTTCTATCACTGTACTGTATGACACCTATAAACTTGGAATAAGCATTCAATTCATTGGTTCATAAAAATGCTAAATCACTTAATAATGACGTTTTGATAACTGACTGAGACACAGAAAATAATCTGGAGGAGAAGGGGTTGAAAAGGATGGGGGGGCAGGGTCGAACACAGTATTTGTTTTTTATTGAAATCGAACACGATAACTTTGAATTTTCGAGTTCTTTCAAAAGTTCCCTAAACTAGAAATCAGACTCGCGACAGCCAGTGCAACATCGTTTCCACAAAAAATAAAGAAATTGGGAGCAAACGGAGAACATAATGAATAACAAAAAATATTGAACAATTTTTATATATACATACAGGGTAGCCCATGTATTCGGCAACGTGTTTACAAACGTGTATCTCAGTGCATAAGTGATCAAAACTGTTCAAATACATCATTCATTAGCTCATATTAATAAAAATATTGGGTCAAAAAGTTATTCGATTCGCTCTCCTTTGTCACGAACAACAGCCCAGAGTCGCTTTGGGAACGCTTCGATCACTGGACGAAGGTACTTGTCGTTGATTTTCGACCACTCCTCCTGCATGGATTTTTTTAGATACTCATTCTGCGCTGGAGATGAAGTCAAGAAAATGAGCTTTGCACCATGCCTGTGTGCCGATAGCCTTGTGAGCAGGCGCAGAATCTTGCTGGAAGACGCAAGGTGTATTACGGTAGTGGGAAGCAGACCAAGGAAGCAATACTTTTTTGAAGAATATGCTGGTGGTAGTATTCATACTCAATTTTGACTCCTGGTTCGACAAAAACAAGAGCAGTTTTGCCGGTGGCGGACACTCCGGCGGCCCAAACCATGACTTGTGCAGGATGGAAAGTTCTATGAATGATTCTACCGGTATGATTAGCTGCCTGTAAGTCCCGAGCAATCACTCGCACATTTTGAGGGTTGTAGGCCTCTTCCACAGTGAACAGCTTCTCATCCGAGAAGACTGTCCTGAGGTGAGCACTGTCGCGCGTCCAGAGGATTAGGGCGCGGCACCTTTTGAGTCTTTCCTCTTTGTTCTTCAGAGTTAGGATGGTAGCCTATTTATTACGATATGGGGTGAACCTCAGATCGTCTTTAACGATTCTTTGAAGATTCCTTCGTGATAACTTCATCTCGGAGGCCATTTTGTTCATGATACGCCTAGTATTTCTACCGACTCGCTTCCTCAATCTTGTTAGGGGTGCGCACTAATCGAGGATCACCTCTTCGGGGAAAGTCAGCAAGTGTACCCATCTGTTCAAACCGTTTGATTTTTGTCGAGGCAAGATTGCGAGAGACGTTGAGATTCTAAGCGTTGCGCGTTTTTGATAGACCAAGTTTGTGCAAGTCCACAATGAAAGAGCGTTCTCTATGAGCAGCAGCCATTCTTTTGAGAATCCATCAAACGGAACGAAAATTCAACCATGTGATGAAAACACATGTGAAAAAAACATATGTGAAAATTGAAGCTCAGCGTGCACTATAAATTGAATTATAAACTCCGAAAGATGGGTTGCCGAATACACTTTTTGCGGAGCTACCCTGTACATAGAAGCACCTGAATACAGATTTAAATTTTTTTTGAAGGTATAGGGCATCGGAAGCTGACCAAAGTTGTTGTTGGTGTAAGCGAATCGGAAGCTCTTCATGCTTGGGATGGCAATGACGTAGTAGTCACCGCTACCCAATAAACCGAACAGGTACATCTTGTCCAGGAATCTGTCCACGTCCGGGTAATAATTGATGAGGAGAATGATGACTAAATTGGGGAAGATGATCATGTTTTACTCACAATAAATATGAGATGAGTTATAATACATATGAGATGACTATGAGAACTATATCACTCTACATATACAATGTAGACCATATTTCCTGTTACCAAGTTCTTACTAAATAGCTTGTTCACCAAAAGAGCAATCAAGTTTATTTTTTTTTTAAATATTCATTGGGTGAATATAATAAAATGAACGGGGAGAAGTTTCATTCAATTCGGCCACCTTTGGCACGAACTAAATACATCGCGAAGCTTCTTAGGAAATGCATATATCACTGCACATACATAGGTAGCTGACGTCAATATTGTCACACTCCTTCAGCAAGGCGTGCTTGAGCGACTCCGAATTCTGGTGAGGACAAGCATTGACTTTGCTTTCAAGGTACGACCATCCCGAGTAGTCGATAGGATTCAGGTCCGGCGAGCACGATGGCCATTCGGCCGCGGAGATGGAGCTAGGAAAATGCCTCTCGCACCACTCTTGTGTCTGTTTTGCTTTGTGAGCCGGAGCTGAATCTGGCTGAAATGTCCAGGGTTGATTTCTGTAGTGAGAACAGGACCAGGGTAGTAGTACGTCTTCTAGGATGTGTTTCTGATAATAATTTTTGTCGATCTTGACTCCAAGTTCGACGAATACTAAAGGAGTTTTGTTTGTTGTGGAGACACCACCCCAAACCATGATTTGAGATGGATGGGAGGTTCGAAGAACGTGTTTATCTGCTTCACCAGCAGCAATAGAATTCTTAGCTAGTACACGCACGTTTTGTGGGTTGTACGCTTCTTCTACGGTGAACAGCTTCTCGTCGGAGAAAACTGTTCTCAAATGATATCCAGTCCGCGTCCAAGGAGAGCTCTGCACTTCTTTAGCCACTGCTCCTGGCTTTCGGGAGATAAGATCGCGGCTTTTTTCGTACGATAACTGGTAAGTCTTAGATCCTCTCTGACCACTCTTTGAAGCGGAGTGCGACTGACTCCGAGCTGCTGTGCCATTTTGTTGATGCTCCGTCGAGGATTTCGAGCAACTCTCATTCGCACGGCCTTGATCAATACAGAAGTGTCAACAGATCGCGGACGTACATTTCTCGCACGATCAGCAAGTGTTCCTAGCTCCTGGTATCGTTTAACGGTCCTCCATACACGTTGACGTGGGATATAAAGCGTTTTCGCGATGCGGGTATTGGTGTATTTAAACTTATGAAGTCGAATGATTACTGTACACAGTTGTTTGAAATCTGCCATTACCTGCAAAGTGGACTTATTGAGCTGAAAAAATTCCGTATAAGAACAGAAGTTGATCTAAGAATAAAAAAAGAGACCGCACCTATCGAAAGGAGAATGTTGGAATGAATCTTACAATTTTGGTAACAGGAAATATGGGCCAGCCTGTACATATCCAGGAAAAAAAAAGAATAAACAAATGAGGGAATTGATATCATAATAATAATCTTTCTCGCGCTTGTTCCCGCCTGGCGGCAGGCACACGCTTGGGTGGATCTGTCCGGGAGAAAAAATCGAGACCATTCACACAATAGTCGAACTCCCTACCATTATGCCACACCCGGACTAAATGAATGAATTGATCAGTTAATGAATGAATTGATAGGTTAATGAATTAGTTGATGAATGAATAAGTGATAGATTAATTTATAATAAAGTCAGGGAGCTCCAGCTGTTAACTTCTTGCTTTGAGATAGACTTCTCGAATCATTTTGTTCATCTCCCGATCACGGTCGAAGAATGACGAAGGGGGGAAGCCGACGTAAGTCACAGTGATGTTGGCTGCTGAGAGGATCGATACCAGTGACTGAAATAAGCACGTTAACCTTTTAATATTTTTCTGATAAAACTTTTCTAAGAATTTCTCACTTGGTCATTGGCTTCTGATTTCTATATTAATTTCTTTATACAGAACTCATGAATCTATACCTACACACAGAGAAAAATTGATCACTTTTGATACATTTTCTGAACAATATAAAGGGGACGATGTGGTTAATGCCCTTTATATTGTTCTGCCTGTAGTAAAACTACTGCTTCAGCAACTTGAATTTCAAAGATGATTTAACAATAGGCCCTATAAAAACTGCGAATGGCTCGGTGGTTTCTGAAGATTTCAAAAAATCTCAAATTTTTGCGGAGCATTTAAAATCACAATTTCTGCTTTCTGTGATGGGATGCGGAAGACTCCTAAAAAGCAAACTGAAAATTCTTTAGAATTCATTCAGATCAACGCGCATACAGTGTTTTCCCGAATCAAGCGTCTGCCAGCGAAGAACAACTCCTTCCCAGACCTGATTCCATACGTCTTCATCAAAAACACGGCGTTAATCATCTCTCAACCATTGGCAATACTGTTCGACAGCTTTCTACTACAAGGAAGATGCCCAAGTTCTTGGCGCTCAGCTATCGTCAAACCCATCGAAGGTTGTCGCACTGACCCCGTAAACTATAGGCCAATCTGCATGACACCCTCCCCCTCTAAGATCATGGAACGTATTCTTTGCGAAAACATACTCGAATATCTGAAGGAGAATTCACTACTCAGTCCCTGTCAATTCGGTTTCAGACCCCGCCATTCTTGCGAGCTAGCACTCTTGGAGACTCAAGTGAAGTGGCACAGGAAACTGGACAACAAAGATTTCATTAGCTGCGTATTGATAGACTTCTCACGTGCTTTTGACGCTGTTCCAATACCCCTTCTAATGGAAAAAGTATCAGCTTTCGGAATCAGAGGCTGTCTCGCAAAATTCATCGAATACTTCTTGCAGAACCGAAAACAGTTTGTCCGCGTTGGTGAGTGCGACTCACAATCATACCTGACCCCAACAGGAGTGCCTCAAGGCAGTTGCATAGGCCCGTTGCTCTTCCTACTTTACATCAACGACCTTCCTGAATCGATCCCTGATGGCTGTTCAGTAACTATGTACGCGGACGATGTGAAGATCTCAACAGTGAACAATCCTCTTCTTCTACAACAAGCAATATCTGCTGTAGCTTCATGGTCTCGAGCTTGGGGACTAACCATATCGACAGAAAAAACAGTGGTCATCCGTCTTGGGAACAAGCATCCTTCCTACTCGTTTTTCCTCGATAACGTTGTTCTACCAGAGTCGGATACCGTGAGGGATCTGGGCGTCACGTACTCTAGTAAGCTCTTATTCGGTAGCCACATATAGAACATTTGTCAGAAAGCGAACTCCAAATGTGCGTTCATACTACGTACTTTCAAGTCAAAGAACCTGAACTTGTACAGAACGCTTTACACTACCTACGTTCGACCTCAATTGGAGCACTGCTCGGTTATCTGGAATCCTTGCTTCAAGAAACACATAGAACTTGTGGAAAAAGTTCAAAGGTCTTTCACAGAACGTGTATGTGCTAGAGCAGGTTTGTATTTGCAATAAAAGGATCGTTTAAAGCAGTTACATTTAATTTCCTTAGAGGAGCGATGTAAACAAGCTGACCTTGTAATGACTTTCAAAATAATCAAAAATAGGACGCCTCTTAGTCCTAAATCCATTTTCAATCTGCGAGCGCACCATTACAGTACTAGGTCCCATGGTTGGGCACTAAATGTCCCGCGTCTGAATACTGTTTCTCATTCTAATATGTTACCGGTACGAGTTTGTGACGCGAGGAATAATCTAAGTATCGATGTGCTCAAAACTGAATCAGTCCACTTGTTCAGGAAGCTGATTTAAATGAATTACAATCTAGTTAATATACATATAGCTGTTTTATAAAAAAACCAATCATCTTAACAGTTGTAAAATAAGTATTCAAAATTTGTCAACAAGCAGTTGACATACGCTCACTAAAGTCTCAAATGATATTTGACAAGTTTATTGCTCAAGTGTACTGTTCAGCGCAGACAAAAAGGCTCGTGATCATCATAATAATAATAATAATAATAATAATTTTATTGTCATCGTTACATGATTATACAATTGATTGCACAGTAAAAATCGAAAACAAATATAATTTACAATGGCAAAATAAGAAGTAGCAACTAGGCTACTAATAATTAAACAACTGACGAGAAAAAAAATCAAAAATTCAATTCATTTAAGAACTTCCTGGCCTTGGGAAGTGATAAGCTAAAAAAACAAACAGGAAGATCATTCCACTCTCTAATTATCCTATAAGGAAAGAATGATTGAAATCGATTTAAACGGCAAATAGGCATACGAAGTTTCCATGTATGACCACGGGTGAATCTACTTCTAGGAGCAAGAGGAAGGATCTCGCCAATAGGAATGTCTATGTTGTGATGTACTATTTTATAAAGTATCATCAAATCGTTTGTCAGTCGACGTTTTCTAAGGCTCAAGCTTCTTAATAATTTCAATCGTTGACTATAAGGGATATTCATACAGGCACGTTTGAAAATTTCTCTAGTAAATTTCTGCTGAATTTTTTCTATTTGCTTAGATTGGGTTATGCTTCTAGTGTTCCAGATCTCGCAAGCATATTCCAGTATTGGTCTCACGTAAGTCTTGAAAAGATTCATGAGAATGTTGACGTTCAGAGTGCGAAAAGATTCGCATATTCGCAATCAGCCTCCGACTGTGCTTCGTTTTATTTTTCTCACATTAGTTATCAAAGTGACACGCTTGGGTCAACACCTTCAACCTGGATCCAATATCCCCTTACACCCAAACTGAACCCATTGCGATGAAGTATATATAAAACTCGCCCCAACTCGCCCTAATTCGCGAACTGCGAAACTGTTCACTTGTCAATAATATTGTACACTTGCAAAGAAGTGTGCAGTATTAAACCTCGCCCATAACTTGCGAGATTTTCTTCCTTTTTTTCTTTTTCTTAAATTTTTTCTTTTTTTTCTTCCAAATCAAAACAAAAATTGCTTTTTTATTTGGAATGTAATGAACACTTTAAATCAAGAAACTTTTTTTTCCAACAAGCATGATAAAATCTTTTTAAACAAGCATTTACGGAAAAACCAAAGAAAAATATTCCATCAAAATATTCCATCACAATATCGATGAACACAAACAGAAGAGTCAAAGCAGAATTTAAATAAATTCAAGGTTCTCTGTAATGGGTAACTGGTTTTTTTTAACAAAAAAATCAACAAGCATGATTCAATCATTGTCGAAATAACGAGAAGAAAAGATTTCAATTATCTCAACAAATAAAACACAGACGAGTCGAAGCACAATTAAAATATTACATAGTTCTTTCTATTACACTGGTTTCTAAAAAAAAATTTATTAGGCATGATGCGATGAAAGGAAAACCATCCCTAGATTTTGTTGTTCAGATCACTCCGTGGCACTTGTATATGTAGTTAGACGTAGGCTTCTCCCCCATGCATTTTGATGTACGATGTTGCTCCTATTCTCTCTCATTTTCCTCCTCAACCCTCTCGCTGTTATTTTTACATTAAAATAAGGGTATTTGTTAAGATCTACGTAGGCAATTTTTTCTCTCATTCTAACCCTGCGCTGATCTTCTGATGAGTTCATTTCGAATTACCGACACTTTGTACCGCGTCACTTTGTATACGACACTTTGTACCCGACACTTTGTACCGCGTCACTTTGTACCGCGACACTTTGTACCGCGACACTTTGTACCGCGTACGGCCTCGTTAGCTAAGCCGTACGGCCTCGTTAGCTAAGCCGTACGGCCTCGTTATCGTAAACTTTTACTAAGCCTAAGCGTTTTTTAATGTAAAAATATGTTTTAATGTAAAAATAAAACGCGCGGCCTCACTCAAGTCGCGGTACAAAGTGTCGCGGTACAAAGTGTCGCGGTACAAAGTGACGGGGTACAAAGTGTCGGGTACAAAGTGTCGTATACAAAGTGACGCGGTACAAAGTGTCGTGATACGGTTCATTTCTGACCTGCAAGCATTCGGAGTCATCAGAAAAGACATGAACACCTAATTTTTTGGCATTCTCGAATGATCAAGTCTAAACTTTGAAGAAAGCAACAAAAAAACCGGAATGAAGAATGCAACAAAAAAGAATGCAACAAAAAAAAACAAGAAATCTTCTTTGTTGAAATTAAAATATATGTGAAGTAACATACTCAATCTCAACCATAGCAGTCAAACTGAGAAAATAAATACGGCTTAGGTAAAACATACTGATAAATATATAATGTTCAGTTCCTGCGCTCTCAGCGCAACCAAAATGTTCAAAATGTGATCAATATGCGTGGAACCTTATTATTGGCGATCAATTTTTTTCTGTGTGTACGAAGGCTTTCTTTCTATAAGTTTTCGTTGCGTAGATAAGAAAAATTTCAAAAAGGATATTTTTTAACAAGACGGTCACTTGAACTGAAACTCTCGAAAAACACTTTTCCTCTTTCTTTCTTTGAAATTTTCAGTTCAAGTAACAGTCTTGTTACGAAAATTATCTTTTTTGTTGTTGATATTTGCTATATATGTATCTAACGAATCCTTTATAAAATTTTCGGAACTTTCAGTTCAAGTAACAGTGTTGTTACAAAAAGTATTTTTTTCTTCAATTTTTCCTATCTACTATGCAACGGAAACTTATCAAAAGCAAACCTCTAAAAGTTTCTTTCAGTTCTGTAAGATTATTCTTAAACGTCTAGGAATCATGTAGTATTTTTTCATTCGATATTTTTTTTTAGGTGCATCATGTAAGCGTCTACTTAATTTCTTAAAACTTCCACATAGTTCGAGAAAAACGTCTACCTAATTTTTTGAAAAATTTTATCTAAACGCGTGACGCGTCAAATTGTTTTGAAAGAAAACATTGACCTAATATCATGAGACTGTAACCTAATTTTGTTGAACATCGACCTAAAATACTTTTTAATCTAAAAAAAGTTTTCATGAAACGTCTACCTTATTTGAATTAAAAATCCACTCGATTCATTAGAACGTTCACTTAAAAATTTAAAAAATTGACTGTTTTTGTGACAATTCAACATGATTTGTTATTAAGTTCCTCCCTGTCCTCTTCGGAGTGTCCCTTACCCCCTGTAAGGTCCCTTTTTCCCTTTAGGGCTCCCTTACTCCATGCCTCCTTCCCTCTTCTGCAAAGGTAGGAAATCCTTTTTGTTCTACAGTTTTTCTTACACTTCCTGCTCAGGTAAACCATCTTTATCTTGTTCCTCCTTCTTTTTCCCTTCTATAAAATTCAAAATTCTTTTTTAGCTTCTCATTTTAGTGCTCTTTTTCATCCTTCGTATAAAACTGCGAAAAGCTTATATTTAAGAAAATTCTAAACAATTTCGATTTTCGAATAGTTTTGACAATAGGTAGACTTTTCACAATATTAATGCTTTTTTTTGTTTAAAGAAGGTTGATGTGTTTTTTTTAGGTTGACGTGTCACAAAGTTGGTTGGAAATTTTTTTCCAAAATAAGTTGATGTCGCACTGCTTCAGGTTGAAGTTTCATTCAGTTAGGGTGACATTTAAAAAGTTTTGTCGAAATATGTAGACGTTTTTTCAAGTTATGTGGACGTTTCTCAATGATTTGTAATTGGTGTTTTTATATACTTTTCCGGGTCACCGAAAACACATGAAAAAGTACTTTTTATATCGAATGTATTTGAATATGTAATCAGTTTCCCAAATTTATCGACCAATTTTTTGAAATTTATTTCCTATTAATGTTTCACTTCTTGGTCTTGATATACCAATGTTCTGACTATATCGCTTACATCCGTAACCCTCATTGAGATAAAGTACATTTCATCATCTTTTACGATATTAATAGTAATTTTATTATCATCTCACCAACGAAATCATCTATAAATCACAAACCGATCTTCTGAAGTTAGCATCTGACTTCCCGTAAGGCACTTGGATGACGCCAACGCGTGACCAACCGATACTTTTTAGCAACGCAGTTAAGGCTCTGTACTGCTCACTAGAAAACATAAAAACAATACTAACACTATATTTGTGAGATTAAGCACATGCATGAAAACGCGAGGAAAAAGCTGGTTTAAAAATTGGTTTATAACTTATACATTTTTATGATTAGAGATCATACCTTCTTTTTTACGTTGGGTTTTTTATACCATACCTTCATCTCAGACATGTCTGTTCGAATCAAAAGTGTAACATAGTGTTATTTAAAGAGAACATCTCGTTAGTTTCCATAGTTTCCATCTTTGAGAGATTCTTTCGTGACTCGTGTTGAACGTTTAACTGACAGTGCTGTGACCTTGAATTGCAGAAGCGATTCGGATGGAAGAGAACTCTCCCCGACGTCCTCTTTGCAGGTCTCAATCACATTAAAATTAAATATCACACGTTTTATGATTTATTCGATCGCACATGAAGCACAATTTTTTAGCGACCTAAGTTACTATTGATCCTGAGTAAAAGCTCGAGAATGTTTTGAAATAGGTTGAAATGTCAGTTCTGTGGCCGGTTTCAAGAACATCTTTTGTACGTACAAAAGTGTTTTACGTACAAAAGTTTGTGGTTTTTTCGTTTTTCCAGTTGCAAGAAACTTTTGTTTTACTCACTTTTGTTACAAAAGTGTTTTATGTACAAACGTTTGTTTGTTTTTTGTTTTTCCAGTTGCAAGAAACTTTTGTTTTACTCACTTTTGTTTTCAAACCCATTTATAGTACAAAAGTGTTTTTCTAGCGTACCCTAGTAAAACGTTCGGTAAAACAAGTTTTACTCACAATAGGAAGCAATTTTTCTATCATTTTTCATCATTTTCAACAGTTTTTTGGTTTATTGTTAAATTATTACGTCCTTTCTATGTTTTTTTCAAATTCTAGTAAAATTATTCACTTTTAGAAACGAATGGAAGCTATTGACCGGGACCTCCGAGAATTTTGGATAAGAGGCTCGGTTCAGCGAATATTCCGTGACAGAGCAAATCCATTCGACGTCTTGTCGGATGCAGAATTCCGTAGGAAGTACCGTTTTTCACGGAAAGCATTCTTTGAGCTTCTCGATACGTTCAAATATCAGCTAAGCAAGCCAACAAATAGAGGAAAGGCGCTTTTACCGGTTCAGCGTTTGGGCATTGCACTTGAAGTGCTAGCGTCTAATTCCTTCCAAGGAACTACCGCTGAGGTGTCAGGATGTAGCAGAAGCACAGTTTGCCGCATCGTTCATGAAGTATCGTCAATGATTGTTCGTAACGTTGATGACTTCGTTTACTGGCCAAGCGATTCCGATCGGATTCGCATCCATGCAGAGTAGGCTAATTCTGTTCACATTGAAATGACTTACAATTTTTGTCTATTGAAAACAGAAAAGTAATTTTGAACTTCAGGTTTCGCGCCATTAGCGGCATTCCTGTCGTGATCGGTTGTGTGGATGGTACGCACGTCAAGATTATTGCACCAACGTTCAACGAGCACATGTATGTAAATAGGAAAGGGTTTCACTCCATTAATTTGGGTCTGATGTGCGAGTCGACTCTCCGGTTCATTTGGTTCAGTGCACGATTCCCTTTTTTTCAGGAAGCGCACACGATAGCCGCGTATTCCGTGAATCGGTTGGTTCATTGATGTTTTAAGCTGTTTTAGAAAGCTGTTTTAGAAAGTTCGCATTTCAGGTAACACATGCCAAGTTAACAAGTAAGGATTACGAAGGAATAGTTATCGGAGACTCAGCATATCGTGCGGATGCCTTTCTGATCAAGCCAATCCTCACACCAAGAAACGAAGAAGGTTATAAAGACACTGATATTAATGACTTTAACCTCTTGACAAGCACACAAAAAAAAGCATTGCTGTTTTTTCCAGAGAGAGCGTACACAGCCGCGGTACTCAAAGTCAGAGTGAAGATTGAGAATGCAATCGGCTGACTCAAGCGTCAATGGCACATTCTGCACGCGGAATGTCGGTACAAACCAAGGCGTGCTGCAACTATCGCTGCGGCATGCGTCTGTCTCCGTAATGCTGCGATCGACATGAATGAGGCACAATTTGACGATCCCATTGACGATGATAACGAGGATCAGAACCTAGATAACCATGAAGTCGATACATCAAACACACCTGGAGGATCCGCTCTACAGAGCATGATAATAGGACAGTATTTCTCTTGAACCTAATTGAATCTCTTTATTTGTTCTTTATTATTCTCTTTGAATTACAATCAATTCTCTGTAAATGATCTTATTTTCTGTGTCGTACCTTGTTAAATGCTCTGTTGAAGAGACAAGTTGGGTCCGAACGTTTCGCTTTATCAAACATCGTCAGCGAATTGTTATCATCTAAAAAAACATTGATGTAAAGAGTCTATTTCTAATCTTTTACAGTATACAGCGAAAAGAAATCGAACTTTTACAAAAAAGTGAAGCCATACATGGCTTCACTTTTCGGAAGATGGCTCTGAGTACTCGAGGCCGTTTACTTGCATTTTCGCCAGTATCGCCTCTCTCTGCACTTTGAGAAGTTCTTTCTTGAGAAATGTAATCTCCCGGTTGCTCTCAATAGCCTCTTACTCACGTTGGATGCGAAGAACTGCGAGTTCTCGATCAGTTTTGAGTCGAAGATCCGCGATTTCGAGCTCACGACTCAGCAGTTGCTCCTTAATATCTCCACAATCAATGAGCTTGTCCTGCGAGCAGCGATAACATTCCCGAACACGCTCACGAAAACCTTCAAAAAAATCATGCATTATTGAAATCAAAACTGCTGAAGAAATCATCATTGAAATCAAAACTGCTTACCAGGAGACTTTGCTGCTTCAGAAGAGATGAGAACTGATTCTTCCGGATTCTCGTTCTCGTGAGGCGACTCAACGTCAACGTATTCTTCTTCCTCCATTTTGACAAGACTCATTGGTCTAGATTTCTTGGCCTGTGACTCTGTGATTTCTTCGAAGTGATTTCTTTCCTCCACTTTTTGCCGCTTTAAATCACTCATGATCACTGTGATTCGAACTATTAAACATTTAACTCCAAAACATTTTTCGGAAACAACAAATTAATAACGAAAAATGATGAAAATCAAAGGTTGCACTAAAAGTGCGCCAGCTTTGTACCGAAAAACGAAAGTTCAAACAAACGTTTTACGTACAAACGTTTTCAGTACAAAAGATTGTTCTTGGAACCGGAAAAACACTTTTGTAAGTAAAACCAGTTTTATCGTAAAACGTTTGTTTTTCAAACCATTTGTGAAAAACAAACGTCTTGAAACCGGCCACAGTGGCCGGTTTCAAGAACATCTTTTGTACGTACAAAAGTGTTTTACGTACAAAAGTTTGCGGTTTTTTCGTTTTTCCAGTTGCAAGAAACTTTTGTTTTACTCACTTTTGTTACAAAAGTGTTTTATGTACAAACGTTTGTTTGTTTTTTGTTTTTCCAGTTGCAAGAAACTTTTGTTTTACTCACTTTTGTTTTCAAACCCATTTATAGTACAAAAGTGTTTTTCTAGCGTACCCTAGTAAAACGTTCGGTAAAACAAGTTTTAGTAACAATAGGAAGCAATTTTTCTATTATTTTTCATCATTTTCAACAGTTTTTTGGTTTATTGTTAAATTATTACGTCCTTTCTATGTTTTTTTCAAATTCTAGTAAAATTATTAACTTTTAGAAACGAATGGAAGCTATTGACCGGGACCTCCGAGAATTTTGGATAAGAGGCTCGGTTCAGCGAATATTCCGTGACAGAGCAAATCCATTCGACGTCTTGTCGGATGCAGAATTCCGTAGGAAGTACCGTTTTTCACGGAAAGCATTCTTTGAGCTTCTCGATACGTTCAAATATCAGCTAAGCAAGCCAACAAATAGAGGAAAGGCGCTTTTACCGGTTCAGCGTTTGGGCATTGCACTTGAAGTGCTAGCGTCTAATTCCTTCCAAGGAACTACCGCTGAGGTGTCAGGATGTAGCAGAAGCACAGTTTGCCGCATCGTTCATGAAGTATCGTCAATGATTGTTCGTAACGTTGATGACTTCGTTTACTGGCCAAGCGATTCCGATCGGATTCGCATCCATGCAGAGTAGGCTAATTCTGTTCACATTGAAATGACTTACAATTTTTGTCTATTGAAAACAGAAAAGTAATTTTGAACTTCAGGTTTCGCGCCATTAGCGGCATTCCTGTCGTGATCGGTTGTGTGGATGGTACGCACGTCAAGATTATTGCACCAACGTTCAACGAGCACATGTATGTAAATAGGAAAGGGTTTCACTCCATTAATTTGGGTCTGATGTGCGAGTCGACTCTCCGGTTCATTTGGTTCAGTGCACGATTCCCTTTTTTTCAGGAAGCGCACACGATAGCCGCGTATTCCGTGAATCGGTTGGTTCATTGATGTTTTAAGCTGTTTTAGAAAGCTGTTTTAGAAAGTTCGCATTTCAGGTAACACATGCCAAGTTAACAAGTAAGGATTACGAAGGAATAGTTATCGGAGACTCAGCATATCGTGCGGATGCCTTTCTGATCAAGCCAATCCTCACACCAAGAAACGAAGAAGGTTATAAAGACACTGATATTAATGACTTTAACCTCTTGACAAGCACACAAAAGTAAGCATTGCTGTTTTTTTCCAGAGAGAGCGTACACAGCCGCGGTACTCAAAGTCAGAGTGAAGATTGAGAATGCAATCGGCTGACTCAAGCGTCAATGGCACATTCTGCACGCGGAATGTCGGTACAAACCAAGGCGTGCTGCAACTATCGCTGCGGCATGCGTCTGTCTCCGTAATGCTGCGATCGACATGAATGAGGCACAATTTGACGATC
This sequence comes from Allodiplogaster pararmata, assembly GCA_964056735.1. Classification (NCBI taxonomy): domain Eukaryota; kingdom Metazoa; phylum Nematoda; class Chromadorea; order Rhabditida; family Diplogasteridae; genus Allodiplogaster; species Allodiplogaster pararmata. The sequence continues at coordinate 8,769,183 of OZ057408.1, read as the reverse complement.
CCATTGACGATGATAACGAGGATCAGAACCTAGATAACCATGAAGTCGATACATCAAACACACCTGGAGGATCCGCTCTACAGAGCATGATAATAGGACAGTATTTCTCTTGAACCTAATTGAATCTCTTTATTTGTTCTTTATTATTCTCTTTGAATTACAATCAATTCTCTGTAAATGATCTTATTTTCTGTGTCGTACCTTGTTAAATGCTCTGTTGAAGAGACAAGTTGGGTCCGAACGTTTCGCTTTATCAAACATCGTCAGCGAATTGTTATCATCTAAAAAAACATTGATGTAAAGAGTCTATTTCTAATCTTTTACAGTATACAGCGAAAAGAAATCGAACTTTTACAAAAAAGTGAAGCCATACATGGCTTCACTTTTCGGAAGATGGCTCTGAGTACTCGAGGCCGTTTACTTGCATTTTCGCCAGTATCGCCTCTCTCTGCACTTTGAGAAGTTCTTTCTTGAGAAATGTAATCTCCCGGTTGCTCTCAATAGCCTCTTACTCACGTTGGATGCGAAGAACTGCGAGTTCTCGATCAGTTTTGAGTCGAAGATCCGCGATTTCGAGCTCACGACTCAGCAGTTGCTCCTTAATATCTCCACAATCAATGAGCTTGTCCTGCGAGCAGCGATAACATTCCCGAACACGCTCACGAAAACCTTCAAAAAAATCATGCATTATTGAAATCAAAACTGCTGAAGAAATCATCATTGAAATCAAAACTGCTTACCAGGAGACTTTGCTGCTTCAGAAGAGATGAGAACTGATTCTTCCGGATTCTCGTTCTCGTGAGGCGACTCAACGTCAACGTATTCTTCTTCCTCCATTTTGACAAGACTCATTGGTCTAGATTTCTTGGCCTGTGACTCTGTGATTTCTTCGAAGTGATTTCTTTCCTCCACTTTTTGCCGCTTTAAATCACTCATGATCACTGTGATTCGAACTATTAAACATTTAACTCCAAAACATTTTTCGGAAACAACAAATTAATAACGAAAAATGATGAAAATCAAAGGTTGCACTAAAAGTGCGCCAGCTTTGTACCGAAAAACGAAAGTTCAAACAAACGTTTTACGTACAAACGTTTTCAGTACAAAAGATTGTTCTTGGAACCGGAAAAACACTTTTGTAAGTAAAACCAGTTTTATCGTAAAACGTTTGTTTTTCAAACCATTTGTGAAAAACAAACGTCTTGAAACCGGCCACAGTGGCCGGTTTCAAGAACATCTTTTGTACGTACAAAAGTGTTTTACGTACAAAAGTTTGCGGTTTTTTCGTTTTTCCAGTTGCAAGAAACTTTTGTTTTACTCACTTTTGTTACAAAAGTGTTTTATGTACAAACGTTTGTTTGTTTTTTGTTTTTCCAGTTGCAAGAAACTTTTGTTTTACTCACTTTTGTTTTCAAACCCATTTATAGTACAAAAGTGTTTTTCTAGCGTACCCTAGTAAAACGTTCGGTAAAACAAGTTTTAGTAACAATAGGAAGCAATTTTTCTATTATTTTTCATCATTTTCAACAGTTTTTTGGTTTATTGTTAAATTATTACGTCCTTTCTATGTTTTTTTCAAATTCTAGTAAAATTATTAACTTTTAGAAACGAATGGAAGCTATTGACCGGGACCTCCGAGAATTTTGGATAAGAGGCTCGGTTCAGCGAATATTCCGTGACAGAGCAAATCCATTCGACGTCTTGTCGGATGCAGAATTCCGTAGGAAGTACCGTTTTTCACGGAAAGCATTCTTTGAGCTTCTCGATACGTTCAAATATCAGCTAAGCAAGCCAACAAATAGAGGAAAGGCGCTTTTACCGGTTCAGCGTTTGGGCATTGCACTTGAAGTGCTAGCGTCTAATTCCTTCCAAGGAACTACCGCTGAGGTGTCAGGATGTAGCAGAAGCACAGTTTGCCGCATCGTTCATGAAGTATCGTCAATGATTGTTCGTAACGTTGATGACTTCGTTTACTGGCCAAGCGATTCCGATCGGATTCGCATCCATGCAGAGTAGGCTAATTCTGTTCACATTGAAATGACTTACAATTTTTGTCTATTGAAAACAGAAAAGTAATTTTGAACTTCAGGTTTCGCGCCATTAGCGGCATTCCTGTCGTGATCGGTTGTGTGGATGGTACGCACGTCAAGATTATTGCACCAACGTTCAACGAGCACATGTATGTAAATAGGAAAGGGTTTCACTCCATTAATTTGGGTCTGATGTGCGAGTCGACTCTCCGGTTCATTTGGTTCAGTGCACGATTCCCTTTTTTTCAGGAAGCGCACACGATAGCCGCGTATTCCGTGAATCGGTTGGTTCATTGATGTTTTAAGCTGTTTTAGAAAGCTGTTTTAGAAAGTTCGCATTTCAGGTAACACATGCCAAGTTAACAAGTGAGGATTACGAAGGAATAGTTATCGGAGACTCAGCATATCGTGCGGATGCCTTTCTGATCAAGCCAATCCTCACACCAAGAAACGAAGAAGGTTATAAAGACACTGATATTAATGACTTTAACCTCTTGACAAGCACACAAAAGTAAGCATTGCTGTTTTTTTCCAGAGAGAGCGTACACAGCCGCGGTACTCAAAGTCAGAGTGAAGATTGAGAATGCAATCGGCTGACTCAAGCGTCAATGGCACATTCTGCACGCGGAATGTCGGTACAAACCAAGGCGTGCTGCAACTATCGCTGCGGCATGCGTCTGTCTCCGTAATGCTGCGATCGACATGAATGAGGCACAATTTGACGATCCCATTGACGATGATAACGAGGATCAGAACCTAGATAACCATGAAGTCGATACATCAAACACACCTGGAGGATCCGCTCTACAGAGCATGATAATAGGACAGTATTTCTCTTGAACCTAATTGAATCTCTTTATTTGTTCTTTATTATTCTCTTTGAATTACAATCAATTCTCTGTAAATGATCTTATTTTCTGTGTCGTACCTTGTTAAATGCTCTGTTGAAGAGACAAGTTGGGTCCGAACGTTTCGCTTTATCAAACATCGTCAGCGAATTGTTATCATCTAAAAAAACATTGATGTAAAGAGTCTATTTCTAATCTTTTACAGTATACAGCGAAAAGAAATCGAACTTTTACAAAAAAGT